>CM061142.1:253906170-254318790 GCA_030789695.1 Scilla litardierei
TGTGGATATTATATGCGTGGTTGTGCATTTTATTTAAAACTTAATAATTAGGAAGATCATGCGATCGCTCTGCCGTTAGTTACCTAACCTAACGGTGTATGACGTTGCCCAGTGGTCCAATAATTATTAAGTGATTAAATATTGTTTTATCCTCATGTGAATATACTGCCTGTGATGTCTGTGAATGAAAATGTTGATGAGCACAATATTTCTGCATGAATTGCTAAATGTGGTTTTTGGATCGGCCGTTTAGTCCCACATTTTATTTCCCGTACTTTTCTTTTATTTTTGAGAGAAATTGTAGTGAGGAATTTATGTAAATGTCAAAGAAAGAAGACCAACTTCCATGGAAACGGAGGCCACGCTTGAAGACGGAGATATTATATGGGACCCACGGGGTTTCCAAAGTTGTATTTTCATTTTATTCAAGCTGCAAATTTGTATAATTTGGACTGTGGACTTTTGGACTCTTTCTTGTGGGACTGGCCGATCCACACGTTTAGTGTAACGACCTGAATTTTTCCAAAACATTTAAGCTAAATATTTGAAGTAATTTCATTTTAAAAGACATTTTGTAATGGTTGATCAGGAGTTTTAAACGGATTTCAAAAAAATTCTTATAAAAATATTTTGAAACAATAGACTTATTATAAATTATTTCAGCAATTGCAGATTTCCTCAAATACCCAAAACATTTCTGTTAAAATTCATCTTTCAAAATTACCGTTTTGATTCGACGAATTTATTTTCTATACAAACGTCTTCAAAACGTTTTCAAACTTCTATGGTAACATTCAATGATCATTTAGGGCTTCCCACATTAATTTTGTAATTTTCTGAAGTCAAATCAATAGAGAACCCGCAGACCCACTTTCTAAACGTTTTGGCCAAAAACTAGTATCCCCGTAGCCGAAAACCCGAAACGGACTTCGTATTCGCCATCCTCGCGATGATACGATCCCGTGGGTATGTTTTCGTAATTTTTCGGACACGTTTACTAGTAGGGGAAAAATCGTAATTTCGGTTTTGTATTTTACTAATGACTTTCATTAATAGGGTTTATTTTTTTACTAATCACCTTAATTAACCAAACCTAATTAATTAGTTTTACCCAACCCCAAACCGTAGCACCCACGACACGAGGAAAACACCAGCTCCTAACTTCTACAATTAGTCAAAACACCTACCTAACCTATTAAATATCTTGACTAAGTATTAATTAGGTTAAAGTTTTTAATTATTTAATTAACCTATAAAATCCCCTCACCGATCTCTCTTAGCCCATGCGCACACCGACTAGACCCCCCGCTCTTCCCGCTCTCTTAGTCTCTCGTTCGCCGTCGACCCACGTCGGCCTCCTCCCTTTCTCCGCCGTCGCCGAGGGTAGCGCCGCCCTCTGACCCACGACGCCGCTGTCAGTGAGCTCCGAGCTCCCCGAGTCGCCGCCGGAGCTCTTGAGCTCGCTGCTGCGAGCCACGCCACCGACCCCCGAGCACGGCGCCCTCCACGACAGCACATCGCCCGTCGACAGTCCCGAACAACCGCTCCCTTCTCCCTCTCCGATCAGCTCTGAGCTCCGACAACGCCTCCACCGTGTTCCTCCGCCCTCCTAGCCCGCCGGCAACCCCGTGAGCACCTCCTGCCGTGGTCCACCGTGCCACCGCATCTCGCCAACGACCACTCAGCGCCTCGCCTTCGGCCTCACCCCCTCAGCCCACGCTAGAGCCCGACGCCGACGAGACCCCTCCATCGACGAGAGCTCCCACCGCCTGCTGCTCACCGGCGAAGCCCGAAGCCCCACAGCGGCCTCCGACCGCCGCCGCCGAGGCGCTACCGCCCTCCGCCGCCTCGTTCGCGCCGTACGCCTGAACCCTCCGCCCTCCGTCGCTCGCCATCGAGAGAAGCAACAACAGCAGCTGCTGCTGCCTTTCGCCGCCGTCTCTTCAGGATGACGCCGCCGCCGTACCGCCTCGCCTCGTCGTCGCCGACGGCCGCCGTGCTCCGACGCCGCCTCCGCCGCCCCGACTTCGCCACTGCCGCTGCCGGAGCCCACCCACTCTCCCTCTCTCGCTGTGAGACGGTGGGAACGAAAACGAAGGTGATGCGTAGACTTCTCAATGGCAAACTTGTAAATACAGCGAATTTATCGTAATTTCTTTTTTTAGTAATTATAAATAAGGTTTTAGGGTTTTTAATCCATAACTAAATATACAGGGGCCAGAAAAATGAGTGGCTAGCCCCAGAAAATCAGAAATGACATTCTGGACCCAATGGCGCTAGTTTCATCTCAATCCGATGCTTAGTTTGTCCAGAATTAATTTTTAACCCTAAAAGTTAAATACGTTATTTTCATTCAAAAATCCGTAACTTGGTATTTTCACGTATATTAATATATGATAAAAATATATGTTAAAGAACTCTCCGAGACGGCCATTTTGACAGTTCATTTGTAACTTTCCGATACCGATTGCACCCAGAAGAAATGTTTGAATAATTACGTCACTAATTGAAAAATAGTTTTTAAATTGTTTTGAGCTTTTAAAAATTATAAAAATTCCTACAAGCTTCAGAAAAATATTTCCTCTCGCAGAAAAATTATTTTCATCATATCTAGGCTATAGAAAAATTTAGAACGCTTTTCGACAACGTTTCAATCCGTTTAAAAATCAAAACGACCAAATTATTTAAATAGAAATGTCGCGTTCTTTAACCAAATGTTTTTGGTGATTGCAGGTTCCAATTCTTGTGTACCAACGTCCGTAGAAGCCCTATAACCAGTTCCGGCTAGCTACGACAGCCTCGAAACTGGTAAGTCACGATTAATTCTAATGTTAGAAAATTAGATAAGTGTACCCGTATGAACTTAGGACACCACTATAGCCTCCGAACGGCTACTTGACTTGAACCGAACTAGAAACCTAATCTAAATAGGAAAGTAATCAACTATAGATTACTTTGCCAACTTTCAACTTTGGTGGTTGTTAAACACAAACATCAACTTGGGTAAATTGTGTACTACCGAAACTACCACCCTTAAACCAACAGTTTTTGTATTCCATGTTTGTTGGACTTGTTTTTATCCTCAAATTTCTTAGCATCCACTTTGCTTTAACTTCTGGTTTTAAAACCAGTGGTCCTGGTTAACTATCATCGTGAACGAGGAATTGATAACATCTTGAAACAATACTAGACACCTCGAATGATGGACTTGTCTTTGTCCTCAGTTCGTTTTAGCACAGTCAGCTTTGGAATGAGTTACCACCCTCTGGTTTTCAATGAGAAAGTCAACCAGTGGACTTGGGTTGACTAACACGTGATACACCGTATGGAACATCTTGTGAAACTTGTTATGTAATATCTTGTGGAATATCTGGTGGAACATCTCATGAAACATCTTGTGGAACATCTCGTGGAACATCATGAAAAGGAAATGTACATAGAACACTTGACACATCACTGGGGTTTGGGGTAACTCATAGTTTGAGAGAGTATGGGAGTGACTGGAGTTCAATCTTCCCGTCCTGCTGCCTGTGTTTCGGCATCCTGTCCTGCTGCCTGGGTTTTGGCAAAATACATGTCCTGCTGCCTGTGTTTTCGGCATTCGTCTGGGTCGCGCCCAGGCAAGAGATGGACTTGATGGTCACATATTGTACTCTCCGACTTGAGTCACGTAGTGTAGTTACTTTTGCACAGTCACTTTTATTTTACGCACTACAGTCACCTTTACTTTACACGTTCCATGTACGTTACTTACTACACTTGCACGGTCACCAATACTTTACCTGTCATACTTTTAGCTACAGCAGTAGTATGTTTCACTTGCCTAGCCTGCTTTACACTTACACCACCACAGTACAGTTGTTCTCTCCTTTCAGCACTGTTTACTTTTACTACTCAGCCGTGTACAGTTGTTACTCAGTACTTTACTTTTCACTCTGATCTGCTTGTACGTAGTTACTTTTGTCATACTTGTGCACTGCTTCTTTTCTATATTTAGAATTGTTGTGACTTACCTACGGTTCCATCTCCGTGGCACCGCAGACGACGTACAGATGAAGATAGATGCTCCTGAGCTAATAGCGCCAAAAGTTCAACTGCAGCTTCCAGAGTTATATTTCAGTGTTGTGTACTTTATTCTTTCATGTATACTCGTTGGGACATCTTGTACAGTATGGAATGTAATAATTGGACACTATTTGAGTATTTTTGTACATCTCTGCATCGTGGCTATTTTGTTTTCACCGGTAACCTGCAGGACCTGCGCAAATATCAAATAAGTAACGGGCCCCCGAAAGCGGGTCGTTACAAGTTTGGTGGCCTACGCAGGTCCGTGCTAACTACCTCGTGAACAATATAGCAAGATCAGGGTGTACAATATAAAATACTCAAATTGAACTCTCGAGTACAAGAAGTCTCGAGTATTCACCTGTATTGGATATACGGGTAAAACGTCCTTATTACCATCTTCTTTAGGTCTCCCTTAATCTTCCTTGATCCTCATCACTTTCTTTGAACTCTTCACCTTGTCTAGAAATTCGTGTTTCATTCTTGGTTATACCCTCCCTAGTAACTTCTTTTGCTAGCAGCTATAGTAATTTTCCATAGGTTGAACTATCTACCCACTTCTTCTTCATCACCTTTCCTTCAGTTGATGATGGCACGCATATAAATGATAATCTTCCTTCAATGGACCATGATACCGGTCAATGTGCTTGGCTAAAGTCTGTTGGATCAACCTAGCTAGACTGGGCATAAGTGATCCTGGCTTAGTCACTTCCCTGGCCGTGTCCACTGGACAGAATCATGATTATGTGACGTCATCGATCTTATTCACTATCAACCTTCCTTTAAGCTTGATGAACTTTCACCTTCTTAGAATCTTTCTAGTTTGCTTGGACCCTAGCTACGTTTATTTTAAGCAGGGTAGCGTCCGAGTTTTCGATCATCAGAAGTTCGGATTCCTCAACTGAAGCGAATCGAAGGACGCTCAGAAGTATTGGAGAACGGTGCTGAAGAATTTGAGACGAGCCAAACCTGACGTGTGAGTGTAGGCTGTTTTCGTCTTTTTGAGCCCGTGTTTCTCTCTAGCCCCTACATTCAACTTGTAACCGACTTTTTTCCAAGGGTTTAATTTCATTTCCCACCGACCATCTTCCTCCCCCCTCTTAAATTCTTTTGTCCGTTTCCCACCTCGAAACCCGTCCCCGCCGAACCCTACCCTACCTAACACCGACTTTCGGTGCCCCTCTCCCCCCATTTTTTTAAAAAAAACCCTTCCTCCCTTCCTCAACAAGCCATCCCATGGCTTCCCCTACGCCGTATCAACTCCCACTCCTCCTCTCGGCCTCTTCCCCAAGCGAGCTCGATCGGACCTCGCATCGCCGCTCCGATCTCCGATCCGCCGGCCTCACCCGAAGATTCGCCAGCTTCCGCTCCACTCCATCCTAGAGGCCCTCCCCGCCATGGATCATCAACCAGTCGTAGCCTTCGCTGCCGCGGACCGACAGCCGCCGATGGCCCACCAACGACCTTGGGGTCTGTTGGGCTTAGTGACAGCCCTCATCGTCGCCCTCGCTATTGCCGTGTGGTCGGGATATTGGGAACCCGCCGCCCTTGGTACCATTGGGAGCTCCTTTTTCTGGTTCTTCCCCCTTGAGCTGCCCAGTTTCGAGTGCTTCTTAGGGGTGCTCCTTAGTGCTTGTAGGTTCCTGAGTTTTTGGTCGTTGAACTGCTTAGGGCTGATGGTGTTTACCGTAGATATCGACCAATGGTGTTGGGAAGGAGTATCCTTAGGATTGGGTATTGGCATACTTTTGGGCTTAGGCGTTGAAGTTGGATGTCAGTCTTGTGCTCGGATTTGGGAGACGGCTAGGATGTTGGTTTCTTGTTGGATGTTATGGAGACTGCTGGGACAAGTGGTAGCGATGATCTTGACCCTCGAGAGTTGGCCTTATACTTGCCTGTATGTGTTGATCTGGGTACTGACTTGCAATCTGGTAGCGTGGCAGATGAAGTCCTTTGTGTTCGGCTGGTTAAGTTGTAACCGTAAGGATGCACTAGGTTTATCCCTTACGTTTATGTATGCTATGGCGATGATTTACATGATTGAGACCATGTAATCATCATTTATAGACGTTCGGTCCTTCTCTTTGGTGTGCTTGCTTCTGGCTTATCACCTCAGGTTCCAAGTTCGAACAGATGTGTCATCATAATAGCCCTCATTTTCATGTGATATTATTATCTCATGTTAATCTTTGTCTACTTGAGAAGGCATGGTAACTATTGTAATGATACTGGTCTCAGGACTAGTTATGGAAGCTATGGTGATAGTAATAGTATATATTTATTAGTAATATCTCTTGTTTTCTTGATGCTATAATATCACATTGTATTTCGTGTTATTTACAACCTGATTTACTTGATTACTAATTTTTTTTCCTTCTATCATTTATTTGCTTGAGCTTCTTCATAAATCCAATTATTTTCAACAGAGATTTTTAAATTCCGAGGACGGAATTATTTTAAGGAGGGTAGAATGTAACGACCTGAATTTTTCCAAAGCATTTAAGCTAAATATTTGAAGTAATTTCATTTTAAAAGACATTTTGTACTGGTTGATCAGGAGTTTTAAATGGATTTCAAAAAAATTCTTATAAAAATATTTTGAAACACTAGACTTATTATAAATTATTTCAGCAATTGCAGATTTCCTCAAATACCCAAAACATTTCTGTTAAAATTCATCTTTCAAAATTACCGTTTTGATTCGACGAATTTATTTTCTATACAAACGTCTTCAAAACGTTTTCAAACTTCTATGGTAACATTCAATAATCATTTAGGGCTTCCCACATTAATTTTGTAATTTTCTGAAGTCAAATCAATAGAGAACCCGCAGACCCGTTTTCTAAACGTTTTGGCCAAAAACTAGTATCCCCGTAGCCGAAAACCTGAAACGGACTTCGTATTCGCCATCCTCGCAATGATACGATCCCGTGGGTATGTTTTCGTAATTTTTCGGACACGTTTACTAGTAGGGGCAAAATCGTAATTTCGGTTTTGTATTTTACTAATGACTTTCATTAATAGGGTTTATTTTTTTACTAATCACCTTAATTAACCAAACCTAATTAATTAGTTTTACCCAACCCCTAACCGTAGCACCCACGACACGAGGAAAACACCAGCTCCTAACTTCTACAATTAGTCAAAACACCTACCTAACCTATTAAATATCTTGACTAAGTATTAATTAGGTTAAAGTTTTTAATTATTTAATTAACCTATAAAATCCCCTCACCGATCTCTCTTAGCCCATGCGCACATCGACTAGACCCCCCGCTCTTCCCGCTCTCTCAGTCTCTCGTTCGCCGTCGACCCACGTCGGCCTCCTCCCTTTCTCCGCCGTCGCCGAGGGTAGCGCCGCCCTCTGACCCACGACGCCGCTGTCAGTGAGCTCCGAGCTCCCCGAGTCGCCGCTGGAGCTCTTGAGCTCGCTGCTGCGAGTGTCACGACCCACTTCCCTAAAATGGAGGCGAGATGTGAAAAGGACCGCACGAGAGTGGAGCTGTGAAGCCCCAAACCCGATAAGCGTCCACAAAAACATAAACAGGTCCCTGTAACCACAACAGAATAACAATAATAACACAAGGAGAGACTGAAATAAAATTCCACATCTCACAAATTGTCCAACATCAAAAATAAGTCCAACATCCAGAAAAGCCACCAGGCTAAAAGAAAAGAGTCCAAGGCCCAGAACAAGGCCAACAAAAGCAACAACGACAAAGTATAGGTGCTACGCACCGAATACAAAACAACTGTCTAACAAAAGTAAAACGCACGAAGACACTAGGACTGGTCCCCAGTGTCCACGTACTCCCCGTCAAACACAAGCTCGGGCTCGGCGTCAGTAAACACCTCGTCCTCAACGAGGTACTCGGGCTCAGGATCTAACATGTGTCACTCAAAAGAGTAAAGGGGCACATGTCAGCAAGTCTAAAAGACTTGGGCAAGGAAACTGAAGGTAAGGCAACTAGCAACCTAGAAGTTTAGTATGCATGACATGGCAGTTATAACATGAGTGCACAAATAAAACATGGCAAGACAATTTGTACAAGAGAACAATCATCGGGACAAGACAAGAGTAGCCAAGCTACTATCAATTCAATCAATTCACATTTTGTAGGTGTTTACGCCATTCGCTGAATGGCATAGCATTTCAGACCGATCGACACTAAACACTACCCAATACCCACACGATATGGAGCCTGGGGTCCCCGCACATTGAGCTCAGCTAGCGAGCCTGAGGTTGCCCCGCACATTGAGCTCGCATTCTTAGTTCACAATTCAATACATCGAGCGTTGGGGTTTCCAACTCATTATGCTCTCTTCTGGTCACGAGCCAGGAACACTAGTATGGCGTAGGGAACACCTAGCCGGAACACGCAATTCGGGCATTGGCTATCAACCAACACATGGCCCGCTTCTGGAACACGAGCCAGGAACACAACATTGTAGCGAAGCTACGCAATCACAGCAATACCTAAAGAATGCGAGGTCATGGCAATTTATTCGCGTACAGTTAATTAAATTAAACGTGACAGGCGAAATGCAATGACATGAACATATTCGCGTATCGTTATTTGAAAGTAAACATGACATGGAAAATGTGCAACATGCTAAATGTCGGAACTAGCTTCGTTGTCAAGCTAGTTCCCCAATTTGCGCCTAGGCGAGTATCATTTCGTCGCCTAGCCTCTTTTACGCCTACAACATGCAAATGGCCTAAAACATGGCCTAAACCCTAAGTGGCAAGTTTCACTTGCCTAGCACCGGGGATTGACGATCACTTCGTCACACAGATGCTATCTACGGGGAAATCGCTGATATGGGGGAAACAAACACCAAACACATGAAATTAATTAGGGTTTTCATAAAATTATAAATAAGTTAAGAAAACAACGGTAGATCGATTTCTTACCAAGAGAAGGCGGAAGAAACACTCCGGGGAACCCTAGGACCAGATCTGGAAAAGATTGGAGAAGTTTGGGGAAACTAGGGTTTTTGGGGGATTTGGGGATTTGATGGATGAGGGTGAGATTTTGGGGAAGATGAGGGGTAGAAAGAGTGGATGGATGGATTGGATGATGGATTTAGGGCTTGGAATGGAGAAATGGAGCTTGGAGGAAGATGGGGGCTGAAGGGGGAAGATTTTAGGGTTTTGGGTCGTGTTGGAGAAGAAGAAGTCGCTTGGGTTGGGTATAAATAGGTTGAGCTGGCGGCTGCCCAGAAATTAGGGTTTTCACACTGGTTAGTCGGTCAAAGAGCAACCACTGACCGACTAGTTTGGCAACTAGTCGGTCGGTCGACCAACGCAGACCGACTAAGTGCAAACAGTAACTCCTGAACGAAAATAGGATTCTAGAGTTAGTCGGTCCATGAACAAGTACTGACCGACTAGTTTAGCATCTAGTCGGTCGATGAACGTTCTTAGACCGACTAAGAGTAAACAGTAACTGATACAAAAATAATATGATGAGTTAGTCGGTTCAAGAAGCATTGCTGACCGACTAGTTTGCAACCTAGTCGGTCAACCAACGTTCTTAGACCGACTAACGATAAACAGTAACTCCTGAGAAATTTAGAAAGCTAACTAGTCGGTCCAAGAAGGATTGCCGACCGACTGGATCGTCATCTAGTCGGTCGGTGGCCCTTCTTACACCGGCTAATGAGCACAGAAAAGTACCGATACGGAGCGCGGGGCCCCGGGATCGATTCCTAAGACTCCTAGGCTTGATCTAACAGTTAGATACGACCGTTATGAAGTCCGTCACGAGTGATATACTTCAAAATCGACAATCTTAAGGAAGAAGCGAGAAAATACGACGAATCGATCGAAAATGAAACTACGGAGACGAAAACCACACAAGAGCAGAAAATCCACTAAAACATATATTATATTATATTAAATCCAGATTCATGAAAAGCAGTCGTTACAGCGAGCCACGCCACCGACCCCCGAGCACGGCGCCCTCCACGACAGCACATCGCCCGTCGACAGTCCCGAACAACCGCTCCCTTCTCCCTCTCCGATCAGCTCTGAGCTCCGACAACGCCTCCACCATGTTCCTCCGCCCTCCTAGCCCACCAGCAACCCCGTGAGCACCTCCCGCCGTGGTCCACCGTGCCACCGCATCTCGCCAACGACCACTCAGCGCCTCGCCTTCGGCCTCACCCCCTCAGCCCACGCTAGAGCCCGACGCCGACGAGACCCCTCCATCGACGAGAGCTCCCACCGCCTGCTGCTCACAGGCGAAGCCCGAAGCCCCACAGTGGCCTCCGACCGCCGCCGCCGAGGCGCTACCGCCCTCCGCCGCCTCGTCCGCGCCGTACGCCTGAACCCTCCGCCCTCCGTCGCTCGCCATCGAGAGAAGCAACAACAGCAGCTGCTGCTGCCTTTCGCCGCCGTCTCTTCAGGATGACGCCGCCGCCGTACCGCCTCGCCTCGTCGTCGCCGACGGCCGCCGTGCTCCGACGCCGCCTCCGCCGCCCCGACTTCGCCACTGCCGCTGCCGGAGCCCACCCACTCTCCCTCTCTCGCTGTGAGACGGTGGGAACGAAAACGAAGGTGATGCGTAGACTTCTCAATGGCAAACTTGTAAATACAGCGAATTTATCGTAATTTCTTTTTTTAGTAATTATAAATAAGGTTTTAGGGTTTTTAATCCATAACTAAATATACAGGGGCCAGAAAAATGAGTGGCTAGCCCCAGAAAATCAGAAATGACATTCTGAACCCAATGGCGCTAGTTTCATCTCAATCCGATGCTTAGTTTGTCCAGAATTAATTTTTAACCCTAAAAGTTAAATACGTTATTTTCATTCAAAAATCCGTAACTTGGTATTTTCACGTATATTAATATATGATAAAAATATATGTTAAAGAACTCTCCGAGACGGCCATTTTGACAGTTCATTTGTAACTTTCCGATACCGATTGCACCCAGAAGAAATGTTTGAATAATTACGTCACTAATTGAAAAATAGTTTTTAAATTGTTTTGAGCTTTTAAAAATTATAAAAATTCCTACAAGCTTCAGAAAAATATTTCCTCTCGCAGAAAAATTATTTTCATCATATCTAGGCTATAGAAAAATTTAGAACGCTTTTCGACAACGTTTCAATCCGTTTAAAAATCAAAACGACCAAATTATTTAAATAGAAATGTCGCGTTCTTTAACCAAATGTTTTTGGTGATTGCAGGTTCCAATTCTTGTGTACCAACGTCCGTAGAAGCCCTATAACCAGTTCCGGCTAGCTACGACAGCCTCGAAACTGGTAAGTCACGATTAATTCTAATGTTAGAAAATTAGATAAGTGTACCCGTATGAACTTAGGACACCACTATAGCCTCCGAACGGCTACTTGACTTGAACCGAACTAGAAACCTAATCTAAATAGGAAAGTAATCAACTATAGATTACTTTGCCAACTTTCAACTTTGGTGGTTGTTAAACACAAACATCAACTTGGGTAAATTGTGTACTACCGAAACTACCACCCTTAAACCAACAGTTTTTGTATTCCATGTTTGTTGGACTTGTTTTTATCCTCAAATTTCTTAGCATCCACTTTGCTTTAACTTCTGGTTTTAAAACCAGTGGTCCTGGTTAACTATCATCGTGAACGAGGAATTGATAACATCTTGAAACAATACTAGACACCTCGAATGATGGACTTGTCTTTGTCCTCAGTTCGTTTTAGCACAGTCAGCTTTGGAATGAGTTACCACCCTCTGGTTTTCAATGAGAAAGTCAACCAGTGGACTTGGGTTGACTAACACGTGATACACCGTATGGAACATCTTGTGAAACTTGTTATGTAATATCTTGTGGAATATCTGGTGGAACATCTCATGAAACATCTTGTGGAACATCTCGTGGAACATCATGAAAAGGAAATGTACATAGAACACTTGACACATCACTGGGGTTTGGGGTAACTCATAGTTTGAGAGAGTATGGGAGTGACTGGAGTTCAATCTTCCCGTCCTGCTGCCTGTGTTTCGGCATCCTGTCCTGCTGCCTGGGTTTTGGCAAAATACATGTCCTGCTGCCTGTGTTTTCGGCATTCGTCTGGGTCGCGCCCAGGCAAGAGATGGACTTGATGGTCACATATTGTACTCTCCGACTTGAGTCACGTAGTGTAGTTACTTTTGCACAGTCACTTTTATTTTACGCACTACAGTCACCTTTACTTTACACGTTCCATGTACGTTACTTACTACACTTGCACGGTCACCAATACTTTACCTGTCATACTTTTAGCTACAGCAGTAGTATGTTTCACTTGCCTAGCCTGCTTTACACTTACACCACCACAGTACAGTTGTTCTCTCCTTTCAGCACTGTTTACTTTTACTACTCAGCCGTGTACAGTTGTTACTCAGTACTTTACTTTTCACTCTGATCTGCTTGTACGTAGTTACTTTTGTCATACTTGTGCACTGCTTCTTTTCTATATTTAGAATTGTTGTGACTTACCTACGGTTCCATCTCCGTGGCACCGCAGACGACGTACAGATGAAGATAGATGCTCCTGAGCTAATAGCGCCAAAAGTTCAACTGCAGCTTCCAGAGTTATATTTCAGTGTTGTGTACTTTATTCTTTCATGTATACTCGTTTGGACATCTTGTACAGTCTGGAATGTAATAATTGGACACTATTTGAGTATTTTTGTACATATCTGCATCGTGGCTATTTTGTTTTCACTGGTAACCTGCAGGACCTGCGCAAATATCAAATAAGTAACGGGCCCCCAAAAGCGGGTCGTTACATTTAGCTTTTCATTAAATATTGCCTCCGCATGAAAATGTCTTTCTTTCTGATTGATTATTAATTCATGCATGTTTGTGCTCTGCTAGATAAATGGCTAAAATTGCAAGCGTTGACTTTGAAGTGCTGGATGCATCAGGTAGAAACTATCTAAGCTGGCAGCTAGATGTTAAGTTTCACCGGCGGGCCAAGTCCCTCATCACTGCTGTGACTGAAAAAGAAAATGTTAGCGATATAGAGAAGGTGCAAGCCATCATCTATATTCGCCGCCATGTGGACAAGACCTTAAAGGCTGAGTACCTTACGGTCGAAGATCCACTTGAGCTATGGACCGCCCTTGAGGATAGGTATAAACATCAGAGAGATGTTATACTCCCAAGGGTGAGATATGAGTGGGAGAACCTGAGACTGCAGGACTTTAAGTCCATTACTGAGTACAACTCAGCACTTTTTAGCATCACCTCACGCCTGAAGTTGTGTGGTGAAAAAGTCTCAGAAGATCGCATGCTGGAAAAGACGTATACGTCTTTCCATGAAAAGGATGCGATACTCATGCAGCAATACCGTGAACGTAAGTTCACCAAGTATTCAGAGCTGCTGTCATGTCTTCTCATGGCCGAGCAAAACAGAGAGCTTCTTCTCGCCACTCACAATATGCACCCTCCCGACACTGCCCCCTACCAGAAGCTCACCATACCTCTTCCTTCAAAAAGAATAGGGATAATAAAAGAAAAGAAAGACCACAGAAAGGGGGACAACAGAAAAGAGCCAAGGGCCCACCACAGCAGCGCAAGAATGAAGGGAAGCGCAAGTTCACCTGGCGCATGAATGATAACAAGAAAAATAATGCACCCCCACCTAAGAGGGACTGGGAAGACCAGTGCCACAGCTGTGGCATGACAGGCCACTGGTCCAGAGTGTGCAGGACCCCAGTGCATCTCCAGGAGCTTTATAAACAAAGCAAGAAAAAGAATGCTGAATCAAACCTGGTGGCTGCGAACAATGCAGTCAAGTTCACAGCCAAAGACTTCGAGTCAGATGATATGCTTGATTAGCCTGTTTTCATTTATCTTAGCATTTTATTGTATGAACAATCTATTTTATGAGAGTTTTTATGTAATCTGAATTCTGTTGAATAAAATTTAGTTTTTCTGAAATGCAAATGTTTACTCATCTTTTTAGATGGGATGCGCTCATGACTGCTTAGTGGACAGCGCATCGACACATACGATCCTTCAGCACAAATGCTATTTTCATAGCATTACTCCGTATAAAAGCCCTGTAAACACAATTTCAGGGCCATCGGACATAATTGAAGGTTCTGGGAATGCAACCTTGTTGCTTCCCAATGGAACAGAAATAAAAAAAAGATGCACTTTACTCTCCGAATTCCAAGAGAAACTTATTAAGTTTCAAAGATATTCGTCTTAACGGATTCCACTTGGAAACAGCGAATGTTAAAGAAAATGAATTACTGTATGTAACGTCTCAAGACAATGGAGTTAAATCCATACTTGAACGTTTTGAGAGCCTCTCATCAGGCCTCTACCATACAAAAATTCGGAGAGAGGAAGCAAACCTAACGGAGCACCTGAAGTGTCCGACATCGGCCAAATTCTTACTTTGGCACGACAGACTTGGCCACCCCTGATCTGTGATGATGCACCGCATTATATCACAATCCCACGGGCATAACCTGAAGAACCAGAAGATTTTTCAGAAGGGAGAATTCCCTTGTGTACCCTGTTTTAAGGGAAAATTAATTACAAGGCCATCACCACTTAAAGTGGACATCGAGTCTCCTAGATTCCTTGAAAGAATGCATGGAGTCATATGTGGACCTATCCACCCCCCTAGTGGGCCCTTTCGGTACTTTATGGTACTGATTGATGCATCTTCAAAATACTCATATGTATGTCTACTTTCAACCCGCAACTTGGCTTTTCCAAAGCTCTTGGCACAAATAATAAAGTTGCGGGCGCATTTTCCAGACAACCGAATTAAGAAAATACGTCTGGATAATGCGGGGAAATTTACCTCTCAGTCATTTCAAGAATATTTCCAGGCAACAGGAATAGAAATCGAACATCAAGTGCCGCATGTTCACACCCAGAATGGGTTAGCCGAGTCGCTAATTAAAAGACTCCAATGGATCGCACGTCCATTGCTGATGAAATCCCAGTTGCCGGTGGATGCATGGGGACATGAAATTCTGCATGCTGCATCACTAATAAAAATAAGACCCTCAGGAGGTCAGAGTCTATCTCTAATGCAACTTGCATATGGAACGCCGCCGAACATCTCTCACTTGAGGATCTTCGGCTGCGCAGTTTATATACCCATTGCACCACCACAGAGGACCAAGATGGGTCCTCAACGTCGCCTAGGTATTTATGTAGGATTTGACTCACCCTCCATTATAAGATACCTAGAACCTCAAACGGGGGACGCTTTTAAGGCACGTCTTGAAGACTGCGATTTTGATGAGACGTATTTCCCCAAAATGGGCCTAGACATCAAAAATTCTAGTGCAAAGCAAATGTTAAGGTGGGATACAAAAAGCTTGACCCACTACGATCCGGTAACAAAACAATGCGATGATGAGATCCGGAAGATCTTACATATCCAGGACACAGTACATAGATTACCGGACTCGTTTACTGACAACCAGAAGATTGTCAGATCACACATCCCTGCTGTAAATACTCCAGCTAGGATTGACATCCCAAAGGATGGATGCAATCCACCAGCAGCAGAAGTGGCTGCACCTCAACAGAAAAGAGGCAGACCACCAGGCTCCAAGGATAAAAATCCAAGAAAAAGAAAAATATCCGGAGACCTTGGGACGATACCCCCACAGAGAAACAAGCTCGTGTCTATACCCCTCCCCTCCCGGAATCCACTGCAGAGGAACTACTGGGAGAAACTGAAATATCATTGAATTATGTACGTACAGGGGAGGTATTGGATAGAAAGAGTACAGTCGTCGACGATGACTTCGCGTTTCACATTGCCATTCATGTCACCGGAAGCGACGATGATTATGAACCACACTCCGTTGCTGAATGCAAACGTAGAGATGATTGGCCAAAGTGGAATCAGGCAATAGAAGCTGAGCTGGACTCACTTCAGAAACGAAAAGTATTTGGGCAAATTGCCCTGACACCTACCGGTGTCAAACCTGTGGGATACAAATGGGTATTCGTCAGAAAAAGAAACGAAAATAATGAGATCGCACGCTACAAAGCTAGACTTGTAGCACAAGGATTTTCCCAAAGACCGGGTATAGACTATGACGAAACATATTCCCCGGTCATGAATGTGATCACCTTTAGATTCCTGATAAGCTTAACAGCAAAGGAAGGCCTAGATATGCAGCTAATGGATGTTGTAACTGCATATCTATACGGCAATCTCGACAAAGAGATATACATGAAACTTCCTGATGGCTTTTCCATGCCTACTGAACTAAATGATAGACCTCGGGACGTCTATTCTGTTAAGCTATAAAGATCATTGTATGGTCTCAAACAATCAGGAAGAATGTGGTATAACGGACTTAGTGAGTTCCTTGTTCAACAAGGATTCACGAACAATGAAGTCTACCCTTGTATCTTCATAAGAACAAAGGGAAAAGGATTCGTGATAATAGCTGTCTACGTAGACGATCTGAATCTCATAGGATCTCTTGAAGAGATCACTGAGATATCTGTAATCCTAACAAAAGAATTTGAAATGAAAGACCTAGGCAAAACGAAATTCTGCCTTGGCTTACAGATTGAACATCAAAAGGATGGAATCCTATTACACCAAATCACATATACGAAGAAAATGTTGCAAAGATTCCATATGGACCATTGTCATCCATTGAGTACACCTATGGTGGTACAATCGTTGGATGCACATAAAGACCCCTTCCGGCCGCTGGAAGAGGGGGAGGACATACTTGGTCCAGAAGTTCATTATCTGAGTGCCATCGGAGCACTACTATATCTGGAAAATTGTACGCGTCCCGATATAGTGTTTGCAGTAAATTTGCTTGCCAGATACAGTGCAGCGCCTACACAGCGCCACTGGACCGGAGTAAAGCACCTTCTGCGCTACCTCCAAGGGTCTACAGATTTGGGACTCTTCTACAAAAATGGAACATCCTCTACACTTGCAGGTTATGCTGATGCAGGTTACTTGTCTAATCCCCACAAAGCAAAATCACAAACTGGGTACGTGTTTACCTACGGAGGGACAGCCATTTCCTGGAGATCCATCAAGCAAACCTTGACGGCGACCTCATCCAATCACTCAGAGATCACTGCCATCCATGAAGCAAGCAGAGAATGCGTATGGCTACGCTCAGTTGTCCAACACATCCTGTCTACGACCGGACTGAAGACTGGAGACCTCGAGCACACTACCATGTTCGAGGACAACGCTGCTTGCATAGCTCAACTACGAGGTGGCTTCATCAAAGGCGACGGAACAAAACACATTTCACCAAAGTTCTTCTGGACGCACGAGCTACAGAGAGATGGCAAGATCGACATCAGACAAGTGTAGTCATGTGACAATTTAGCAGATTTGTTCACTAAAGCACTTCCTACTGCTACTTTTAGAAAGCTTGTACATAGGATTGGAATGAGACGCCTAAGAGATCTGAAAGCTTGAGAGCTTGTACAGATCAGGGGGAGTTTGGCAGAGTTTGTACTCTTTTCCCTTAACTATGGTTTTTCCCACTGGGTTTTCCATATCCAAAGGTTTTAACGAGGCAAAACTCACCAACTCAGGATCCTGAAGTATCCACCCCATGTGAGACCCATACAGGCTCAGAATCTTGAAGTATTCATGATCAGGGTCCACACCTATGGCTGGATAAGGGGGAGTGTTGTGAACGATTATTTACTAGGTTGGTTGAGTTATTTGGCCATCCTAGTATTGGGCCCATATCTGTGTAAGCACACCTTGTATTCTCCCATTTACCTATAAATAAAGACCTGAGGGCTCCCCCTCAGTAGTTGATTCATAACTATATATATATATGTACATATATATATATGTACATATATATATATATATATATATATGTACATATATATATATGTACATATATATATATATATATATATATGTACATATATATATATATATGTATATATGAGGATGGATCAAATGACCTCCAAAAATAACCCCCTATCAAAAATCCTATGCCCCCATTTTTTCAGAAGATCTGAACTGTTCATCTTGATCTCCACCCTCTAAATACCTGACCCACCAATTTTCAAACCGATCCCATGTGTTTTGTCCATTCATCCATCTGACCCAAATTTAACGGTTTCGCATGAACAGAACTTTTGTGAATGGTCGATGAACGGGCAAAACACATGGGATCGGGTTGAAAATTGGTGGGTCAGGTATCTAGAGGGTGGAGATCAAGATGAACGGTTCGGATCTTCCGAAAAAATGGGGGGCATATGATTTTTGATAGGGGGTTATTTTTGGGGGTAATTTTTGGGGGTCATTTGATCCCTCATATATATATATTAAAACACAACTATTTTTGAATTCTAGGACTGACTAGGACAAGATAAAAAGTGGCTGAGATTTGTTCTTGAAGAATGGAAGGTTGAGATGAGTTTGAGAAAGTTTTGGGAGGAATCAATTTGATTGGAAAACTCAAAATTTTGAAATTTTTTGGAAATTGTGCACCTTACTCATTATCCAATTGCATTTAAAAGAATCAAGTTTGTGTACAACTTCCCATGACGGGTTTAAAGTTTAACATGGAAATTATAGATTTTAATGTCTTGACCTATTATGAAGCTTCTGCTCAACAAAGTTAACCATGTTAAAAAACAGTTTGGGATGGCACGTTAACTTTGTAAAAGCAAGACTCTGATGCTCAGGACTCTGATACTATTAACCATAGAAGAGAATTTCAATTTGAAAGAATGAGAATTCTAACAGTACCTAGAAGGATAGAACTGATGCTTGATCATGTACCAACTACACAAGTATTCCAGCGCTGAAGGCGCCCGTGAAATTTTTTTACGCTAATTTGTTGTTCTGCCTCGACGGCGCCCGCGCCGAATTTGTTGTTCTACGCCAAATTTGTTGTTCTGCATCGAATCTTGTGCCGCTAAATATTTTTACGCTAATTTGTTGTTCTTTTAAATTTTGGCTGTGAAAATAATTTTTTGTCTAACAAAGATTTTGCGGGGTAAAATCTTAAATGAACTGTGCCCACAGGCACGGGTTATGACTAGTGTGTGTGTATATATATATAGTAAATGGGATATATATATGGTAAAGGGATCCTAGGGTGCCTCCTTAGATTTAATCTAAGGAGGTGCCCCCATTTCCACACATCTCCCATATTTTTTTGGAAATGTTTTTTCATGTGTTTGTTGTTCACCTTATGGATGATCAACATACCAAATTTCAAGGGATTCCAATAATTTTTGAGCCCCCATCTACCCCTTGCAATTTCATGGTTTTTTTCTGCACGTTTTAGACCGTTGAAGTTGTAAGGGGAAGATGGAGGCTCAAAAAGTATTGGAATCCCTTGAAATTTGGTTTGTTGAGCATTCATGATGTGAACAACAATCCCATGAAAAAATTTCAAAAAAAATTGTAGGATGTGGGGGAAAGTGGGGGAAAATGGGGTATACATACATACATACATACATACATACATACAGTATATATATATATATGTATATATATATATATGTATATATATATATATATACATATATATATATATATATACATATATATATATATATGTATATATATATATATATACATATATATATATATATATATATAGTCATAACCCGTGCCCGTAGGGCACGATTCATTTAAGATATTCCCATGTCAAAAGCTTAGTTCCCCAAGAATTTTGCTCATCCCAAGGAATTAAGTTAATAACAAAAATCTTAGTTCCTCAACAAATTTAGTACCATCCAAATTTAGTTCATCTCCAAAATTGTAGGGTTCTCCCAGCGAAATTTTCGAGTTCAAAAAATTTTAGTTCATCCCAAAATTTAGTTTTTCAGAGAATTTAGTTTCACACAAAAATTGATAGTCAAAATTTTATCTCTCTTCCTCTCTCTCCTGCAATTAAATGTCTGTTGCTGTCTTGGAAAAGATCTTAGAATCAAATGGTTGTTGCTATCCCCAAAAAAGCCTCTTGCTCTCCCCCAAAAGCAGACTTGCTTTCCCAAGTCAAATGGCAAGTTACGAAAAGAAATGGGCCCCACACAAACTCAAAAATACAAACCATTCATCTTAATTTTTAATCCCAACCGTTCATCATCCAAGATTAAATCTCAGCCACTTTTTATCCCCCTCATTTGTCCTAGTCAGCTTGTCCTAGTCAGCCCTAGGATTCAAAAAACTCTGTCAAATGTAATATAGATATATATACATATATATATATATACATACATACATATATATATATATATAGTAATGCTATTGTGAGAAGGTGATAAGAGACTCTTATCATGAGAAGGACCAATCGGTAACACCAATCAACGATTGGCACCGTTCATCTTAAAAAACATGTTGATAGATCTATACCCTAAAAATTGGAGATTATAAACCCCAAAATCATATGGATCAACCCGTTCCATTCTAGTTACATTTATAGGCAGCTTGTTAGTCGTTCATCTTGTAAACTCTTGATGGATTTGATAGAAATCTCCAAATAACAAAAAAAATTATACATAAAGATCGGTTCCGATTTGTCACGCCCCGCTTCCCAAAAATATAGAGGCGAAGCGTGAGAAGGTCCGCTCAGACTTGAAGCTACAAAGCTGCAAGTCCGATAAGCGTCAATCAACTTTAAAACTGCAGGTCCTTGCAACGCGAACGAAACAAAAATAATAATAATGAAATGAGACAAAAGAGATATATCAGAATATCCATAAAATAAGTTTCAACATCACAAAAAAGCCACCAGGCTAAAAGGAAAGAATCTACAAGGCCCAAACATGGCCAACAAAAGTACAACGTACAGAGTAAAGGTGCCACGCACCGACAACTAACAACAAAACCTAAAACAAAAGGAAGCTCAGCAAGGGTCACCGGTGTCCGCAAAAACTCCTCCTGGGCAAACATGGACTCAGACTCAGCGTCAGCAAACATCACGTACTCAGCAACGGTCTCTGGCTCAAGGTCTAACATGTGGCACCCAAAAGAGCAAGGGACACATGTCAGCAAGTCTACAAGAGACTTGTGCAAGGAAACTAGAAGTGAAGGTAAACAACCTAGCAGTTCTAGCATGAATGCAATGACATGGCAGTTAAAGTATGAGTGCAACAGGTAAAGTAAAGTAAGGTACGAGCATGGTATGGATGTCAAGTTTGACAAGAAACACTCACTAGTACAAGACAAGTAAAGTAAGCACGTCGTGCACAGAGATTACGCCTTTTGGCTAGAGTGGCTGATCGGGCCAACTCCTAAGCTCAAGTGATCGCTTATCCCTACCCCTCCACGTGTATATGGATTGGCGCCCATCTTCTGGATCACGAGCCAGGGAGTGTTTTATCACGATGGCATAGGGGTGCACCTAGCCGGACAAGGAAGTACAAGTACAAGTATTGTAGCGTGTGCTACGGATGCAATAATTAACTTGGATGACATGTAAGATGCAATGCATGGCAGTTAAAGGTGCCTACAGATAAGGAATTTAAACGTGACAGATATCTATGCATGCATGACATGGCAGGGTGACGGATCTAGCTTCGTTGTCAAGCTAGATCTCAAAGTTGCGTCTAGACAGCTATCATTTCACTGTCTAGTCTCTTTTACGCTAAAAACATGGAAGTGGCCTAAAAACATGGCCCTACACAAGAGTTGGCAAGTTTCACTTGCCTGCAAGTACAACGTCCGAGAAACACCGTCCAAGAGAGTCCAAGTCACAATTAACCTACGTGCACAAGTCCACCGGCCTAAAGTCCATATTATTAATCTTGATTAGTAAATTTAAAACATTTAAAACATTTTAAAAACATCAATTTTAGTCTTGATTAACATGCAATAGGTTGGGGGTCCTAAGGGTGCAAAGCGTTACCTCAACACGACGCGAAAGCTACACTGGCGTCGGGTAGCGACGCCATGGGTTGGAATAAGAGAACGCGCTCCAAGTCCTGATTCCAATATAGATTCCTCGCTGGAAGGTTCAGAGCAGCAACCGGAGCGACGAATCCAGATTCCAAAGTTAGCACGTGCGACGACGGGCTACGACGTATCGCAACGTCGTACGCGACAAATCGTCGGAGAGAAAGCACCTAGGTGGGGCCCACAGTAGTCCTAGGGACCAATAGGGGACCCACAATACCTCTGGAGAACTTGGGGGGGGCCACGGTGGCAAGCGGTGTGACGGGTGCGGGGTTGCGACGATGGCTCTCGGTCGTACATATCCAAATGTGGGGGTTTGCCTCAGTCGGTGCGGGGGAACGGGCCTGTGCAGCTGCGGGTGCGGTGCGGGGCTTGGTTCTCTCAGTCGGTGTGGAGCAAACCGTCGGTCGGTGCAGGGGAAAAGCGGGGTCGGGCGCTGCAGCGGGGCGCTGCAACGTTGCAATGTTGCAACGTTGCGGAGATGGGGCGTGAGCGGGCGGCTGTTTCGGTAGGGCACGGTGCGGAGCGGGAGCTTGGAGCGGGCGACAGAGCGGGGTGCGGAGCGGGCTTTGTGCGGGCGGGTCTCTCGGTCGGACACGGCTTGGTGCGGGGTTGCGATGCAGCGGCTGTGCAGCTGTGCGGACGGAGCTTGGTGCGGGCGGAAGCTTCGGTCGGAGCGGGGAATTTGGGCGGTTTTTCTCGGTCGGTGCGGGGGTTGGTGCAGCAACGTTGCGACGAATCGTCGCAACGTGAATTTTGGGTTTTGGAAGCGGCTAGGGTTATTTTCTTGCGAAAATAGGTCTTCCTAGAGGTTGTTTATATAGTGTAGAGGGGTTGACTTGGTCTAGGGCTAATCCTAATGGGATTAGGAGTTTAAAATAATTTAAAATTCGAATCTCACCCTCTCCAACTCGCACAAGGCTTGGGTGCGGCCCAAATGAGCTGAGATTTGGCTCAAAAATATTTTGAAGTATTTAAAACGTAATAAAATTTTGTTGGGCCGAAAATAATTTAAAACGTAGCTTTTAAAAATACTTTAAACCTTGCTAAAAATATAAAAGTGGTCAAATGAACTCCAAAAATTATAAAATAAATATCAGGGTGATCGTGATGACGAAGGAAAGCTACCTAAGAAGACAGATCTCAATTTCAACGTCGGACGGTGAAACTAAAAATATAAACGTCTCCCGTCAAAAGTGAAAATCGCAACGTCTCATCGAATAAGATTAAATTGTGGGAAAACGACTCGAGAAACGTCGTTCCAAATTAGTGCCACTATTTAATACTCTCAGAGACGTTCATAACGACATATTGCACTAGAGTGCTCACAAACAATCAAAGTCTAAAATTAATACGTGCACGGTCAAAAGCACGTGTACGAACAACGTACAACGAAAAGTGGTCGTTACACGATTATTGATTTGGATAATAGATTTGGCTAGCTAACGATATACATATCTTTTCTCACCTTCTCACAATAGCATTTTCACACACACACACAATAAAACATGGATGTTATCATGGGTTATTGGACAAGAGTTTTTGGATAAGAGAAATTGGATAAGGGTTTGAATTGTATTTGGGTTATAAAAATGAGGGATGTTATGATGAGTTTTTGGATAAGAGATATTGGATAAGAGAAATTGGATAATGGTTTGAATTATATTTGGGGTATAGAAATGAGGGATGTTATGATGAGTTTTTGGATAAGAGATATTGAATAAGAGAAATTGGATAAAGAGTTGAGTCGTAATTTTGAAATTTGAGGAGAAAAATTTGAGGGAATGTTTGAATTTTAGGGGGGGTGAGTTGGAATTTTGAAATTTTGAAAAATCATTGAAATTAAAATTACATGCCTTGAATCTTGCCTTTGAGAAACTCAAATAAAATCACTTCCATTCTCAGCCTCCCCTTTTCCTCTTCAAGATCTCTCTCCCCATACACTTCCCTGCGACCCCAACGACGATCAGCCCCCTCTACCTCTGGCCAACCCCAGCCCGACCTCCTTCCGACCTCCACTCGCCTGACGACCCCTTGCCTTCCTCCAACCTCCCACAATGGAGACCCCCTGCCACATCGCACATCTGCACAGCATCACCCCTCGACCTCCACTGTACATAGATTTGTGATGAAGTTCGCGTCCTCCCCTGCCATCGTTGTGTCCTCCCTTGCCATCATTTCAAGAAGAAAGAGGAGATCGGCCACGGTGAGATTAATTGCAAAATTTGAGTACATTGATTTTTATACATATGTCATATTAATAGAAATTAAGGTGCGATCAAGCGTGGGTCTAATAAAAAATTGGAAAAAAAATATGACTAGAGATGTGCCCATTTGGTGGTTTGACATAGAAACGAGAACAAGAAAGAGGAAGAGAGGAGGAAAGAAAGAAATGAAGCTAATTTGACAACTATGGTTTATGATAAGATTGATTCGCACAAAAGGTGATAGCTTGATTGAGGAATTTTCTGCTGATCTTTTTTGTCTGCTTCTCATTTTTTATTTCTTTTGTTTCATTTGTAGGCTAACAAGAAGTTCCATGTTATTTTCTTTGTTGTTTCCAGTTTAGCATCTGAATCCTACAGTTGAAATTATGTTGTTGCACCTGTATATTTTTGATAACTACCTCATAATTGTTAATTATTGACACCGATGAAATTGAATTTAATCCTCTTCTGAGAGAAGTGAATTAAACTACATTTTAACTGCTAATAATAAACATGTCTTCTGTTCTTAATCTTTGCATTCTACAGGTTCAGACTCCATGTTCACTGTCTTCCCCAGCTGATGGGTAAGTAAGTTCATATCTTTTTTAAATACAGGTAAGCATCCTCAGTGATGGTAGTTTAACGAAGACGTCTAGTTTTTATCCTCTTAAATTTGAACGTAACTTTCCAAGATCAGAAAGGTAAATAGATGATTTTTCCTATTCATAACAGGTTATTGCTTAAGAAGGTTTTAAAAAAATTCATGGGATGGAAGGTTGTCTAGATGCATGCCTACTTGGAAGGTTGTTTAAATGCATGCCTACTTGAAAGGACTTTTAGTACATAAATCGATCTCGCTTATATCTTCCTAATACTTTAAATTGTATTAAGCCTCTTCCATCAGGTGGTATGAAGTAATGTCCACAAAGCAATGAACTTCCAACTATGATGGAATACGGATGCTGCAATTTGCGAGGACGTGGTGAAGCTGGTGGTCGGTAAGCCAGAATTGAAGTTTGCGATAAGGGTGGCGGTGACCTAAGGAGAAAGAGCAAGGAGGACCTTAAAGGAGCCATTTCCAACCAATTGGATGCCATTTCTGATAAAATTGGGAGAGGAGTTGTGTTGGAGCTCATCAGCACTGACATCCATCAAAGTGAGCCCTCGAATTTCTCATCTGGTTTTTGTTTATTTTGGATTAACCCTGTGGGTTTTTATATTAAAAAACTCATCTTTTTCTGTTTAAAAATGCTTCCTCTTTGTAGCTTTTTAGATTGATTTCAGGGTTTTTGTCTAGCTATTGAGAACTTCATCATACAAATGAGTGGCACCTGTGGCTATGCCTCACGCTGATTTTCTAACTCTATCATGCGTTGACGAAATCTTTTAGATTCTCTATTTCACCCTTCCCGAAAATCTATTATGGTGTTCTTGGATCTCATCCCTTTTTTCCTGCAAATTTGTTAATTTTTTGGCATCTATATCGAGCTTTCGCTCTAATTTTAATCAATTTTCACCCATTTGTGTAATTTTGTTTCGCCTACCTCTGATTATCGTTTAATGGGGGCAGTTCCATTTTGAAGTGTTAATTATTGGGTTGAAAATTGTTTGTTGGTAAAAAAAGATTGGAGATTCAAATTGCTGCGATTACCCAAAAATATATGAAATTCAGAAATGTCACTTACAGAGTTTAAAATGTAGCACTAATTATTTGAATGCCGTGATGACATTTTTTTGAAGTACTTAGTTGGAAGGAACATATTTTAAGTTAGGAGCAAGACAGTATTTCGTTCAATCTCTAATCTTTTGATGCAAAGCTAAGGGGGTGTTTAATCTGACACCAATTTGTTAGTGTTACTCTTTTCTTTTTTTGACCTTTATTGTAAACAACAAATTTGCGTGCATTTAACAACAAACTAATGATCAAACAAGTTTTGTAATTTATTGAAAATAATAAAATGCCATGCATTATGACTCACCAATAATTAAAAAGCTTGGTTATACATCTTTCGAGCTATTAAATAGAAAAAACAAAGCACATACAGCGTGCCCAATTTCTATGCAGTCATGTGCCAAGAGATATAGTTAAAATTAATGCCATCATTTTGATTAGTGATGGTGGATCTTTCTTTCATTTTTCGTGACATCTCACACTGCTTAATGCATCTAACACTGAATTGCTTATGCTTTTTCCCCCAGAGATGTGGCATCGTGGAAACTCTTTGTGCCGGCAAGAGGGTGGTGTACACGGCGGAGCTGATGATTGCGCCGGCCTTTGGGTCGCCTGGGGCCATCACCATGGTCAACTGGCACCAAAAAGAGTTGGAGAGCATTGTGGTCGAGGGATTCCCCTTAGGCCTCGTTCACTTCCCTTGTAATTCTCGGGTCCAATCCACCAAGAGAGTCTTCTTTTGTATGCGAGCTTTGTGTAACCTCATGTGAGGGAGCTGCTCGTGGGAGCTCAATCGAGGCATAAGGTTTTCAACGAGGAGTTTGTTGTTAGGGATTTTTATGAAGCGGAGAAAGCTCATAGAGGGCAGGTGAAAATTATTAAATTTCTTTTGATCAAATTGAAAAAATAATCCATATTTTTTTATTTTAACACATTTTTCATAAATTTGGTGATGTCTTCGTATCAAATTCAAAAATAGCATATAAGCATCTTTTTAGTGGCTCTTTTGACGGTGGGATTGACGATCTAATTGGTTGCTTTTAGAATTATGTTGGTGAGCGGCGACCCATCCTTGCAAAATTGTGTGGAATGAATTTTTAGTTATATGTTTATTGGATGAGGTTAAGCGGCAACCCATAATTGCAACATTGTGTGGAGACATGAGTTTTATTGGCAAAGATTGGTGCTAATTTGATAGTTATCGCTGTGGGGATTTTGCATGATACGCTTGACGATTCATTCATGGATTATGATTACATTCATAGAAGGTTTGGGGCTAATTTGTTCATATCCCGATTTAAAAGCATTCCTAATATGAATCCATGTTTTTATTCATATCCAGTAGCATGATTTTGTTCATATCCGGTCCCCTACCGTAAACTAAGGTCTGCTTTTAAAAATTACCATGCAGCAACCTATCCGAGTTTTGTTCATATCTGAGTTTCTTTGATTACTCTGTGGCAACATCTGCTAATTTTGTGTGTTCCCCCTTCCTTCCCTAATGTTTCACAGTTTCTCCACATCTGGACACTTTGGGAATATTTGGAGATAGATTTGGAGCACATAGTTTCACCCATCATATTTATAAGTTTGTTATGCTAATTAGTATCAGAGTGACATTAATCATAGAGTAAGGGGGTTTTCCAAGTAAGCTCAGAGAACAAGTCAGAAATTGAAGACCCTAGCTAAGATATCAGTAACTAGGACAAGGATTTAAATACATCACAAGCACTTGATAGTTCAAAATGTCAAGGAGGCATAGTTCCGGAGTCAACAAGTTTGGGTATTGTAAACTCTTGTGAATCACCCCAAACAGAAGTTGGTGTATGCACTTATTAGTTCTTAACAAATGGTTGTATCTAAAAATAGAGTGTTCATGTGGATGGCAAGGAAAAAGCAAATAAGATAGGATAAGGAATATGCACCATAGAAAGTTCACTTTGTATCATAGACGAAAAGAAGTAAATTTGAGAACAGTCAAAAAAGTATGAAACATTACAAAGAAAGAGAATTGTACAACATGATTGAAAGTAAGATACATATATTATAGCAAAGTACCAGAGGATGCTTTGGTATTACTTCTAAATTGTGCTTGTGCCTATCATTTAACAGGTAGTTATCACATGGATTAAATTGTGCATGTGCCTATCATTC
Organism: Scilla litardierei; assembly: GCA_030789695.1. NCBI lineage: Eukaryota > Viridiplantae > Streptophyta > Magnoliopsida > Asparagales > Asparagaceae > Scilla > Scilla litardierei. Next base: position 253,934,158 of record CM061142.1, read on the forward strand.
CAGGTTAGGTTAATGTCTGAACTAATTTGATATATGTTAAGTAGACTCTTCATTGGGGATATTATCTAGACTCTTTATTATGGACATGGATCTGAAATAGAACAATCACAGACACCTATATTGTTAGTGATTCCTTTATGATTCATCCATATTCTTCAATGTAAAGGCACCAGTAAGTAGCTAAAGGTTGAAACCACCATATAACAATGACAAACATTCCAACATTTCTTACTTGACTTAAAATGACATTGTGCATATGACAGGATTCAAATCCCTTTTCAAATCCCATTTCAAATGGAATTCTGGAGTGTTTTCTGAAACCCTCCTTCGATATCAATTCAGTTTTCCCTTCTATCTCTATTTTTTTCATTATAAAAATTGCATTTTGAGATATATTCATTTGATCAGACTTCGATCTTTTTGTAGTTTCAGTGCTTAGTTTAACTCTGAAGTTCAAATTCGATCTTTTTATCTTTTTTTGCAGACTGATCCATGTGTCCAAATTGAGGACCCAAGGAAAATCGAAAATTTTGGTGTATGGATCAAAATTTTGGCGTGGGCTAACATTTTTATTTAGAATTAAATAAACAATGTCGGAACTGTTGAGAAATGTTGGAAGAAGTATAAACAATCTCCGATCAGAAGTAGCCATGGCACAAGCCATGGCTCTCCATATATTCATTTCTTAATGGGGTTTTGGAGTCCAAGGGACTCCCCACTAACTTAGTGGGGAGTAATGGTGAGATGATGAGGGGAGGGAGGTCAAAGGCCCCCCTCAACTCACAACACTCCCCCTCATCTCTCCATTACCTTGGGTTAAGCATATGAATACTTCAGGATTCAGTATGCTAATGTGGTATATACTTCTGGATCCATAGCCATTGTGGTTGCCTCGTTAAAACCTTAGTTGTGGAAAACCCAGTGGAAAAAACCAGCAGCTTAAGGGAAAAGAGTACAACTATTGAGGGACTCCCTCTGATCTGTACAAGCCTACAAGCTTCGGGCTTGCAGATTTCCTATGTGTCTATACAATCATCTCCTATTCGTCTATACATCCATCATGTTCTTAAAGCAAATACAATCATCACTCATCTATACAAGTTTCATTCATCTAGCGGTTATTGGAAAGCAGTGGTGCTCTGGACTGGAACGCTCTTCGAAGTTGGTAGATGACTCCACTAATGTATTCTTTGAATCGGTCTTCACTGTGTCTGCAAAGTACTGCTGGACCTGGCTGAGCGTTTTCAAGACTTGCTTCTTGGATGATGAGCTTCTCAGAAGATGTAGACTTTAGAGGATGATGAGTAGATCTTTAGGAGGTGGCCGGCCTATTGTGTTTTAGTCATCGGGATGATCTTTAAACCTGCATATGCGATATATATTCCTTGACCCTTGGAAGTAGCGTAGAAGCATCTTTTCCTTGGTCTAGTGGTGTTCTCCAGGACAACACCGTATCTGGTTAACAACTTTACTGCAGACGTTCTATCAAAGATACGTGCAGTTGGCCAGATAAAGAAGCGTAACAAGTACACTAGAGCTATGCTCTTCGGGACCTAGGATGTACTCCCCCTCTTTCAGCGACTGGAAGGTGTCATAAATAAGCATCTATTTTTAATAGGTTGCAAATGACCTCATTCTTCATAAACTCCAGGTGTATGAAGGATATTAAAGGGTTCCACCACGAAGGTGTTTAATATTTAAGCCGAGAAAAAACCTTGTTATACCTATGTTTTTCATTTCCAAGTTATGCTTTAAAGCTATCTTAAATCTCAATGGTCTCTCCAGGAGATCCTATTAGCTTTAAGTCGACCACATGTTAGGCGAATATCACAAATCCTGTAAATGATCTTTCGAAAAAGATACGCGGGCAGAATATTGCTTAAGATCAACTAATGATCTTTGTAGCCTTTATAGAGAAGACATTTCTACGTCTCTCTTTCATCTCTGGGGTAGAGTATCCCCTTCTGGAAGTTTTATATAGATCTATATATAATGCCGTATATATATGCAGTCACAACGTCCATGATCTGCATTTATTGGCTTTTTCAGAGAAGTTTAGGCTTAGTAGAAAAATGATCACATTTCCTTCATTTCAATTTCTTATGAAATCCAACTTATATTCCACAGGTTTTACACTTTCAGGTGTATGGACTACTGGTCCAAAGACTTTGCTTTTCAAGAGTGAGTCCAGCTCTACTCTTATTGCCTCGTCCCACTTTGGCCAATCTATGCATTTATGCTATAGAAAAGTGGGTTGACGTCATCGTCGTATTCAGCGACGTGAACAACAATAGCGAAAGCAAAACCGTCGTCGACGACTGTGCTATTTCTGTCCAGTACCTCTCCAGTACGCACGTAATATAATGATATTTCTCCTGTTGTTTCCTCTGCAGGGGAAATTAGGAGGGGAGAGGTTGCTGGTTTGAGCTCAGCATCCTGTGGATGGATCATTTTAATATATCCAGGAATCTTCCTCTTTCGAGGAAATTTATATTTTGAACCTGGCGGGCGGCCTCTTTTCAAATGAGGTACAACCAATTCTGCTGCCGGTGGATTGCATCCATCTATGGGAATGTCAATCCTAGCTGGCGTATTGGCAGCAGGGACGTGTGAACGAACAATCTTCTGGTTGTCCGTAAATTTATCCGGCAATTGATGTACTTTAGTCTTAATGTGAAGGATCTTCTGGATCTCATCTTCGCACAGAAAAAGTATGCGGATCATAACGAGATTAGGACTTTTGTGTCCCATGATATGGTCTCAGAAGCTTCAGGCTTCTTTAGACTGTGTGCCTATTTCAATGAGATTTTGCTCATCAAATTCACAATTATCAAGACTTGGTGGTAAACCAAAAGCAAGCGGCATCAGCAATAAGATATGGCCACAAGAGGGCTGCATCGTGATAAGCGATGTGCGGAGTGCAGTGTGTTGGTCCCTAAACATCAACAGGCAACTGGGATTTAACAATGGACGTGAAATCCATTGGAGTCTCTTTACTAGAGACTCTGATAACCCATTCTGAGTATGAACATGCTACATGATGTTCAATTTCAATGCTAGTTGCTTGGCATAAGTCTTGAAAAATATGTGTAGTGAATTCACCCACATTATAAGATTTGAGAAAGCTATGTTGCGAGTGAATATAAAGGCACACATAAGACCATCTAGTAGATGCATCTATCAGTACAATGAAGTACCGAAAATGGGCCATTTGCGGGGTGAATAGGCCCGCAAAGGTCACCATGTATTCTCTCAATGAAGCCAGGAGACTCTCATCCCACTTTCAGGAGGGAAGGTCTCTCTATAAGTTTGCCCTTACGACAAAGGGGACAATGAAACTCAATCTTTTGAAGAATCTTCATGTTCTCCAATGGATTCATTCGATGATGCGTCCATCATTGCTGATCCAGGATGACCAAGTCCATTTTGTTAGAGTTAAAAACTATGGGAATGAAAGGCACTTCTTGTACTCAGTCAAGTTGGCTTTTTATAGGATGAATATCTGTAATTATAGGGGCCCGACGGGGGTCCAATGAAATCATAAGTAGGTGGTCTTCTGGCCATCCTCTTGACTAGTTACATATTGATATTCAATATTTATTATCCACAGTTTTCAAGTTATGTTCGTTTAAACGAAATATCTTTGAATCTTGGAAAATTCCTATATGTTTAAGGGGAGAAGTTTGCATCTCATAGTCTCGTTGTATGTGGGAGCAATATTAATGCTACACCAGTGCAACGAGGCACTATCCACAGTATTACGTACATATTCTATAAGCAAAACAAAATTTTATTTAAGTAAATGTAAAATGACATTCAACTAAAAGTTCGTACGAAAGAAAAATAAAGATGAAGCTACATGTAATTTTAAATGCATAGACATAAAGATAAGGCTTAATCGAGCAGGTCTTCATTCTCGAAGTCTTTTGCAGTGAAATTGGTTGGCGGCTCAACAGCCGCCAAGTTTGTTTCAGGCAGAGACTTCTGGCTCGCCTGATACAGTTCCTGGAGGTGGCGAGGAGTGCGGCAGTTTCTGGACCAATGCCCAGTCATGCCACATCTATGGCATTTATCCTCCCAGTTCTTCTTAGGAATTGACACTTGGTCAGTGTTCTTATGCTTCCATGTGAAGTTTCTCATTCCTCTGTTGTTGTTGTTGGTCTGGGGTGCTTCTCCTCGTGCTGGCTTCATTACAGCCTTCCCTTTGTTCTTTCTAGCATTCTTCTTGTTTTTCCACTTCTGGGGAGAAACATGGTGGGCTTCAGGGATAGTGGCAGTACCAGCCGGACGCAAATTATGAGTGGCTAGTAGTAATTCTCTATTCTGCTTTGCCCTAAGGAGGCAAGAGATCAAATTAGAGAACTTTGTGAAGTTGTGTTCACGATACTGCTGCATGAGGATTGCATCTTTCTCGTGAAACGAGGTAAATGTCTTTTCCAACATGCGTTGCTCAGTCACTTCTTCACCACACAACTTCAGGCGTGAGGTGATATTATGAAGTGCAGAGTTATACTCAGCAACGGACTTATAGTCCTGAAGTCTGAGGTTTTCCCACTCATAACTGGCACGTGGTAATATTACATCAATTTGATGTTTATATCGTGCCTCCAGAGCTGTCCACAATTCAATTGGATCCTCTACCATAAGGTATTCGGCCTTTAAGGTTCGATCTATATGTCTCCTAATATAGATAATGGCTTTCGCCTTATCCACATCAGAGACAGTGGTAGGAGTGCTACTAGATGACTGGGCCGCTTCTGGGGCCTTACCAGCAGAAGCATCGGCCACCGCTGGGGCCGATGAAGGAGCCAAAATTGAGCCAAGTAGGTCCATCGAATGCAAGTGGAACTTCAGGTCCACTCGCCAACTCAGGTAATTCTTTCCTGCAGCATCAAGAACTTCGAAATCGATGCTTGCCAATTTTGCCATTTATCTATGCAATTTAAAATAAGCAGGAATTAATTAAAATGTAAATTCATGCATAAAGAATAAAATAAGTAAAATGTGGGGATCGGCCAGATACCCTAAAAACGTACAAAGTCCAAAGTCCGATTTACAGTTCATAAAGAAAAGAAATTACAAGTTGGAAACCCAGAAGGGGTCCCTATCTTTTGCAAATTTCACCTCCGTCTTCATATGTTGGTACACCGGTCTTTGGCATTAATACATTTAATCCTCACTTACAAATTCTCTCAAAAGAAAATAAAAGTGCAAGGAATATAAAAGGTATCAAACTGGCCGATCCCAAAAACACATTTTAACTTATATAAACATCCACGCATTTTATAATATGCTACATGCACAAAAGAAACAACCACGCATATAACTCAGGCATATATAATATGGAAAAAGAGATTATAAAATATAATAATCTCTTGGACCACGGGGAGACGTCATACACTGTTAGGTTAGTTGACTAACGGCAGAGCGGTCGCATGATCCTTAAGATAATTATATTTTGAAAAATCCTAATAATCCATAAATAATTAATAATGCAAGAGTTATATTTAACATAATTTTATCAATACGACAAATTGGGCGTCAGGCCCATAACAAGAAATTAAAATAAATTAATATTTTGATTGGGGCTGCAGGCCCATAAGTAAAATATTAATCATTTTGATAAGAAATTTTATTAACTTGGCTTCTAGCCTAATAAGCCAAATTAAATTATTATTAATATTTGGGCTTCAGGCCCATTTACAAAATTTTAATTAACATATTAAGTTTACAATTGGATTAACTGGGCTTCTGGCCCAATTTTGGTAGTCAAAATTAATTGTTAAACTAAATGGGGCTGCTGTCCCATAAAACTTATTTTCATTGTTACAAATGGGCTTCAAGCCCAGATAAACAGACTATCTAATATATTAAATATAATTGAACACAAGCCCTTAAAATTTTTTTAAGGGAATTTGAAAAGTTTCCCAAACCCAGAATTTTACAGATCCCGTTCTCCCCATCCTCACGCGGCAGTGCACAAAAGACACGTCTTGGTGTGCGGATTACAGAACCCCCCCTCTGCCCAGTGGGGGCGACGCAGATAGAACCCCCCGTCGGGGGGTTGCCGGAATCACAGAGCCCTCCGACGGGGGGGGGGGGGATCATCGCAGACCCCCTGTCGGGGGGGGGGGGGTGCTTGGAACCCCATTTGGGGGAGCGCTGCGAAACCCCCCTCCCACCATCGGGGGGGAAGACGAACGGCCCCCCTTCCGGGGGGCGACAAACGGCAGAGGCCCCCCCGCCGTCGGGGGGGGGGGGGGACGACGGAACAGGCCCCCTCCCAGGGGGCGGCGCGGGTCGGGCCCCCCCGTCTGCCCCCCCCCCCCCCGTCTGGGGGGGGGGTGCGGGATAGGGCCCCCCCGTCTGGGGGGCGGCGCCGAACAAGGCCCCCCCGTCTGGGGGGTGTGTGGCGCGGGACAGGGCCTCTCCTTCGGAGGCGGCGGCGATCAGAACCCCTATACCGTCTGGGGGGGGGGGGTTGCGATGAACAGGGAAGGTTTTTTTTTATTTTTACTTTTTGATATTGTACAGGCATATAGCAGATTTAAACAAGCCCAAAATAGGCTGTGTAAAATCGTAGCTAAAAATTTTTGTTTGTAACTATCTACGGGATCGAAAAGTATTACCTCTAGATTAAAAAAATCTAGGGACGATCGTAAAAAGAGAAGATCCATAGAAAGGAAAATCCACGCTCCTAATACGCCAAAAAGGATCACAACAACGGATCACCGCAACGGTACGCCGCAACAATAGATTCTTTCGCGCGTTTTGGGGTTTGATTTTTGAGGGGAGACGGGATGAAAAGCTCAAAAAAAAAGATAAGAGCGTAGGTGCTGATAACGTGTTGAGAAATGTTGGAAGAAGTATAAACAATCTCCGATCAGAAGTAGCCATGGCACAAGCCATGGCTCTCCATATATTTATTTCATAATGGGGTTTTGGAGTCCAAGGGACTCCCCACTAACTTAGTGGGGAGTAATGGTGAGATGATGAGGGGAGGGAGGCCAAAGGCCTCCCTCAACTCACAACAGAAACTAAATTCTCTGGTGGGGACCTAAAATTTGGTGAACTAAGATTTTGAGGGGGTCATAATAATTATTGCGCTTTAATTATTTCTGTTCGTTTAAAATTAGGGTGTCTAATATTTTGATGGGGTGATATTTAAATGATCCGTGCCCTTGGGCGCGCGTATATACTAGTTTATATTATAAAACAGGGATGTTATCATAGGTTATTGGATAAGAGTTTTTGGATAAGAGAAATTGGATAAGGGTTTGAATTGTATTTGGGTTATAAAAATGAGGGATGTCATGATGAGTTTTTGGATAAGAGAAATTGGATAAGAGAAATTGGATAAGGGTTTGAATTGTATTTGGGGTATAGAAATGAGAGATGTTTTAATGAGTTTTTGGATAAGAGATATTGGATAAGAGAAATTGGATAAAGAGTTGAGTTGTAATTTTGAAATTTGAGGAGAAAAATTTGAGTGAATGTTTGAATTTTAGGGGGGAGTGAGTTGGAATTTTGAAAATTTGAAAAATCATTGAAATCATTAAAATTACATGCCTTGAATCTTGCCTTTGAGAAACTCAAATAAAATTACTTCCGTTCTCAGCCTCCCCTTTTCCTCTTCAAGATCTCTCTTCCCTTCCACTTCCCTGCGACCCCAACGACGATCAGCCCCCTCTACCTCCGGCCAACCCTAGCCCGACCTCCTTCCGACCTCCACTCCCCTAACGACCCCCTACCTTCCTACAACCTCCCACAGTGGAGATCCCTTGCCATATCGCACAGCTGCACAACATCACCCCTCGACCTCCCCTGTACATATATTTGCGATGAAGTTTGCGTCCTTCCCTGCCATCGTTGTGTCCTCCCCTGCCATCATTTCAAGAAGAAAGAGGAGATCGGCCACGGTGAGATTAATTGCAAAATTTGATTACATTGATTTTCATACATATGTCATATTAATAGAAATTAAGGTGCGATCAAGCGTGGGTCTAACAACAAAATTGGAAAAAAAATATGACTAGAGATGTGCCCATTTGGTGGTTTGACAGAGAAACGAGAACAAGAAAGAGGAAGAGAGGAGGAAAGAAAGAAAGAAATGAAGCTAATTTGATAACTATGGTTTATGATAAGATCGATTCGCACAAAAAGGTGATAGCTTGATTGAGGAATTTTCTGCTGATCATTTTTGTCTGCTTCTCATTTTTTTCTTTCTTTTGTTTCATTTACAGGCTAACAAGAAGTTCCATGTTATTTTCTTTATTGTTTCCAGTTTAGCATCTGAATCCTACAGTTGAAATTATGTTGTTGCACCTGTAGATTTTTGATAACAACCTCATAATTGTTAATTATTGACACAGATGAAATTGAATTTAATCCTCTTCTGAGAGAAGTGAATTAAACTACATTTTAACTGCTAATAATAAACATGTCTTCTGTTCTTAATCTTTGCATTCGGCAGGTTCAGACTCCATGTTCACTGTCTTCCCCAGCTGATGGGTAAGTAAGTTCAAATCTTTTTTAAATATAGGTAAGCATCCTCAGTGATGGTATTTTAACGAAGACGTCTAGTTTTTATCCTCTAAAATTTGAACCCAACTTTCCAAGATTAGAAAGGTAAATAGATGATTTTTTGTATTCATAACATGTTATTGCTTAAGAAGGTTTTAAAAAAAATTCATGGGATGGAAGGTTGTCTAGATGCATGTCTACTTGGAAGGTTGTCTAAATGCATGCCTACTTGAAAGGACTTTTAATACATAAATCGATCTCGCTTATATCTTCCTAATACCTTAAATTGTATTAAGCCTCTTCCATCAGGTGGTATGAAGTAATGGCCACAAAGCACTGAACTTCCAACTATGATGGAATACGGTTGCTGCAATCAGCGAGGACGTGGTGAAGCTGGTAGTCGGTAAGCCAGAATTGAAGTTTACGGTGAGGGTGGCGGTGACCGTAAGGAGAAAGAGCAAGGAGGACCTCAAAGGAGCCATTGCTAACCAATTGGATGCCATTTTTGATAAAATTGGGAGATGAGTTGTGTTGGAGCTCATCAACACTGACATCCATCAAAGTGAGCCCTCGAATTTCTCATCTGGTTTTTGTTTATTTTGGATTAACCCTGTGGTTTTTTATATTAAAAACTCATCTTTTTCTGTTTAAAAATGCTTCCTCTTTGTAGCCTTTTAGATTGATTTCAGGGTTTTTGTCTAGCTATTGAGAACTTCATCATATAAATGAGTGGCACCTGTGGCTATGCCTCACGCTGATTTTCTAACTCTATCATGCGTTGAAGAAATCTTTTAGATTCTCTATTTCACCCTTCCCCAAAATCTATTATGGTGTTCTTGGATCTCATCCTTTTTTTTCCTGCAAATTTGTTAATTTTTTGGCATCTATATCGAGCTTTCGCTCTAATTTTACTCAATTTTCACCCATTTGTGTAATTTTGTTTAGCCTACCTCTGATTATCGTTCCATTTTGAAGTGTTAAAAAGGGAAGTTCCCTTTTTTCCTGCAAATTTGTTAATTTTTTGGCATCTATATCGAGCTTTCGCTCTAATTTTAATCAATTTTCACCCATTTGTGTAATTTTGTTTCGCCTACCTCTGATTATCGTTTAATGGGGGCAGTTCCATTTTGAAGTGTTAATTAGTAGGTTGAAAATTGTTTGTTGGTAAAAAAATATTGGAGATTCAAATTGCTGCGATTACCCAAAATATATGAAATTCAGAAATGTCACTTAAAGAGTTTAAAATGTAGAACTAATTATTTGAATGCCGTGACGACATTTTTTTGAAGTACTTAGTTGGAAGGAACATATTTTAAGTTAGGAGCAAGACAATATTTCGTTCAATCTCTAATCTTTTGATGCAAAGCTAAGGGGGTGTTTACTCTGACACTATTGTAGAAGATTGAAGAAGAGTAACCATGGCCAATAGCCATGGTTCTTTATTTATAAATTTCATAGGATACCCAAGAGACTTGGATACCAAAGGTCTCCATCACATTTAGAGTGGTGGAGTAATGGGGGGATAAGTGGTGGGGAGGCCAAAGGCCTCCTCCACTCACAACACTCCCCCTTATCCATCCATTACTTTGGTCTTAGCGTATAAGGCTAAAGGGGTGGATACTTCTGGATCATGAGTAATCGTGTTTGTCTCGTTAAAACCTTAGCTGTGAAAAACCCAGTGGGAAAAACCAACTTAAGGGAAAAGAGTGCAACACACAAGTTACTCCCCTTCATCCGTACAAGCTTTAGGCTTGTAGGTCTTTCAGTTGTCTCATACCGATTCCTTTTACAAGTTTTACAAAAATACATTTTGGTAAAGATCTGGTAAAAAGATCAGCTAAGTTGTTGCAGGACTGGATCTGCTGAACTTCAATCTGCTTGTCCTCTTTTAGCTCGTGTGTCCAGAAAAACTTGGGAGATATGTGCTTCGTCCTGTCACCGTTGATGTATCCCTTTTGAAGTTGAGCAATGCATGCAGCGTTGTCTTCAAATAAGACAGTAGGCTCCAAATCACCAGTCTTCAGGCCAGTGGAGTGAAGAATGTGGTGGACGACGGATCGTAGCCAATAACACTCTCTGCTTGATTCATGGATCGCAATGAGCTCTGAATGATTGGATGACGTAGCTGTTGTGGTTTGCTTTACCGATCTCCAGGAGATAGCAGTACCTCCGTAGGTAAACACAAAACCTGTATGTGATTTTATCGTGTGAGGATCTGAAAGATAACCTGCATCGGTATAACCAAGTAATTGGGGGGAGGCACCTCTCTGGTAGTAAATTCCCAGATCTATTGAAACTTGGAGGTATCGTAGAAGATGCTTTACTCCGTTCCAGTGGCGCTTTGTAGGTGCTGCACTGTGCCTGGCTAGGAGATTAACTGTAAACGCTATATCGGGACGCGTACAGTTAGCCAGATATAGAAGTGCTCCAATGGCACTGAGGTAGGGTACTTCAGGACCCAGTATCTCCTCCCCCTCTTCCAGAGGCCGAAAGGGGTACTTATGTACATCTAGTGATCTTACGACCATAGGAGTACCTAAAGGATGACATTTATCCATATGAAACTCACGTAGAAGTTTTTTGTATAATTTGATTGATGTAATAGGATTCCACCTGGTAGGTGTTCAATCTGTAAGCCAAGACAATACTTTGTTTTGCCTAGGTCTTTCATTTCAAAAGTACGTTTTAGGCTTTCAGATATCTCATTGATCTCTGCAGGAGATCCTATGAGATTTAAATCATCAACATATACTGCTATGATGACGAATCCTGTTCCTGTTCTTTTGATAAAGATACACGGGCAGACTTTATTATTTGTGAATACTTGCTGTGCAAGGAAATCACTAAGTCTATTATACCACATTTTGCCCGATTGCTTTAGACCATATAATGATCTATGCAGCCTTACAGAGAATACGTCCCGAGGTATCTCTTTCATCTCTGGGGGTAGATTAAACCCATCAGGAAGTCTCATATAGATCTTTTTATCTTTATCGCCATATAGATATGTAGTCCCAAACGTCCATGAGCTGCATTTCTAGGCTTTCCAGAGAAGTTAGGCGTATTAAAAATGGAATGTGTTCACATCCATGACCGGGGAATATGTATCTTCGTAATCAATCCCCGGTCTTTGGGAAAAACCCTGGGCTACAAGGCGTGCCTTGTAGAGAACGATCACATTATCTTCATTTCTTTTTCTTATGAAACCCCACTTATATCCCACAGGCTTTACACCTACTGGTGTTTGGACTACGGGTCCAAAGACTTTGTGTTTCAAGAGTGAGTCCAGCTCTACTCTTATTGCCTCGTCCCACTTTGGCCAATCATCTCTGCGTTTACATTCTGCTAGAGAACGTGGTTCGACGTCATCGTCGTATTCAGCGAAGTGAATGGCAATATCGAACGCAAAATCGTCGTCGATGACTGTGCTATGTCGTCCAGTACCTCTCCAGTACGTACAAAATTTAATGATGTTTCTCCTATTGTTTCCTCTGCAGGGGAAATAAGGAGGGGAGAAGTTGCTGGTCTGAGCTTAGTATCATGTGGAGGGATAATCTTATTATCTCCAAGAATCTTCCTCTTTCGAGGAACTTTATCTTTTGAACCTGGTGGGCGTCCTCTTTTCAATTGAGGTACAGCCAATTCTGCTGCTGGTGGATTGCATCCATCTATGGGGATGTCAAACCTAGCTGGCGTGTTAGAAGCAGGGACGTGTGAACGGACAATCTTCTGGTTGTCCATGAACTTATCCGGAAAAAGATGTACTGTATTCTGAATATGAAGGATCTTCAGGATCTCATCTTCACACAGATTAGTACACGGATCATATAGGGACAAAGACTTCTGGTCCCAACTAATGGTCTCAGTAGCTTCAGGCTTCTTAGACTGTGTGCCTAGTTTAGGAAAAATTTTCTCATCAAATTCACAGTCAGTAAAACGTGCCTTGAATGCGTCCCCGTGAGGGGTTCAAGGTATCTGATAATAGACGGCGAATCAAACCAAATATAGATAACTAGACGACGCTGAGGACCTATTTTGGTCCTCTGAGGTGGTGCTATTGGGACATATACCGCACAACCAAACACTCTCAAATGAGAGATATCCGGAGGTGTGACATATGCAAGTTGCATCGGGGATAATGTATGACCTCCAGAGGGTCTTATCCTAATAAGTGATGCAGCATGTAAAATAGCATGCCCCCAAGCATCCACCGGCAACTGGGATTGCATAAGCAATGGATGTGCAATCCATTGTATTCTCTTTATAAGGGACTCAGCTAATCCGTTCTAGGTGTGAACATGTGCTACTGGATGTTCAACTTCAATACCCGTTGCCCGGCAATAGTCGTCGAAGACTTGTGAAGTAAATTCACCCGCATTATCAAGACGTAGTTTCTTGATATGGTTATCGGGGAAATGAGCCCACAACCTTATTATTTGTGCCAATAGCTTTGGAAAAGCTACGTTGCGGGTGGACAAGAGGCACACATAAGACCATTTAGTTGATGCATCAATCAGTACCATGAAGTACCGAAATGGGCCACTTGCGGGGTAAATAATGTCACCATGAATTCTCTCAAGGAAGCCAGGAGACTCTAATCCCACTTTCAGGAGGGAGGGTCTCGTTATCAGTTTTCCCTTAAAACAAGGGGGACAAGGAAATTCACCCTTATGAAGAATCTTCTGGTTCTTCAGTTATGTCCACGGGATTCAGTGATGATGTGTCGCATCATTACTGATCCAGGGTGACCAAGTCTGTTGTGCCAGAGTTAGAACTCCGGCAATGATGGGCACGTCTGGTGTTCAGTCATATTGGCTTCTATTGGTTGAATGTCTGTATGGTAGAGACCCAACAGAGTCCCTTGAATCGTTCGCAGATGATCTTCTGGCCATCTTTTTGACGAGTTACATACAAATATTCAACTTTATTTTCATCTCTGGTTTCTAAGTGATATCCGTTTAAACGAATGTCCTTGAAACATACGAGATTCCTATTTGATTTAGGAGAGAATAATGCATTCTTTATCTGAAGTCTTGTGTTAATTGGGAGCAATATTATTGCTTCACCAGATCCTTCGATTATTTTGTACAGTCCCGAAATTATGATAACAGGACCGTCATAATTTTTTATGCTATTAAAATAGCAATGTTCGCGAAGGATTGTGTGCATCGAGGCACTGTCCACTAGGCACTCATACTTCATCTATATAAGAAAAACGAAATTTTATTAAAGTAAATGTAAAATGACATTCAAAATAAAAGTTCGTATAAAAGCAAACTAAATATAAAGCTACATGTAATTTTAAATGCATAGATAAAGATGGAGCTCAATCGAGCAGGTCGTCATTCTCAAAGTCTTTTGCAGTGAAAATCGTTGGCGGCTGAACATCCACCAAGTTTGTTGCAGGCAGAGACTTCTAGCTCGCCTGATATAGTTCCTGAAAGTGGCGAGGAGTGTGGCAGTTTCTGGACCAATGTCCAGTCATGCCACATATATGGCATTTATCCTCCCAGTTCTTCTTTGGAATTGACACTTCACCAGTGTTCTTACGCTTCCATGAGAAGTTTCTCTTTCCTTTATTGTTGTTGTTTGACGGGGGTGCTGCTCCTCGTGCTTGCTTCATTATAGTGTTCCCTTTGTTATTTTTAGCCTTCTTCTTGTTTTTCCACTTCTGGGGAGAAACGTGGTGGGCTTCAGGAATAGAGGCAGTACCACCTGGACGTAAATTATGAGTAGCAAGTAGTAAATCTCTATTCTGCTCTGCCCTAAGGAGGCAAGAGATCAAATCAGAGAATTTCGTGAAGTTGCGTTCACGATACTGCTGCATGAGGATTGCATCTTTCTCGTGAAACGAGGTAAATGTCTTTTCCAACATGTGTTGCTCTGTCACTTCTTCACCGCACAACTTCAGGCGTGAGGTGATATTATGAAGTGCAGAGTTATACTCAGCGACGGACTTATAGTCCTGAAGTCTGAGGTTTTCCCACTCATAACTGGCACGCGGTAATATTACATCAATTTGATGTTTATACCGTGCCTCCAGCGCTGTCCACAGCTCCATTGGGTCCTCTACCATTAGGTATTCTACCTTTAAGGTCCGATCTATATGTCTCCTAATATAGATAATAGCTTTCGCCTTATCCACATCGGAGACAGTGGTAGGAGTGCTGCTAGATGTAGCAGAAGCATCGGCCGCTACTGGGGCCGATGAAGGAGCCAAAATTGAGCCAAGGAGGGCCATCGAACGCAAGTGAAACTTCAGGTCCACTCGCCAACTCAGGTAATTTTTCCCTGCAGCATCAAGGACCTCGAAATCGACGCTTGCCAATTTTGTCATTTATCTATGCAATTTAAAACAAGCATGAATTAATTAAGATGCAAATTCATGCATAAAGAATAAAATAAGTACAATGTGGGGATCGGCCAGATATCCAAAAACGTACAAAGTCCAAAGTCCGATATACAGTTCATAAAGAAAAGAAAAATACAAGTTGAAAACCCAGAATGGGTCCATATATATTGCAAATTTCACCTCCGTCTTCATTTGTCGGTACACCGGTCTTTGGCATTAATACATTTAATCCTCACTTACAAATTCTCTCAAAAGAAAATAAAAGTGCAAGGAATATAAAAGGTATGAAACTGGCCGATCCCAAAAACACATTTTAACTTATATAAACATCCACGCAGTTTATAGTATGCTACAGGCACAAAAGAAACAACCACGCATATAACGCAGGCATATATAATATGGAAAAAGAGACTATAAAATATAATAATCTCTCGGACCACGAGGAGACGTCATACACCGTTAGGTTAGTTGACTAACGGCAGAGCGGTCGCAGGATCCTTAAGATAATTATATTTTGAAAAATCCTAATAATCCATAAATAATTAATAATGCAAGAGTGATATTTAACATAATTTTAGCAATACGACAAACTGGGCGTCAGGCCCATAACAAGAAATTAAAATAAATTAATATTTTGATTGGGGCTGCATGCCCATAAGTAAAATATTAATCATTTTAATAAGCAATTTTATTAACTTGGCTTCTAGCCTAATAAGCCAAATTAAATTATTATTAATATTTGGGCTTCGGGCCCATTTGCAAAATTTTAATTAACGTATTAAGTTTGCAATTGGATTAACTGGGCTTCTGGCCCAAATTGGAAGTAAATAATAATAATAATTAATCTGAATGGAGCTGCAGGCCCATAAAACTTACAAGCTATCTGATTTATTAAATTTAATAGAATATAGCCCTTAAACAAATTTTTGGGCTGATGAAACCCTAAGTCTGTCCCCTCAACTCCTTTTGACGGCGCTCTTAGCAAGAACCACCCTGCTGTCGGGGGGATGATGGCTGAAGACCTCCCCTGCGGTGGGGGGCGTCGATGGGATCCTCACCCGTCGTCGGCAGGGAGGCTGCTAGCCGAAGAACCCCCTGCGCGGGGGGGGGGGGGGGGGGGTGTCGCAGGAGACCCCCCTCACCGTCGACGGGGGGGGGGGGGGGGGGGGGGGGGGGCTGCGGGCGGAAGACTCCCCCTTCGGGGGGGGGGTGTCGCGGGGAACACCCCCGTTGGGGGGGAGCAGAAGACCCCCCTTCGGGGGGGTCGCGGGGAACACCCCCCGCCGTCGACGCGGGGGGGGGGGGGGGGGGGGGGGGGGGGGGGGGGGAGCAGAAGACCCCCCCTTTGGGGGGTGTCGCAAGGAACACCCCCTGCCGTCGGTTGGGGGGGTGAGCAGAAGACCCCCCCTTTGGGGGCGAGGGCGTTTCGCCGCGACAGAACCCCCCACGGCGGGGGGGGGGGGGGGGATCGTACACCCCCCTGCCATCGGGGGGGGGGGGGGGGGGTTGCGGGGTCAGAGGCCCCCCTTCTTGGGGGGGGGGGGGGATCGGGAAACCTCCCGCCGTCGGGGGGGGGGGGGGGTTGCGGGCTCAGAGGCCCCCCCTTCTGGGGGGCGATGAACAAGGAAGGTTTTTTTATTTTTTAATATTTAATATGTGATATTGTACAGGAAAATAGCATATTTAAACAAGCCCAAAATAGGCTGTGTAAAATTGTAGCTAATATATGTAACTATCTATGGGATTGAAAAGTATTACCTCTAGATTAAAAAATCTAGGGACGATCGTAAAAACAGAAGATTCGTAGAAAGAAAAATCCATGCTCTTAATACGCCAAAAAGGATCACCGCAACGGATCACCGCAACGGTACGCCGCAACAATAGATTCCTTCGCACGTTTAGGGGTTTGATTTTTGAGAGAAGACGGGATGAAAAGCTCAAAAAAGATAAGAGCGTAGGTGCTGATAACGTATTGTAGAAGATTGAAGAAGAGTAACCATGGCCAATAGCCATGGTTCTTTAATTATAAATTTCATAAGATACCCAAGAGACTTGGATACCAAAGGTCTCCATCACATTAAGAGTGGTGGAGTAATGGGGGGATAAGTGGTGGGGAGGCCAAAGGCCTCCCCCACTCACAACAGACACCAATTTGTTGGTGTTACTCTTTTCTTTTTTTGACCTTTATTATAAACAACAAATTTGCATGCATTTAAAAACAAACTAATGGTTAAACAAGTTTTGAAATTTATTGAAAATAATAAAATGCCATGCATTATGACTCACCAATAATTAAAAAGCTTGGTTATGCATCTTTCGAGCTATTAAATAGAAAAAACAAAGCACATACAGCGTGCCCAATTTCTATGCAGTCATGTGCCAAGAGATATAGTTAAAGTTAATGCCATCATTTTGATTAGTGATGGTGGATCTTTCTTTCATTTTTCCGTGACATCTCACAATGCTTAATGCATCTAACATTGGATTGCTTATGCTTTTTCCCCTAGAGATGTGGCATCGTGGAAACTCTTTGTGCTAGCGAGAGGGTGGTGTACACGGTGGAGCTGATGATTGCACTGGCCTTTGGGTTGCCTGGGGCCATCACCATGGTCAACCGACACCAGAAAGAGTTGGAGAGAATTGTGGTCGAGGGATTCCCCTCAGGCCCCGTTCACTTCCCTTGTAATTCTCGGGTCCAATCCACTAAGAGAGTCTTCTTTTGGATGAGAGCTTTGTGTAAACTCATGTGAGGGAGCTGCTCGCGGGAGCTCAATCGAGGCATAAAGTTTTCAACGAGGAGTTTGTTGTTAGGGCTTTTTATGAAGCGGAGAAAGCTCATAGAGGGCAGGTGAAAATTATTAAATTTCTTTTGATCAAATTGAAAAAAAATCCATATTTTTTATTTTAACACATTTTTCATAAATTTGGTGCTGTCTTCGTATCAAATTCAAAAATAACATATAAGCATCTTTTTAGTGGCTCTTTTGACTGTGGGATTGACGATCTAATTGGTTGCTTTTAGAATTATGTTGGTGAGCGGCGACCCATCCTTGCAACATTGTGTGGAATGAATTTTTAGTTTTCTGTTTATTGGATGAGGTTGAGCGGCAACCCATAATTGCAACATTGTGTGGAGACAGGAGTTTTATTGGCAAAGATTGGTGCTAATTTGCTAGTGTCGCTGTGGGGATTTTGCATGACACGCTTGACGATTCATTCATGGATTATGATTACATTCATAGAAGGTTTGGGGCTAATTTGTTCATATCCAGATTTAAAAGCATTCCTAATATGAATCCATGTTTTTATTCATATCAAGTAGCATGATTTTGTTCATATCCAGACCCCTACCGTAAACTAAGGTCTGCTTTTAAAAATTACCATGCTGTAACCTATCTGAGTTTTGTTCATATCTGAGTTTCTTTGATTACTCTGTGGTAACATCTGCTAATTTTGTGTGTTCCCCCTTCCTTCCCTAATGTTTCATAGTTTCTCCACATCTGGACACTTTGGGAATATTTGGAGATAGATTTGGAGCACATTGTTTCACCCATCATATTTATAAGTTTGTTATGCTAATTAGTATCAGAGTGACATTAATCATAGAGTAAGGGGGTTTTCCAAGTAAGCTCAGAGAACAAGTCAGAAATTGAAGACCCTGGCTAAGATATCAGTAACTAGGACAAGGATTTAAATACATCACAAGCACTTGATAGTTCAAAATGTCAAGGAGGCATAGTTCTGGAGTCAACAAGTTTGGGTACTGTAAACTCTTGTGAATCACCCCAGACAGAAGTTGGGGTATGCACTTATTAGCTCTTAACAAATGGTTGTATCTAAAAATAGAGTGTTCATGTGGATGGCCAGGAAAAAGCTAATAAGATAGGATAAGGAATATGCATCATAGAAAGTTCACTTTGCATCATAGACGAAAAGAAGTAAATTTGAGAACAGTCAAAAAAAGTATGAAACATTACAAAGAAAGAGAATTGTACAACATGATTGAAAGTAAGATACATATATTACAGCAAAGTACCAGAGGATGCTTTGGTATTACTTCTAAATTGTGCTTGTGCCTATTATTTAACAGGTAGTTACCACATGGATTAAATTGTGCATGTGCCTATCATTCCAGGTTAGGTTACTGTCTGAACTAATTTGATATATGTTAAGTAGACTCTTCATTGGGGATATTATTTAGACTCTTCATTATGGACATGGATCTGAAATAGAACAATCACAGACACCTATATTATTAGTGATTCCTTTATGATTCATCCATATTCTTCAATGTAAAGGCACCCGTAAGTAACTAAAGGTTGAAACCCCATATAAGAATGACAAACATTCCAACATTTCTTACTTGACTTAAAATGACATTGTGCATATGACATGATTCAAATCACTTTACAAATCCCATTTCAAATGGAATTCTAGAGTGTTTTCTGAAACCCTCCTTCGATATCAATTCAGTTTTCCCTTCTATCTCTATTTTTTTCCATTATAAAAATTGCATTTTGAGATATATTCATTTGATCAGACTTCGATCTTTTTGTAGTTTCAGTGCTTAGTTTAACTCTGAAGTTCAAATTCGATCTTTTTATCTTTTTTGCAGACTGATCCAAGTGTCCAAATTGAGGACCCAAGGAAAATCGAAAATTTTGGTGTATGGATCAAAATTTTGGCGTGGGCTAACATTTTTTATTTAGAATTAAATAAACAATGTCAGAACTAAATTCTCTGGTGGGGACCTAAAATTTGGTGAACTAAGATTTTGAGGGGGTCATAATAATTATTGCACTTTAATTATTTCTGTTCGTTTAAAATTAGGGTGTCTAATATTTTGATGTGGTGATATTTAAATGATCCGTGCCCTTGGGCACGGGTATATACTAGTATATATATATGGTGATCTTCGGGTGCGAAAAAGGGGTTTTCGCCCGGTGCGAAATTTTTTTTTAAATTTTTTTGAAATTTTATTTTTCAAAATTTTTTTTGATGTTTAATCCATACAATTTTATACCCCAGGAAAATAACGGGTGAACCCTTAGGGGATTAGAGCATCCATCCACCCGTTACAAATTTAACGGTCTCAAAACGTGCGAATTTGTTGAAATGCCTTGATCGAAGGCCAAATGACATTATTTCTCAACGATTATTTTTTGAGGGGGGGTATAACAAGATATGATGAAGGTGGGAAAAAAATTTTGAAATTTGTTTTCAAAAAAAATTAAAAACATTTTCGCATCGTGCGAAATGTTCTCATTTGATGATTTACCTGTGTGTGTGTGAATCTTCTTGTGAGAACATTTCGCACTGTGCGAAATGATTTTTAGTTTTTTAATTTTTTTAAAATTCTTTTTTCCACCTTCATCATATGTTGTTATACCACCCTCAAAAAATAATCATTGAGAAATAATGTCATTTGGCCTTCGATCAAGGCATTTCAACAAATTCACACGTTTTGAGACCGTTAAAGGGTGGATGGGTGCTCTAAACCCTAACCGGTTCACCCATTATTTTTCCTGGGGTTTATAATTGTATGGATTAGAAATCAAAAAGAAATTTTGAATTTTTTTTGCAAAAAAATAAAAAAAAGTTTTCATATCGTGCGAAAAGCCCTTTTTCGCATTTGAAGATTACCATATATATATATATATATATATATATATATATATATATATATATATATATATCTATGTATTATACAAAAGAGGGAATTTATCAAGAGAAATTGGATACGAGAATTTGGACAAGAGAAATTGGATAAGGGAATTTGGACAAGAGAAATTGGATAAGAGATGTGATTTTTGCCCATTGGACCCTCCCTACACACGCATCCACACTTTTTATTATTCTTCCCCCCAGAATTGCTCAGCGTACACAACCACTCAAAACTCAGAATTGCTCACCACACACAACCACTCAAAACTCAGAATTGCTCACCACACACAACCATTTTTTCCCAGTCTACGTGCATATGTGCACGGGTTATTTGCACAAGAGAAATTGGATACGAGATGAGATTTTGAGGGATAGAGAGGAGGTGGGGAATTTTGCCAGAACTGCTCATCGCACACAACCACTCAAAACTCAGAATTGCTCACCGCACATAACCACTCAAAACTCAGAATTGCTCACCACACACGACCACTCAAAACTCAGAATTGCTTACCGCACACAACCACTCAAAACTCAGAATTGCTCACCGCACACAGCCATTTTTTCCAGTCCACGTGCACATGTGCACGGGTTATTTGCACAAGAGAAATTGGATAAGAGATGAGATTTTGAGGGATAAGAGAGGAGGTGGAGAATTTTGTCAGAATTGCTCATCGCACACAACCACTCAAAACTCAGAATTGCTCCCCGAACACAACCGCTCAAAACTTAGAATTGGTCACTGAACATAACCATTTTATTCCAGTCCACGTGCACATGTGCACGAGTTATTTGTGGTGAATTTTGCACATACAACACCGGTTTTGCATTTTTTCCATGGACGATCCCCACATACTCACCCACACTTTTTATTCTCCCCCCTTCCGACCATTTTTTTCCAGTCCACGTGCACATGTGCACATGTTATGACTAGTATATATATATATATATATATATTCCCTCCTCTCCCCACAACCACTATGTATGGCTTGTGTTTTGTATTTGTATATATCTTAAATATAATAAAGATAGCATTTACTCGCCAAAAATATATATATATATATATATATATATATATATATATATATATATATATATATATATAAAAGGTAAGTTTACATGTACTTCTTATAAACAATAATGGCATCACTTGATATATAAAATATCGTTTTTATTTACGATTACATGTCACATTTCCCTTCATATAGTACATAAGGTCACATGAAATGTTTTTTGTATCTCATTCCTTTTGTTAAGAAGAACACGTCAAGTCATTGTATATGCGAGATATCTCTCATATGTCATATGATAGCCATTGTTCTCCATCTTTTTTTTGAAAGGTAAGCGTGTATCTATAGAATCGCAATTGTCCAAGGTTCCAGGAATATAAGAAGGATATTTGTAACGGCCGGTACCCACTATTCGTTATACGGCTGTGCGTATAGCAATTTCGGGTATCGGAATGGTTTTGTTGCTTTGTATGTGAGTCGTGTTGTCGAGTCGTTAGGGCCGTAGCATTTTGGTTGCATCCTTAGTAAGCCACCCCGATGTGTGCCCAACTTAGAATTACCGTCGCCTTTGGACCCCGTATCCGTTGTACGCTTTTCATGCACGTAATCTTCTTCATGCACGTATTTATTTTAGAACTTGTCTGTATCCAAACCCTATAGTGTGATATGCCGTTATGACCCTCTCTGAGAGAATTTAAATTGCGGTGTTAATTGGGAACGTCATTTCACGGGTCGTTCTCCCACGATTTGACCTTATTGGAAGAGACGTCACGATTTTCACTTTTGTCGTGAGGCCTTTATATTTTTAGTTTCGTTTCCTGTCGTCAAAATTGTGATCCGTCTTCTTCATTCTGTTTCTCTCGTCGACACGGTCGTCCCGGTATTTTTATTATATTTTTCGGACACCGTTTGGTTAGCCTTTCACACTAATCTCTATCATTTGTTTATTAGCCTAATTAATTCCTGTTTTAAATCTTAATTAAATCTGATCTAATCTAAGCCATTGGTGTGGTTAATGTATGTCCATTGTGACCATCATCCAATTTTCGAATGATCCAATTTCCAGAGTCTCTGTCAAGTCCAATAATCATCCTTGCTTTACATCCCACTCTTGTGTCAGCTTGGCGGTATACATTCTTTCCTTCTTCACGTTTGTCATTCATATATTTGTAACCTTCCTTATCACACACAAATATCCTTGTTATAATTACATCTTTTTTCCTCGACCAATCTATGTGACCCCTACGAATGCCAAAACCTTTACGCTTAGCATATGCATTATAGAAGTCATATGCTTTCTCATGACTAGAAAATTCCATTCCAATATACGGATCAATGGTTGGATTGTCATCTTCTTGTATATTTTGTCCAATGATAACATCATCAACATTCTCTGAATCATTTGGCATCTACAGTAAAGGAAAAAATTAAGACAACTATTACAACCATTGGAATTTATTTAAGGACACAATTTTAGATCTTAACAATAATGTTAACAAAAAATTTAAGAATCGTGCAATTAGCTGACTATCCTAATTTCGATATACCTGAGCTTCAACAAGCAAAGCATCTTGAAGTGAATGATCTGAAGTATCACACGATAATCCAGCAACAACTATCTGAGCATCGTACATGTCCGACATCGCAAAAGATTAGATATTCAGAGTCTTGATCTGAAGCTTGAAGGTGGCTTCTTGAGAATCAGATGAGACCCAGTGTTAGCTGCGGGGATTTTATGAAGAAGATGAATGAATTTTTTTTTGAAGAAGAAGATCGAGGGATTTTTGTAGAAGGGTTAGCTGCGAGGGTCGTCAACACAATGTAGGCGCCGCATGGACAGGTCTACGCGCGGGGGGGGGGGGGGGGGGAGCAGGGCGATGTAAGGGGGCAGGGTGGTGGCGAAATGAGGGGTGATGCACGGAGGGGGGAAGGGGGGTGCGAGGGCCGCCAACACGATGGGAGGGCACCGCAGGGGCAGGTCTACGCGCGAGGGGCCGGGGGGAGGGGGAGCAGGGTGAAGCAAGGGGCAGGGGGTGCGTGAGGGTTCGAGCGTGCTTGGGATTATTCGGTTAGCTGCAGGGATTTTTTGAGAAGACGAAAGAACTTTTTTTCGAAGCAGATGATGGGAGCTGCCAGCGTGCTTGGGGAAGGGTGCCTTGCGTGATGAAGATGGGAGCTGCCAGCGTGCTTGGGAAGGGTGCCTTGCGTGAGTCGTTGGTGAAGGACTTTTTAATGTTTTGTTATCTGAACCGTAGGAACCCACACCACATGTTAACAAGATAAAAACTGTGTTTTAATGTTTTGTAACTCACTAATCCAACTTAATAATACGGGACTGTAGGCTGATTGTTGGAATGAGCGTGGGAGCTCTGGACTTGGTGAATATGTAGTTGGACTTTGAGATTGTGATACCAGCACGTATTTCAGGCAAGTGAAACTTGCCACCTAGGGTTTTAGGCCATGTCTTAGGCCATTTGCTTGTCGTAGCGTAAAAGAGACTAGCCAGTGAAATGATAGCTGGCTAGACGCCTATTTGGTCTAGTTTGACAACGAAACTAGAACCGTCACCTCAATTGATCTAGCTTGACAACGAAGCTAGATCCAACCCTTTAACTTGTTGTTCATGCATATTAAACTGCCATGTTTAATTCTTTATCTGTACGCCTTACTACATGCCATGCCATCCGTGTTGAATGTCGCACTTGTAGCACACGCTACAATACTTGTGTTTCCTGGCTCGTGTTCCAGAAGCGGGCTAAATGAGTTGCTAACCCCAACACCCGGATTCGTGAGGCTAGGTGTATCCTACGCCAGAAATACTTATTGATTGTGAACTAGACAACAAGCTCTTGTGCGGGGCAACCCTGGCTCATTTACTGAGCATCGTGTACAGGGACCCTGGCTTGTTTACATGTGGGATGGGGTAAGGGTTAAGCGGCCATTCAACTGGGAGTCTGCCTGATCAGCAACTTCAGTTGTAAGGCGTAAACTCTGGATTCTGGGGTAGTGTTAAGCGGCCACTCAGTGTGAATGTCCAACAGTTCAGCTGTAAGGCGTAAACATCTACAAATAACTTGAAACGTGACTAGTGAGAAGATTGAGATTGTTAGTAGCTTGGCTACTCTTGACATGCCATGATAATTGTTCTCTTGCACTTATTGTTACACCATGTCTTACTTGTGCACGACGTGCTTACTTGACTTGTCCTTGTACTGGTACTTGCCCATGTAAAACTTGTCATCCATGCCATACTTGTCACTTGCACTTTACCTTACTTGTTACTTCCATACTATACTTGCCATGCTATGCATCATACTATAACTGCTAGGTTGCTAGTTTACTTTCCTTTCAGTTTCCTTGCCCAAGTCTCTTGTAGACTTGCTGACATGTGCCCCTTGCTCTTTTGGGTGTCACATGTTAGACCCTGAGCCAGAGACCGTTGCTGAGTACGCGATGTTTTACTGACGCTGATCCTGAGTCCAAGTCTGTCCAGGAGGAGTTTTATGGCTACCGGTGACCATTCTTAGTGACCTTGCTGAGCTTTATTTTGTTTTAGGTTTGTTGTTAGTTATCGGTGCGTGGCACCTTTACTTTGTATGTTGTACTTTTGTTGGCCATGTGTGGGCCTTTAGACTCTTTTTCTTTTAGCCTGGTGGCTTTTCTGCGATGTTGGAATTTATTATTATGGATATTCTGAGATTGTCTTTTGTCTCATTCCCTTTATTATTATCCTTGTTTCGTATCATGTTGCAAGGACCTGCCAATTTAATATTGATTGACGCTTATCGGGCTTGGAGCTTTGCAGCTTCAAGTCTGAGCGGACCTTCTCACATCTCGCCTCCACATTTTTGAGAAGCGGGGCGTGACAATATTAGTAAGGAGGGGATATGGCACAACCGTCGTCACCCTCCAATACTAATACCTACCTTCAAACCAAAGAACCCAAAAAAACACAACAAGAAAATGCAGATGCAGATTCCAGTACATCAGTCTCTCTCCAAAATCCCCCAATTTTAAAGGGGAACAATCGCAGAGTCCCGATCACACTCCATTTGTCTTAGAGCAATCCTAACATCCGTAGCTAAGTCTTCAAAAAGAAGAGTCTGGCCCAGGCTAACTCCCTTGAAAATCCTCCTATTTCTCTCCCTCCAAATATGCCAAACCATCGAAGCCAAGACAGTCTTGGCCAGAATGCCAACGCTATCCTTCTTATGATAGCAGGAGAGAAATAGGTCATCAAACCCCACAAGGGAGGGAAGCGGAGAAGTAGTAAGTCCCAGCTTGAGTGTCACGCCCCGATCCTCAGAATACCCGGAATTTTACAATTTTTTCCCCCAAGTATCCTGAAGAGTGAGGGTGATGAGAGGAAATGAGAGAGAAGGAGAAATAGAACATGCAGGCCACTGTGCACATGCTGGGATAGTACAAGTGAAGCTCCACAATAATATCAAAACAATCTCATAAATAACATAGAACAACAACAACATCATATCATATATACCAACTTTCATTTATATACATAGTCCAGGTGCATCACTACACACACACACTAGCACTCTCCCCCTCCTAAGATAACCCAGTCACAATACAAGCTATAACTCACACCAAATGCTATCTCTGAAATCCAACCCCAAGTCACCACCAACCATGCTGCCCCTGCTACCTGAAAAATGGGGAGGAGCACGTCAATGCGTGCCACAGTAGGAACCAACTTAGATTTGGAACACTAATTTAAAGTTATCAACCACAAGGCAAGATAAGTTAAATAAGACGTGCAAACTAAATAATATGACGAAAAGTAAACAGCTACGTAAGGAAGCATACATGCGGTTTGATGTCGAGTCACTGCAAGAAAAAGGTCAGCACGAATAATAATACCAGTGTTCACACAACATAATCTAAAAGAGGAATCACAAGTACCATATGTAAACACAGTGTCACAAGCAAGCAGGCAAAGGGAAAGGGAAGCGTTGCAAGCAGAAGAAGTAACATATAGAACACTTGTCTATTAATTTATTTAGTTGGAAATTTGGGTAAACTATGTGATACCAGGACCTGGACCTCACCCCAATTTTGGGGGTGAATATAGCACACGACGCAGTGGACACGGGCACTGTACGCCGGGCCTCTCAGCTCCCCCGTCCCTGGCAGAAGTGAGGCCTCACATAATAACACAACCTCTGTATGTCCCCTCCACTCCCGATAAAGGTGAGTGGAAATAAATATCACATATCATATAACTTTTCCCCCAACTTCTTAGTCCAGGCCTCATATCCACAATCTACTTGGATTTCCACCCTAACCCCAGGTTTTGCTAACTCACCCTCCTTAGAGAGGACTGAGACATTCAAGAATTTCATTTCATCATTTTAGTAATGAAGGAATCATGTTGCATGACATCACATTCCATACTCATATCAACATGGGTCATGCACCAAAGTGCCATGCCCTCCATCGTAATCACATCACATATCAACATGGGCCATGCACCCAAGTGTCATGCCCTTCATCATAGCAATTTCAGTTCGTTACTCATACCATATGAAACCATGCTTTCTATGACCACATCATTACCAATTCACACCACGATTCATGATACAAGTCTTTACAAGCTCATTTCTCATGTTTCTCAACTTTCATTTCATTGTGGCATTTTCACAAACACGTGGTATGCATCATGTACCACTCACAATTACATTGGTAATTTTAATATCCATTTGCATGACTAAACTATCTTTCAAGTAACAACAATAATTACGAATCATATAGGGAAGTTTAGCAACAATACACAATTCATATCACCACTCAAATGCTTCAGTTTGCAGGAAACAAATAGACATTCATAAAGTATGGCTGATATCACCCAATTATAGTCAGAATTTAGCAAACAATCCTAAATCAAAGTTGTAGATATGGTAGTTATGGATACACAAATGAAATTTCATGCAGAAATATTAAGTGGGTGATTTATGGTGAATTATTTTGTGAAGCCTGTAAAATCTGTTTTCAGGCAGATTCTGAGGGAGGTAAAGATTGCTAATTTTGGACATGTTTTAGTCAGAATTTAGAAAAACATGCACTTTGATGAAATTTTAGGAAAAATTATTAAATTTACAACGAGACCAAGAACATAAAATTCCATTGTGTGTGCAGGTATTGAGGTCAATTTTACTAAATTGTGTCCAGACTGAATGTCAATCCGACATGTTGTAAAGATGGAATGTTTACTCATAATTTCTGAATTGAACATATGGCAAATCTTATATGATTTTGGGGTAGAATTTCAAGATCTACAAGTATATAATTTTTTCGAAACTTAATTCAAGCCACAGAAATCAGTATTCAAGACACACTATTAAATTTCAGCTTTTCCAAGAGAGTGATTTTGCTTGAAATTTTCAAGGGGATATTCATGAAATTGAATCATGGCACATCAATTTGGCTACCCCAAATCCATATTGAGCAAATATGATATAAAAACATGATAGAAATAAGCCCTAAATAGATTTCCAAAACCAAGTTGGATTCCTACATCAAAAACTTGATTTCCTTCTCTTCTTCTCTTCCTTTCTTCTCTAATTTCTTCCCACTTGCAAGCTACGTGGTATACTTGATTTTTGGAGTGAGTAATTAGGGTTTCCAAGTGAAGAAGGAGGAGGAAAGGGGAAGGGTGTGGCCGGCCATGGTGGTAGGAAAAAGGAAAGCGAAAAAGAAGAAAAGAGAAGATAGAAAAGAAAAGAAAGTAAAAGAGTTAAAAGAAAGTTCTCTTAAAATATTTCCACCTAGAAGCCTCTCTTAGAATAAGCATGAAACACATTAAATGATCAAAATAACCTCTTAACTTCCCACTAATTACAAGTGTGCCATTACTTTATGCACACACCACTTTACTATACACATACACCTCCTTTAGTCCAAATGATCATTTTGCCCCTCACTTTTCTAAAAATTTACGGCGATTCCATTAATCCCCAACCCCTTTCACACTAGCATGGCTCTCCCTACACACACCCGTGCACACCCATGCACGCATACATGCATCACACACACGTCCAATACATTCTTGTTGTTTTACACCTACGACGTCATTCACACTTCTCCCGCACTCATTCTCGCTTTTTTGTCTCTTAGCCACGTATCACGGCCTAATCCCCCTTGCGATACATTACATACTTCTATATCCACGTTTATTTCATGCATACGTATGCATCGTAGGTAGAAATACCACGTGTATATAGTAGAATGCAAGTATATTTCAAAACAGGTCATGACATTGAGAAAGCTGCACTTAAAAATGATGATTCATATTTTCATGTGAACTTTCTGAGCAAAGGACACATAGAGGAGAAGTAGACACTCCCCAATGAATAAGGTTGTCACGAGTGAGGAGTTTACGTGAAAAGCTCGAAGCAACGTGATAGCCATCTTAGGTATATGTCCCTGATACCAAACCACCTAATAATATGGGAATAAAGGCCTAATAGCACAAGAACCAGCCTAAGCATCATGCAAGGAGGGGGACTTGGGAACCCAAGTCCAAGAATCCTCCCCAAGTAGAAGGAAAACCGATGTGATGATGGACATAACTGGCAAAAGCACATGATTATCAATCCACCCCTCAGGAGACCAGTATTCACAAACCATCATCCTCTCTTCTCCAACCGGCAACTTATAAGAGTCACAAAGAGGGCCACATGGGAGCCAATTATCATACCAAAAAAGAGTAGTGGACCCGTCTTTGACAATGCGCTTAGTGAGCTTCTTAGTAATCTCACGGCAGTGTAGGATAAACTTCCAAGTCCCAGATTGCATAGGTTTAGCCTTAGCCAAGAAAACCCATCACTACTCATATACTACCGTCTCATATAGGAAGCCCAAATCCCATTATGAGTAAGCATACTCCATGTTAATTTAACACCATAAGCAATATTCAAGTCTGGGAAGGGTTTAAGCCCCACACCCCCTCCCGCTTGGGCGCACAAAGATCATCCCAGGCCCAGATATGAGACTTCTCCCAAATGAACTTCCTGCATATGGAAGTAAGAATACACAAAATGGACATGGAAATGCGAAAAGCCTGCATCCAAAAGGCAACCATGCCATAGATGACTGATCTGACAAGCTCAATACGTCCAGAAATAGACAACAAGGATGAAGACCACCACTGCAACCTGCTCCTGCATCTGTCAATCAACCAAGCATACATTGAAGCTTTGGGATATTTAGCAGAAAGTGGAAGATCCAAATAAGTGGAAAGTGATTGCACCCTTCGAATACCCAAGATATCTACAAGTCTACCAGGCTCTTTGGTCCCATTGCTAAAGATACCAGTACTTTTGCTCCAAGTAACATCAAGCCATGTGAATCACTGAAAGGTGGATAGAAGATCCCTCAAGCACAAAGGATTTAGCATTAGCACGACAGAAAACAAGCAGGTCATCAGTAAATATGAGATGGGTAACAACCCTCAATCTCTTCATGTGCAGAATGCTACGTGCAGCGTTGGCTCTAGCCATCAGTAGAGAAAAGGCCTCCATAATAACTACAAAAAGATAGGGAGAAAGGGGATCACTCTGCCTCAACCCCCATTAGACTGAAACATACAAAATGTGGATCCATTGACCATAAATGAGAAGGAGGGGATGGATACACACTCACAAATCCATCCAATAAATCTGTGTTTAAACCCCATCTGATGAAGCATGAAATAGATGACTTCCCTATTCACACTATCAAAAGCTTTCCGAAGATCCAACTTAAGACAAGCTCGAGCACCCATGGGATTATTAAAATCCCGAATATGCTCATGAGCAAGCAAGCCACAATCTGCCAGTAAGCGACCTTTGAGAAAGGTATCTTGATTTGGAGAGATGAGCTCAATAATAGCCCTTTCAACCTGTTACAAAGGACCTTGCTGATGATCTTATACAAGACATTACAACAAAAGATATGCCTATAATCTCCAAGCCCAGAAGCATTAGGGCCTTTAGGGATGAGAGTCAAAAAGGTATGACCGACCTGGCGAAAATTTTTACTAGAACGGAAAAAGGAGAGAACATCATTATTAACATCCCTACCAATAATATTCCATGAATTCTGGTAAAAATCCCATTGAAACCATCAGGCCCAGGAGCCTTATCAGCACCAATTTGGAACACCACATTTTTAACCTCCTCCTCAAGAACGGGTCGTTCAACCCAAGAAGCAGCCTCAACAGTAAGCACTCTCTTAGTGGTAAGGCAAGGGAAACCCCTCCAGTAATAATCCTGATTATAACTAGCATAAAATTTGGGACCATCGATTTTTATCTTATTAATGGTGTCATCACGGGACTCATCAATAGAAATAAGATGCCCAAGACTATTATGGCTTTGTCTATATTTCATAGCGGTGTATAAGAAATGGGTATTGTGATCCCCAAGATGCAACTAATCCTGCCTATTTTTTTGCCTTATTGGCCTCCTCAACATCAATAGCATCAGCCAACTGATTGATTAAGGTATGCTCTCTCCTTTGGTTTTCAACACAGAAACACAGCTCAGGATTTTTTTGCTAGCTGTAAGCTCAGCTCGGCATTTGGATACATCATTAGCATCCCTAACAACCGCCCCCAATCGCTTTAAACCAATTTTCAGAATTTTAAGCTTGGAAACAAGATGTATCATCGGACAACCCACAACACCGATGTACCAATTCTCTTCCAAAACATTCAGATGCTCAGGAGCATGCGTCCAAGAATCCAGGAACTTGAAGGGCTTAGGGTCAGTACCAACCATAGAATGGAAATAGATAATGAGGGAGGAGTGATCATTAGTACCCCATGCAACATATTCACAGTAGGAAGAGGGAAGCTTATCCATCCAAGTACCATTCCAAAAGGAGAGATCAAGAGTGGCGGTAATTCGATGAAGACCAATACTACGATTGGTCCAACTAAGAGGATTTCCAATAGTCTTTAGCTCCATAAGAGCACTAGAATCAATGCAATCATTAAACTCCTCAACCATATGACCATCAATCGGCCTTTATCCTACTTTATCCATGGAGTATCTAACACAATTAAAATTACCCCCAACCAACCAAGGGGAGGATATGTGCTTGATAGAATTAGCCACAATAGAATCCCAAAGAGCCCTACGATCTTGGGAGCAATTGAAAGCATAGACAATCGTCACCACCATACTAAAGCCCACAGCATTAATACAAAGCATAGTGAGGTGTTGCACCGACGCATCATCAACCACACAATTCCAAGTATCTGGATCATACATCACAACAATGCATCCATTCCGATGGCAACTACAATTATCAATAGATAGCCACTTCTTCAGAAAGCATTTAAGGATCCTATGCGCATTCTCCAACACAAATTTTGTCTCAAGCAACCCAAGAAGAGAAGGCGTATGTTTACGAATACAAACTTTGAGTTCGCTTCGCCTCACGATGTTTTTAAGACCGTGAGTATTCCAAATAAATAGAGTCATTAATTAGGTTTAGTAGGGGTTGGCTCCGCAACCCCATTTAACCTAGCACTCTTCCGAATACCCTTCAACAAACCCATACTCATTTGTAAGCTGGTAGGTTTTCTTACGCCCTTTGCTATTCTGATTTAGTATCTCTTCTTCTATATACCAAGCATCATTTATAACCGTCAATTCATCCGGCTCAATCTCAAAATCATTGGCATCCACAGAATCATCGAGGAGAGAGGGACCCATCCGAGAACGATTATCCGTATTCAACACATCAAATAGATTCAAATCACTGCAACAAGGAATGCTCGGAACGTCCTTGTTATTGGAGACTAACCGGTGCGTATTAACATTTAACTTGCGTGTTTTCGTAATTGGCGATAAATGATCAGCGTTCATATTTGTAAATGACGATAGTTGATCGACAGGTAGAATGCCCAATTCAGAGGAGTTCGACATTCCTGCGGTGAGGGGTAGCATGCCTAGGTAGGAGGAGAATATAGCCTGAGTAGGCTTGGCCCCGCTTCCCCCTCGTGATGTATCCCGACCCTCCCCTCCCTTGTTACATTTATCTCCACCTACACCCGTCGCCAAACTAGTCGTAGCTAGTTCCACACTACAGGGGACGCCTCCAGCCCCCAAGTCGCTGTACGCAGCCAGTTCCACCACTATACAACATCACTGAGCCATCACTCGCATTCGATCCCAACCCATCCTTCAATGATGCCTTCAGTTTCTCCCTCGCTGGGTCCAACTCCGCAGACAGCATCGCTGATCCAGCACCCGTATTTAACCCCACCCTATCCTTCGATGATGCCTTCAGCTTCTTCTTCGCTGGGTCCAACTCCACAGATAGCCTCGTCGAGCCAACGCCCGCATTCAACCCCATCTCATCCTTCGACGACGCCTTTAGTCACTCCTTCACTGGGTCCAACTCTACAGATAGCATCGTTATTGAATCCCTTCGCAATACTAGGCATAGCCAGGTCACATATACAACTGATCGACATCACATTGGGCATAGCCAGGTTGGCTATACAACTGCTCGACATCACATTGGGCACTGGGTCAACATTCACAGCAGTGTTACAATCCCCCACACTGGACGCATCCAGCTCATCATCTCGACTGCTCGACATCATAGTTTCCTTCAATAACACTGTTTCCTTCAATAAGACATCTTCCTCTTTAGGCAAGCTAACTGAAGCTTGGGGCTGCACTTCCTCCACCTTGTCTGCCGCATTCTTGTCGAAGATGTTAACAGCAAACGGGCATTGTGATATGAGGTGAACAAAACAAATACAATTAGAGCATCTAGGGGGCTCACCTTTATATCTAACCTCCAGTCTGATCGAGGATTTGCCACCAAGATGCACTGTGATAAACTGAGGTAGCGAAGCATCCGTGTTGATCTCCACAAGGCATCGAGCATATGCCAGCCACTCCATTCTTGTCGTGGGGCGATCCAAGCAGATGTAAGATCCTAGAACATTGGCAATAACGTTGAGAATGTGCAATGTCCAGAGGTTGAGCGGAAGATTGGGCAGTTGAATCCAAACAGGGACTGCCGTCAACCGATCACAGTCAACCCCCGCATTGGCACACCACCGCTGCAGCATGACGTGCCTTCCATCAAATAACTAGGGTCCGCCAAGAAGAACAGCATCACGGTCTTCCTTGGTTTCAAATCGGAAGTTAAAGAAACCATTTTCCCTTGAGAAGATGCTGATTCCCCGCTTAGTTCTCCAAACTCTGACCGCCTAAACTTGATCTGTCCGTAGTAGGGCATGTCGCCAAGAACGTATCCCACAAGAGTGTTCTCCCAACGTTCCATGCCTTCATCAAGCATCTCTTCCGAAACCATCACAATGGAAGCTCCATCATGATCAATGATCGGTAGAACAATGGACATCTCAAAATCATCTGAGAATTTACGCCTGTTCGAGCAGATTTCCAGCCAAGAGCGTTTGTCCGCATTAATGTTGATCTTCATCGACAGCGATGGATGAAGCAACCTTCTGTCGAGCACCTTGTGCCCATTAACACCATTGGCTGGATCTACTTAGAAGCACCTCTCTTGATACCTCGATTGAATCCCCTTCCATTAACTTGAATCTGCCTATTGTTGGATCTGGATCCTAGCCTAGCGGGGGGGGGGGGGGGGAGGGGGGTTGAATAGGCTAATAAAAAATTCTCGTGCAATCCACGAGAAATCACACGCAGTTAAAGCCACAACCAGAGTAAATAAGAGAAAATCAAAGAGTACACACAGATATACTCTGGTTCGGTCGCACCAACGACCTACGTCCAGCCCCAAGCAAATACTAGCATTAAAAAGTTCCTCTGTACACCTACAACGGGGTCCTACCTCCAACTCCCCACCTAGACTGTACACACTCAACAAAGTGCAGAACTCTATCAAACCAGTAAATGCGTATCTTGACTGCAACAACACATCAAGACCATCTTGTCTAGCCCCAACCAGACAAGTACAAAATAGTCACAAAATAGGTAAAGTTTCCCCTACAGAGAACGTTAAACTAAGACACGAATATAAAGAGTAAATGGTTTAGAAATGCTCAGTTCGTGTTTGTATAGGCGTCTCTGTCAATCAGCCGTCGGTCAGCTCCAATCTGACGCAAATGGTGTCTCGATCCGATTTCTGGATGTCAAATAGAACACTGGTCTATGCGTTAAGTAATTTCAGTTCAAAACCCAGTTACAGGCGGTCGGTGCATAGAGAAACTCCTTAAAAATTTGTCCACGTCAGCTCTCCCCTTTATTTAATCTCTGCCGTTGCTTTTCGTTTGATGCGGTTGCCACGTCAGCCCTTTCTCTTGCGTCCGTCCGTTCACACTCAATCCCCACGTCAGCCCATAAATTGCCTTCGTTTCGCTCGCTAGGGCATGCAGGCGCGAGAGGCGAGAGGCGACTTTGACTTCGCCTCATCTTCTCCGACAATGGCGAGAACGACTCTGGCGACGAGATCACGTCGCTTCAACGAATACTCCTTCGATGAACTCCGACGCATCTGCGGAGCTCTCTTCGATGGCAGTGACTCCGTCTACGGTAGCGGTGACTCGCTCTGACAAACTTTGACGACGTCTTCGCCTCGGTGACTCGACGGGTTCCTTGATCTTTACGGCAACAGCAGCAGTCGACTCAGTGGCGTGATGATCTCTGCGGCGACGAAGACTCGAACGGTTCCTCCTCGACGGCAAGGCGACGTGGCGACGAGTGTACAACGATGACGGGCACTTCGAGAACTCCGGTGATATGAGTTCGTCGATAATTGATCCTTCTCTGACGAGTTCGACTGCGTGGGGTTCCTCGACACACCTCGACGGCGTCTCCATTGGTGATGGCTCCGTGTGGAATTGCTACCGTGGCGTTAGTCGGAACAAAGATGGCATCTTCTCGTCGTCGTGAGAGAATGAAGGCTGCGGCTTAGTAGGGTGTGTCGTCATTCTTCATGGTGGCATGACAGCTTAGAGGTGGTCACAGCAGTAGTTGATGGGACAGCAGCCTGAGGGAGTCTTCGGCACGCACGAAAGAAAGGGTTAGAGGATCAAGTGTGAGGCTCCTGTAGGGGTTTTGGCGGACCCTCAAAGCTCGAATTGTGTCCGTCCTAAGTCGGACGGACCACAGGGGCATAAAGCGCAGCGGAAAAACCAAAAACAAAACTTTAGGCTAGCTAAACAATTTAGCTAGGCTCTGAGGGGGCCAGAACCTAGCCTGATCTATGCCAACTTGGGGTGGATCTGACCACCCCAAGAGGGATCTATTCTACAGCGACAGAATTAAATCTACACTAAAATTGCTTAACCACATACCCGGAATCTTGGCCCTAGAGCAGGCAAGATGTACCACACCGTCTTCTGATGCTCCTCGTAGCCGAGCCGCCTTGACTCGATTCGCCTGAGCTGCCTCGCACCCTCGAACCGATCTGCCTGAGCCGACTTTTGCCTCCAAGCCGATCACACGCGGTAGAGAGTTTCACTTGAAGAGACCTGCGTCTTAGACGTCTGGATCCGAATCCAAACCCCATTCGTAGTCTTGCTAGGACTACTCTGGAGAATAGGAAGAAGAGAGAGAAAGAATAGTTTAGTCGTAGATCGAGCTTGCTCTAAAATTCTGGAGCTACTTGATCGAGGACTTGGTGCATCTTTCAATGAAGAGAGTGCGTCCCTATTTATATAGAGAGTCGGCACTCCTACTTTCGTTGTGAGCAATGTGGGACTATTGCTAAATTGAAGAGAATTCAATTAAGCTAATTTAGCTTAATTTGAAGTTTAGTGAGCTTTTCATAAAAGCAAACTTCAACGAATTAATTCTCTTCGCTCATTAAACTATAGACACCAAACAAGTTATTAATACGAAGGGCTTTGAATGGTGAACGCGTAGGAACCAACGGCAACGAATTTCGACTTCGTTTGACCCCTCAAACAATTGCCCAAATATGGGCAAAAAGTCAATTTTCGTAGCCGTCATTTGCGGTTTCAAAAAACCCTAAAATTACTTAAGTTGCAGGCGCGCCTGCTAGGCTTAGCAGGCATGCCTACCCAAGGCAAGAGGTGGCGGGCCATGCCCGCTGCTGCAGTGGGCCACGTCCGCTGTGCAGCCAACGGTCTGCCCCTGTTTGTCTTTGCGGATGGGCTTGTTAGCCCAGTGGGTCTAACCTACTTTGCCTTGGACTGTTTTCGCATTTCTGGGCTCATTTGAGCTTCGATTTGGAAGCGGTTTGAACCTGTGTTTAGACCGGGACGATCCCGTTATCCAGGTAACCCTTTCCAATATATTGTTCCTACTAAATTTGTCGTAACCAATTTACGACATGTTTAATCTTTGTTTTGCATCAAATGCAACATTGTCCCTATTGCTTCTACGACTTATTTTCACAACTATCTTTGTGAATATTAACTATTCAATATCATCAAATAAATCTCTCTCAATTAATCTTCCTATTACTAAGACACGAACGCTACTCGGTGTGAGACCCTACAGCCTGACCTTACTATAGGTTGGGGCTCGTAACCCCTAGACGACGGTCACCACGAGCAGTAGCTATCGTCCCTGTTTCAGAATCATCATAACGTGATCGACCCTTTGACAAAACCATCATTGGGTTTACTTTGGCTGTGTCACTGATGAATGCCGTTAGCTATAGTCCCTTCATCAAGACTGTGTCCCTGTTGGCCTATGGTATGGTTTAGTGTCAACCCTATTAGACAACATTGGTCAGTATACGGGGGTCTTTGTTGTATTCACGTTGTACTTCTTACAATGTACCCCGACCAAGGATTAACACAAAGACCGTACTGAACCTGTGACACTAACTTCCCGTTAACGGAAGTGACGAATCCCATCTTAGTCATCTACTCGCCTCGAGAGCTTCAGGTGCAACTAAACCTAAGATCTTTTAGCAGGCCTAGCCTCGAAGCTAGATCATAGGTCTAAGATACACGGTTCACTCACATGTTCGAAGGAATGACTTCAGGTCATAAGGACCAGCTTACCTATCATCACCCTAGAGTTATTATAGACAGTTTAGTTAAAGTTTAACCATTTAATAACTCTAAGTTGGTCGTTCAGTGAACTCATTCTCCAATGATCACCTGTGTCTCGTCTCTGACTTCGCCAAGTCGAATGACTATGAGATCACCATTACCCTAAGGTAAGACAAAGACACAGTGGTCTATCCGATGTGTTGATATCCAGTTCTCAACACATCTATGACCACGAACCGTTTAAGACTTACGTTTCTATTCGGTCGCTTACAACTCATAATCAAGATCTTATCTAGATACGTAAGGACCTAACTATAAGTCTATGGACATTATCTAAGTATAATAATTCAAACGATTTCATACTTAGGATAATGGATACCATATACAGTATGAACAAGACGTATACTTAGGATAAATCGCCTTATGGGCATATATCCTCCTACATCTCCCACTTGCACTTAGGCTATTTATCTCGGTATCTCATACCGTCATAGCATATCAGTCACTTTGACATTTATATGACAAACCTAAGAGTGGAATTACTAACGGGTATCTATAATGCATTTTAATGGATTATTATATATACCTCTCTTGATCACACAAGGTCGATCCTTTGAAAAATGATCTGGATCAATTTTTCCTTTCTTTGTATAGCTAACAATTAGCTTATACAATCTAGATGTAGGGTCTAACATTTCTATAAGTTAGTCTCAGCTCATTTCAATTTTCTTGTGTCGACATGTCAAGTACATACATGACACCCTAAGTCTATATATATATACGATTAAATCAAAACGATTTTGATTCAATATTTTATATAGATGATTCAAATAGTTGGAAATCCTTTTTACTTAGTCCAAAAAATCGGAACTAAGTATACGAGCTGGCTCCTACTGACTTTAAGAATTACCTGGTTAAATACTTCAATATTATATCTAAATCATATTTACATTATATATATGAAGACATAACCATTTTGAAAGGTGCTTTAGATGGAATGTACTAGTGTCTGGTTCGGTTTGACGAATGAGTCAAGTCAAGATCGGTTTAAGGAAGCTTGATATTGACTCACTCAATCAAACGTCCTACACCGTACTTTTCCCTTAACCACATTTAATATTAACTCTTTAATAACTAAATGCAGTTTATTAAGAATTAATCTTAATATGCGTATAATTGTGATCATACACAATTTATACGCTCCTGTAACCTGTACTTAACTACCAATTGACTATAACATTAAGTCAGCTCCAGAACAAAATTTCTGAAGCTTCGCATCATAATTCGATAATTTTCGCAACCAACTCAGAAAGCCACAATCACAGAAAATTTAAGCCAATCTCAATCAAATCTCAATTTCAACAAAAGGCACAATTTCCGAGACATTCATTAAAAACAACGGATTCATATAGATGAATCGTAATATGTTTATCAAATAAACTTTGAGTGTTGAACACTCAATCATTGTTTTCACTTGGAGGAATGATACATTTTATTCAACTAAAATTTAGTATTAGCTCCTTCTCGATCATGTCTCTTGAAGTCTTTGCACGGCCCCATCAGCAACGATTGCTCAGATTGCCGACCGTCCTCCGAACTTCTTCCAATCTTTGCTTCATTTCAGCCACCTGTATGCATTACACAGATGTCTCAGTATCTCATACTATGTGATTGGAAATAATTATGCTTCATTGAATTTAATTTGTTGTACCTGAGGTAGAGGCATCAGTATGCCCCTTCTTCTTCTCTGCAAGATAGATCTTGCAGTTCCTCTTCCAATGACCAATCTTATGGCAATGGAAGCACTCGGATTTTGACGGGGCCACTTTGGTCTTTTTCTTCCCTTTCTTTGCCTTCGCAGGTTGCAGGACCTGCCTCTTCTTACCCTTGCCTTTCGGCTGGTCGGAAGAAGCAGAGCCAACAACCGATGTAATCGGCTTCTTCTCAATCTCCTCAAACTGCCTAAGCATATTGAGGAGACCAAGAAGATCCGTTTCAAGACTGTTCATTATGAAACCAGTGATGAAAGGCTTAAAGTCCGGGGTTAAAGACTTAAGGATAATGTCCACGGACATCTCATTGTCCAAGACAAAACTTAACTGGGCGGTATCTTCTACGTACCCGATCATCTTGATGACATGATCTTGTACGGGCCCTGCCTCCATCTTTGTGCCCCAGAGGTTTCTGGTGGCTTCGAACTTGGCAGCTCTAGACCGCTTGCCGTATAACTCTAGTGAATTCAGAAGCATACTTTGAACATCTATATGTTCATGCTTCCTCTGCAGTTCGTTACTCATCGAATCCAGAGTAAGGCACCTGGCCTTCTCTGCATCCCTCTGGTATAGTTTATAGGCTTCCTTTTCCTCGAAGGTCAAATTGTCATCGGGCTTCTCTGGAGCATCCTCGAACAGTACATATCCCGGCTAGAGAAAGGAATAACTTAATGTTCCTAAGCCAGTATTTGTAGTTTGTTCCATCGAGCACGTTCTTCTCTACCATATATCTAAGACCCGAATCCATTCTGCAATTTTATAGATACTTTAGTCAGTATATGTTCGTTGTATAGTTTTAATGGTGTTAATAAAACTATATTCTCCCACTAAATTTATTAAAGCTATAATAATAAACATTTTATTATAAAATAACATTTGTGAGAGAGGGATCCGACTACCCTGAGTCTGACAACCTTGAGTGTGTCTCAACAAGTTGTCCGACTCCGCAGTCGGTAGACGAACTCGTCATCAATCATATTAAATATGATTCCATATCTATTTTACCCCTAGTCATTTGTGATCATGAGTGTGCTCATCCAGATCATAATGGCTAGCCTAGTCAGACCCTTGTTTTCGTGTCTAGTCTGACTTGCCCCGCCGCTCGGTGTATGCACGACACGTCGGTTTGGGTCAGAACTTAGACTACATTCTTGGTTAGACTTATGCCGGTGCTCGGTGGATGAGACAACGGTTTAAGTCAGGTCAAGATGTTTATCAAGAAATCGGTTTCTATAAGATTGATATGTCACGGCTTGAGTGTAGCTCAACAACGGTAACACATTTCTTACAATTGCCAACTCCTAAAACAAGGAGGTCTACGATTTATCTTGAACAAGATTATTATCGTATTTGACTTAGGTATAGTCGATGGACTTACACAGTCATGATTCGACTCCTTGCGGTCCAGCGGACGCGGCCAGGGAATTGACTTAGCCAGGACCACTCGGCCCCTAGACTAGCTAGGGTGGTCCAGCAAACTTAGCCAAGCACATTGACCGACATCATGATCTATTGAAGGAGTTTTCATCAATTCTATGTTCGTCCAACAACTAAATGGCTTTTAATTAAAAACTAGTTAATCCTTATCAACTAGTGGATCCTAAAATTCGAAATTTTATGGATTGGTTGAACAATTTTTATTTAGTCCTTATCAACAATAAGGTTCATTCGTTCAATGTGCTACCCCAATCTAATTAGGATTTTAATAAATCAATTACAACATATTTCAAAAATAGTCTTTTATGAAAATCATCATTTAAATGATTTATTGCAATGATTGACAATAAAAAAGGGACTATCCTAATCTGGTGTTAGGTTTTGATGTTGTTTTGTTTATAAAACATAACATGTCACTAATTTATTAAAATTTCATCTTATAAAATTTTAATCATTTAATGTCTAACCTAAAAGGGTTCATGAATACATTATTCATCATGTCCATTAAAATATAAAACAACTAATTTATCCGCATAAATTAAAAGTTCATGTAGTGACATATAATGAGAATTTGCAAGTTAAAATTATCTATGTAATTAATAACACGCAAATCTAAAATTTAACATTTAAATTTAAAGATCAAAAATTTAAAGCTTAAAACATTTTTATCACATAAAACTAGGTTTCATAAAATTATTAAATAATTTTAAAACCTAGGCTTGAAAATTTTAATCAAACATTTCTAAGATTAAAATATCGCATAAATAATCTAGAAACTTATATGTAATTTTAAAAGAAACTCATTTATCATTTCATCTTATGAAAATAAAATATTTCTTTAATACATATCCATTAAAGTAATTTTAAAACATTTTTAAAATCATTAGAAATTGTTTTAAAAGTTTTCAAATAAATTTTTTAAAAATTTCCAACCCTTATGTAACTTAAGAGAATTAAACTTCCAAAATAAAATACATCCTTAAAGTTATATAAACTTTTAAATGATC
This sequence comes from Scilla litardierei, assembly GCA_030789695.1. NCBI lineage: Eukaryota > Viridiplantae > Streptophyta > Magnoliopsida > Asparagales > Asparagaceae > Scilla > Scilla litardierei. Next base: position 253,975,899 of record CM061142.1, read on the forward strand.
GGAAAAATTATTATATCTTATAAAAAATTTTAAAAAGCATTTAAATATTAGAGACCTATTTAAATTTATCGCATAAAATTAAATTGTCCCAAAAAAAATTTCTTGTTGCAAAAACAATTTTTTAAAACATAAAACAATTTTATACTAATTTTAACATAAAGTTAAAATAGTTTGTATGCTTAAAATAAGAAATTGAAAGATTTAAAGACGTCGCTAAAATAGATCTATAACATAAACCTGGCTCTGATACCAATGTAGGGGTTTTGGCGGACCCTCAGAGCTCGGATCTGTGTCCGTCCTAAGTCGGACGGACCATAGGGGCATAAAGCGCAGCGGAAAACCAAAAACAAAACTTTTAGGCTAGCTAAACAATTTAGCTAGGTTCTGAGGGGGCCAGAACCTAGCCCGATCTATGCCAACTTGGGGTGGATCTGACCACCACAAGAGGGATCTATTCTATAGCGACAGAATTAAATCTACACTAAAATTGCTTAACCACATACCCTGAATCTTGGCCCTGGAGCAGGCAAGATGTACTGCACCGTCTTCTAATGCTCCTCGTAGCTGAGCCGCCTTGACTCGATCCGCCTGAGTCGCCTCGCACCCTCGAACCGATCTGCCCGACCCGACTTTTGCCTCCAAGCCGATCACATGCGGTAGAAAGTTTCACTTGAATAGACCCGCGTCTTAGACGTCTGGATCCGAATCCAAACCCCCTTCATAGTCTTGCTAGGACTACTCTAGAGAATAGGAAGAAGAGAGAGAAAGAATAGTTTAGTTTAGCCGTAGATCGAGCTTGCTCTAATATTATGGAGCTACTCGATCGAGGACTTGGTGCATCTTTCAACGAAGAGAGTGCACCCCTATTTATATATGGAGTCGGCACTCCTACTTTCGTTGTGAGCAATGTGGGACTATTGCTAAATTGAAGAGAATTCAATTAAGCTAATTTAGCTTAATTTGAAGTTTAGTGAGCTTTTCATAAAAGCAAACTTCAACGAATTAATTCTCTTTGCTCATTAAACTATAGACACCAAACAAGCTATCAATACGAAGGGCTTCGAATGGTGAACGCGTAGGAACCAACGGCGACGAATTTCGACTTCGTTTGACCCCTCAAACAATTGCCCAAAGATGGGCAAAAAATCAATTTTCGTAGCCATCATTTGGGGTTTCAAAAAAAAAACCCTAAAATCACTTAAGTTGGGGGCGCGCCCGCCCAAGGCAAGAGGGGGCGGGCCGCCCACCCGCTGGGCAGCGGGCCGTGCCCGTTGCAAGCAACGTGCGCTGGCCCTCTGCAAGCAGCGGGCCACGCCCGTTGTGCAGCCAGCGGGCCGCGCCCGTTTGTCTTTGCGGATGGGCTTGTTAACCCAGTGGGTCTAACCCACTTTGCCTTGGACTGTTTTCACGTTTCTGGGCTCATTTGAGCTCTGATTTGGATGCGGTTTGAACCTGTGTTTAGACCGGGACGATCCCGTCATCCAGATAACCCTTTCCAATATATTGTTCCTACTAAATTTGTCGTAACCAATTTACGACACATTTAATCTTTGTTTTGCATCAAATGCAACATTGTCCTAATTGCTTCTACGACTTATTTTCACAACTAGCGTTGTGAATATTAACTATTCAATATCATCAAATGAATCTCTCTTAATTATTCTTCCTATTACTAAGACGCAAACGCTACTCGGTGTGAGACCCTACAGCCTGAATTTACTACAGGTTGGGGCTCATAACCCCTAGACGACGGTCACCACGAGCAGTAGCTATCGTCCCTGTTTCAGAATCATCATAACGTGATCGACCCTTTGACAAAAGTATCATTGGGTTTACTTTGGCTGTGTCAGTGATAAATGCCGTTAGCTATAGTCCCTTCGTCAAGACTGTGTCCCTGTTGGCCTAGGGTATGGTTTACTGTCAACCCTATTAAACAACATTGGTCAGTATACGACGGTCTTTGTTGTATTCACGTTGTAATTCTTACAACGTACCTCGGCCGAGGATTAATACAAAGACTGTACTGAACCCGCGACACTAACTTCCCTTTAACGGAAGTGACGAATCCCATCTTAGTCATCTACTCCCCTCGAGAGCTTCGGGTGCAACTCAACCTAAGATCTTTCAGCAGACCTAGCCTCGAAGCTAGATCATAGGTCTAAGCTACACTGTGCACTCACAGGTTCGTAGGAATGACTTCAGGTCATAAGGACCAGCTTACCTATCATAACCCTAGAGTTATTATATACAGTTTAGTTAAATTTTAACCATTTAATAACTCTAAGTTGGTCGTTCAGTGAACTCTTTCTCCAATGAGCACTTGTGTCTCGTCTCCGACTTCACCAAGTCGAATGACTATGAGATCATCATTACCCTAAGGTAAGACAAAGACACGATGGTCTATCCGATGTGTTGATATCCAGTTCTCAACACATCTATGACCACGAACCGTTTAAGACTTACGTTTCTTTCGGTCGCTTACAACTCATAATCGAGATCTTATCTAGATACGTAAGGACCTAACTATAAGTCTATGGACATTATCTAAGTATAATAATTCAAACGATTTCATACTTAGGATAATGGATACCATATACAGTATGGACAAGACGTATACTTAGGGTAAATCACCTTATGTGCATATATCCTCCTACAGCTCTGACGATGAAGATGTTACGGCAGCAGGGTCCTTGGAGTCGACAGCAGCGCGAACATCTGTAGCAACGAGGATGATTAAACTTATTTTTCTGTGTGGAGATGTAAGAGATGGGAGCTTTTTGGCTTGAGGAGATTCGACTATGGGGAGGGTTTTTTGAAGATGGATGCGTGACTCTGCCTTGGGGTTTCATGTTATGGCGGTCTGTTTGTAACCCTAGGAGACGAGGTCTATAGCTAGGATATGAAATATGGTTCTATTTTTTTGTTTTTAGCCGCAAGTTTTCTTTGTATGAGCCCCCACTTCAATTTTTGTTGCCACGCTGCTTAAAGCCCTTCTATAGAGGAGGTTTAAATAAGGTGTGCTATGGTTTCATGCGGCCTAGGATGAGGCTAATTGAGAATCCCTTAAATCAAGGAATTGAGATTTGACTAGGGATGATATAGGATTTGAATAGATCTTCATCTAATTCAAATAGGATTGGAGAGTAGCATAACTTGCTAATTGATTTGAATTGATCCAATCTCCTTTGACCAAGTCATGCTTCTGGGTGTATAACACTTTGACCAAGCCCATTCGCTATGTGAATAGCGATTTCTCCATCGACTGACTTAGTCATCACTTTGGGGAATTTACCGCTTTGCCATTCCTGAAACACTCTTAGCACACACGTTAAATAGTTCATACACGTTTGTCATCGTCAAACTAGATATCCTAGATTGCCGCTTTCAACAACCTCCCCCTTTTGATGATGACAAACTTATCAAAGATTTGATCAATAATAGAAGTGTGTGTAAGTGTGTGGCATTCAAGCATTACAAGCATGCACAACAAATATAGCAATGTGCTCCCCTTATTACTCCCCCTTCAACAAGTAATACCATGATCCCCTTATTACTCCCCCTTCAACAAGTAATACCATGACCATTACCAATGTGACAATACTCCCCCTTCAACAAACTTTTCTCCCCCTTTGTTATCATCAAAAGTGGGCTAAATGAAGTCATGAACATATCTCATGCAAAAATAAACCATTATAAATTGTAACTTGCAAGTGCATGTGTTTTCTAAATAGTAAACAATTCAAGCTCACAGAAATTCATAAAGTGACTTCTCCACCTTTGTGTAAGTGTAATGATATAGACAATAAAGTACTAAGGGAGATTCAATTTTAGAACAATCAACCAAATCAATCCACATTTCCCATTTTTCATGAATATCGCTAGGATTGAATTTTCCCACCTCATCGAAGATGAGTTCAAGTTACCAAACCCCAAAACATAGCCTAAAAGGACTTTTAAATGTGGGGTGGCATTGCTTGACGAGTAATATACACCAACACTAATGATTACCCATGTAGCATAAGTTGGATACTCGTGGGTTGTGTATTAGCCATGAAGTGTATCCATTTTTCATACGGAGCAAAAATATTTTTTTCATTTGCAATTCTTTTGTGCTCAATTTTTATTCATGGCTATACACATCATATCCCTTAGAAAAATTCAGATTTTAATTAATCTACATTCACTATCCAATATTCTTCAAAAGAATCTCCAAAAATACTAAAGGTCTAATATTCGTGGAAGTGCACATGTAGGTGTAGAAATCATATTAATAATTCATGAGTCATGTCATGGCTACTAAAATAGATATCAACATGTCCATGTGGCTACAACAATAATGAATTGATTTCTACAAGGGATATGAATGAACATTCAATAATACCACTTATAAAGATTCATAAGGAGGAATTCAATAAGCACAAAACTTTTTTTTTTTTTTGATTTTCAAATTTTTTTTGTTTTTCTTTTATAAAGAACTAAAAACAAGCCTAAAAAGCAAACAAACAAGCACACTAACAAAAATAAGTCAAGCACACAAAAAAAATATGAAGGTATGCAGTGAATGCAAAGAGGAAAATGAAATATACATTCGCGTCACTATTTGACTAAGGAGCTAAAAGAATGAAACTTTCAATTCATTGCTCCTCGCCAAATCTCCATCACACCTACATGAAAGGTGTTAAGTGTGACCTTGAAACCCAACAAGGTCCACTAGTGTTAGCCATTAAAGATTTAGGAACCCACACTTGTTTGAACTTTATGTTTGTGTTCCTAAACTTACAATAATAGGATGTGTGGCCTACACTATCACAAGTAAAGCACTTTGCATGTAAGTTTTTCACAATAGAAGGCACATTGTGGAATTTCTTAAATTTGGGGTTTTCAACGTTTTTCAAACCAAATCCAAGTCCTCTTCTATTATTGCCATATAATTGATTCTCTAAACTGGTATACAACGATTGTTTTTCCATAGAGAATTTCTTAATGGCCAATTCAAGATTAGAAACTTTAGATTTTAACAATTTATTTTCATCCACAAGCAAAGTACATTTACTTATAAAAGCTCTCTTGTTTTCATCTTCCTTCTTTTCAAATTCATCCATTTTCTTTTTAAGTTCGTTATTTAACATGCAGAACTTATCATTAAGCTCTTTAATCACATAGTCTTTTTTAGTTTCGAGCTTAATCAAATCTAGCTTAAGCATGCTAATATCATTCAATAAGGAAGGGCAAGAGAGACAAACAACTTCTTCATTAAAGCACAATTTTTCCTTTTTCATAATGGCAATGGTAGAATCGCGTTCTTTAAGTTTTTCTTTAAGGATGTCAACTTCTTTAGAAATGTCACAATTTTCTTTTTGTAATTTAAAGCTAGCATCCCTATAGTCATTCAACGTGAGTTCTAACTCATTAATTTCATTTTGCATTCCTTTACAAACATCAAACAATTCAGCTTTAGTAAATTAATTTACCTCATCGCTCTTTGCCATTAAACTGACGACATCGGAGTGGGCTACCACCTCTTCATCCTCATCCTCAGCTTCGCTGTCTATGTCCCAAGTTAGCATCTTGGCTTTTCCTTTATCTGTAGCAACCTGAGAAGTCTCTTGTCTGCATTGCTTCGCGAAGTGCCCCTTTTTCCTGCATTTGAAGCATTTAACTCTATTAGTAGAATCTTGTTCAGAAGAATTTATATCGTAATTAAAAGTGTTAGAGCGAATGAACCTTCTATGCATTTCTGATCTTCCTTGAGGAGTCTTGACGAAATTTCTGAAATTTCTAACCATTAGCGCCATCTCCTCATCGTCATCTTCATCTTCGCTAGCTTTCAGAGCAAGTGGCTTTGAAGCTTTTTCCTTCTCCTCAGGTTTCTCTCTTTCTTCAATATTTTGCAATTCAAGCTCATGGGACATTACATTACCTATCAAGTCCTCCACCCTCATCTGTGATAGATCCTTCGCTTCTTGGATGGCAGTGACTTTAGGCCTGAAAGAGCTTGGCAGCGCTCTTAATAATTTCCTCACATGTTCAAGACTAGAATATGGCTTACCGAGTGAGCTACACTGGTAGACGATGTTGGTGAATCTCGCAAACATCTCTGATATGGTCTCTGATGGTTGCATGCAAAATCCCTCGTGCTCTGTGCTCAGAAGTGCAAGTCTAGACTCCTTCACCTGTGACGTTCCCTCGTGCGTCACCTCCAGTGTATGCCATATTTCCTGCGCAGTTAGACAATGTGAGATACGATTGAATTCAGATTTATCTAATGAACAAATGAGAGCATTCATAGCTTTAGCATTCAGAGAATAAAGCCTCCAATCATTATCATCCCATTTATCATCAGGTTTAAGCATCTCAGTATTTTCAATTTTAATGACAGGTGGTTTATAGCCTTTTTCAACAATTTGCCAAGCTTTATAATCAATAGAAATCAAGTAGATTCTCATACGATATTTTCAATAAGCATAATCTACTCTATTAAATCTAGGTGGACGTGAAATGGACTGACCCTCAGCAAAAGCACTATCAATATGATCCATGGTCAATCCTAGGCTAGATCCTAAAACCGGCTCTGATACCACTTGTTGGATCTGGATCCTAGCCTAGAGGGGGGTGAATAGGCTAATAAAAAATTCTCGTGCAACCCACGAGAAATCTCACGCAGTAAAAAGCACAAGCAGAGTAAATCAGAGACAATCACAGAGTATGCACAGATATATCCTGGTTCGGTCGCACCAACAACCTACGTCCAGCCCCAAGCAAATACTAGCATTAATAAGTTCCTTCTGTACACCTACAATGGGGTCCTAGCTCCAACACCCCACCTAGACTGTACCACACTCAACAAAGTGCAGAACTCTATCAACCTAGTAAATGCGTATCTTGACTGCAACAACACGTCAAGACCCTTTTGTCTAGCCCCAACCAGACAGTCCAAAATAGTCACAAAATAGGTAAAGTTTCCCCTACAGAGAACGTTACACTAAGACATGAATATAAAGAGTAAAGGGTTTAGAAATGCTCAGTTCGTATCCGTGTAGGTGTCTCTATCAATCAGCACGTCATCAGCTCCAATCTGACGCAAACGGTGTCTCGATCCAACTCCTGGATGTCAAATAGCACATTGGTCTGTGCGTTAAGTAATTTTAGTTCAAAACCCAGTTACAGGCGATCGGTGCGCAGAGAAACTCCTTTAAAATTTGTCCACTTCACCTTTCCCATTTATTTAATCTCCACCGTTGCTTTTCGTTTGATGCGGTTGCCACGTCAGCCCTTTCTCTTGCGTCCGTTCGTTCGCACTCAATCCCCACGTCAGCCCGTAAATTGCCTTCGTTTCACTCGCTAGGGCATGCAGGCGCGAGAGGCGACGGGTGACTTCGACTTCGCCTCGTCTTCTCCGACAATGGCGAGAACGACACTGGCGGTAAGAGCACATCGCTTCAACGACTACTCCTTCGATGAACTCCGACGTAGCTGTGGAGCTCTCTCCGATGGCAGTGACTTCGTCTACGGTAGCGGTGACTCGCTCTGACGAACTTTGACGACGTCTTTGCCTCGGTGACTCGACGGGTTCCTTGATCTTTACGGCGACATCAGTAGTCGACAGGTTCCTTCTTGACGACAAGGCGACGAGGCGACGAGTGGATAACGATGACGGGCGCTTCGAGATCTCCGGTGATCTGAGTTCATCGACGAGTGCTCCTTCTCTGATGAGTTCGACTGCGTGGGGTTCCACGACACACCTCGACGGCGTCTCCGTTGGCGATGGCTCCGTGTGGAATTTCTACTGTGGCGTTAGTCGGAACGAAGATGGTAGCTTCTCGTCATCGTAAGTGAATGAAGGCTGCTGCTTAGTAGGGTGTCTCGTCGTTCTTCACGGTGGCACGACAGCTTTGAGGTGGTCACAACAGTAGTTGATGGACAACAGCCTGAGGGAGTCTTCGGCACTCACGGAAGCAAGGGTTAGAGGATCAAGTGTGAGGCTCAGACGATGAAGATGTTACGGCAGCAGGGTCCTTGGAGTCGACAGCAGCGCGAACGTCGGTAGCAATGAGGATGATGAAACTTATTTTTTCGTGTGGAGTTGTAAGAGATGGGAGCTTTTTGGCTTGAGGAGATTCGGCTATGGGGAGGGTTTTTTTGAAGATGGATGCGTGACTTTGCCTTGGGATTTCGTGTTATGGTGGCCTGCTTGTAACCCTAGGAGAGGAGGTCTATAGCTAGGATATGAAATATGGTTCTAGTTGTTTTTTTAGTCGCAACCTTTCTTTGTATGAGCACCCACTTCAATTTTTGTTGCCGCGCTGCTTAAAGCTCTTCTATAGAGGAGGTTTAAATAAGGTGTGCTAGGGTTTCATGCGGCCTAGGATGATGCTAATTGAGAATCCCTTGAATCAAGAAATTGAGATTTGACTAGGGATGTATATGATTTGAATAGATCTTCATCTAATTCAAATAGGATTGGAGAGTAGCATATCTTGCTAATTGATTTGAATTGATCCAATCTCATTTAACCAAGTCATGCTTCTAGGTGTATAGCACTTTGACCAAGCCCATTCGCTATGTGAATAGCGATTTCTCCATCGACTGAATTAGTCATCACTTTAGGGAATTTACGGCTTTGCCATTCCTGAAACACACTTAGCACACACATTAAATAGGTTGCACACGTTTGTCATCGTCAAACTAGAGATCCTAGATTGCCGCTTTGAACACATATGTCTCCCAAGATCCAATGCTTTGTCCTTCGCTCCCATCGGTGGCTTAGAATTCCTTTGGGAAACAGTACGCCAACCATCCGATGACTCTGCAGTTGCCCCACCAATTCCCTCGCCTTGGCCACCACCTCTCCCAACCCCCGAAGCCTTGTTGATGCGATTGAGGCCAGAATCAAGATCCAATCCAGAATCAACCTTATTTGCCAAGAGTAAAAAATTCAGATCAGCTTCGATCAACACAAGAATCAAGATCGAGACAGAGGTCAAGATCAGCAAGCCGAAGATCCGGATTAAGAACCGATCAATACAAGCAACGAGATCAAACAAAAAGATCAAGATTCAAAAATCAAGAAACACAAATCCAGATCGAAATCTGAAAAAAACACGAACCAAAACAAAGAATCGAGAATCAAAAGATCTAAGAATCGAGGAATCAAGGAATCAACCTTCGAAAAAATTCCAATTCGCTGTTGGAGTGAGCCGGAGCGGTCGCCGCCGACGGAAAACCCTGATTCGCCATTCAGAGCTTCTCTCACTAGGAAAATAAGAGAGAGAAACGAAACTCAGTGATTATATATGTACTGTTCTCCCTCTTATATAGTAATTATTTTTTTAAAATGAACTTTGTAAGTGTTGTCAATAATAGATAATTGATCTCACCTAAGCATTCTTCTTAAATTGCAAGTAACATTTCTTAAATTGCAAAAACCTTTTTTATTAGATAGAGTTAAAAAAAGATATAACCCATATGCTTCATTTTAATCCACTTAGTGAAAATCTTGAAATGCCATTTGATACAAATTAATATATTTATAGGGAGTAACTTTGCGAATAGACCATTTTGCTCAGTGCACATACAGCTTAACTTTTTTGAAAAATAACGAAACTGTCATTTTCAAAAACCTTGAAATATCCCAGAAAAAAATTACTCCATGCACATACCAAATTACTCACTGCAAATATCCATCACCAAAAAATTACTTCGCACACATACCAAATTACTCACTACGCATATCTGCCCCAAAAATTACTCCGCATGCCAAATTACTCACCGTGCACGTCTCGCCACAATAAATTACTTCATGCACATACAAAATTACTCAACATGTACGCACATCACATCCCATTTTTCTTAACATGAACCTATGTGAGATCAGTTAGAAATTTTTCAATGTGCACATACCTGTTGCAACGTGCAACAACAAACCGCTAGGGTTTGAGTTTTCCAAGGAAGTTCAAAGATTTTTTGAGATCCAAGAGAAATCCGAAGATTTCTTGAGAGATCCAACAAAGTTGTACTGGGAGATCGAAAGATTTAGGGCTTTTCGTGCCCTAAAATTGTTCAAAGGAACGTGATTCGGATAATCATGCAGTTGGTCTGTAAAGGTATGAAAATTTTAAGGAATTAACAGTTTTTGTAGAGAAAGAATTAGGTAGGAAAAAATTTTGGCAAATTTTTTTGGAAAATTATTACTCAATATTAATTCTTGGTATATGAATGTAGGTAAATTACTCCATGCCTCCATGTCTCATGAATTTTTTTCACATTATCATGGTCATCAGGGATCCATACATCGGTTTTTGTCTGCAAATAGCATCATGTTGACTACATATTGCATGTTAATTGTCAAGTTTTAAAAAATTTAAGGTGTGCATTTATGATGACCATGATAATGGAGTCACACATGTCAACTATAGTTACAGCGCAATATCTATTCTAATTGGCCATTGGTAGTTGTATGATATGCGCACTAAGTAATTTGTTAAGGGGTAAGTGTGCTGAGCAATTTGGTATGTGTACTCAGCTCTATACATGTGGTATGTGTAATGAGGAATTTTGTACATGTGGTGTATAACTACATAAAAATGGGAGTGATCCTAAATTAATGATACCAAATTCCAAACTTTCATGATACCAAATGAATGATACTAAATACAAGATGCAAAACGCAGGATACCACATTCAGGATGCAAGTATTATTAGTGGTTATGCCCTAGGCCAAATATTTGGACTTTTATGTTATGTCATTTTTCATTTATAAAAATTTTCTCTTAATGTTATTGATATATTGATTGCATGTTCCATTATAAAAATGTTTGAATAGCTGTTTTATATTATTCTAAGCATCCCTAGTCATTCATCTTCAATGGTATAATGATGAATTAAGACTAGTATAAGTTTGGTTGATAATTATGAGATAATTATATGTATGGTGATACAAAACTTATAGGCACTTGTTAAAAAAAAGGTACTGGATAGACTCGCTATGAGATCATTACATGGATCAGTGTCATAAATGATCTCATAATAGTTATGTCATAGAATCTTTAGACATGAGATCATCACAGTTTCCTACATGAGGAACATCATGTTTTGACATAACCAAAACGTTATCTTTAATCGGATAATCATAAAGTTTATGATTGAACATAATGTGAATCATGCATAGGAAAGTGAGTGAATAAGATGGAATTTTGTCCCTCTCTTATGAGAGAGATATCTGATGGGCCCCTCGATAATTAGGACTGAGAAATGCATGACCGTGCTCAAATGAATGTCATTTGATATTATTAGTCTACTTAGTAATAGAGAAATTGAATGTTTGAACAATATAAGTATGACACTGTCCATGACTTATGTTCAAATAAGATATCGTGTGACAAAAGCATTATGACATATTCTATTGGTTAGGTTAATATCAGACTAACGATATTCATATTAATTGGGTAGTCATAATGTCTTGCTAGAGACCAATTACGACTTGTGGGCTTCTAATGGGATTATGCCCACTACCAATTTGATATGAGCCTATTGGGTCACACACAAAGAGCGTAATTGATAGGATAGGGTTTAAACGAGATTTCAAATCTAATTAAGGCGAAATATCTTAGCTGTCAGATATTGTATCTCGTTAAGATATTATCCTAAGATATCGTTGTGTAATTAAAACGCTTTAAAGAGTTAACAGATAATATATCTTGTTATGATATTATCCATAAAGATATCGTTGCATAACTGAAATGCGTTAAAGGGTTACTGTGGGATTCTATATATAATATAGAGATGATTTTCAGGGTTTTTATGCATTCAATCTATCTCTCTCGTTTTTTAGAAAATTGAAGATAGAGAGAGAAACCCTAGTTGCGGAGAAGGAGCTAGCACCCTCACAATTCCTATTCGTGACGTTCGTGTGTGGATACTGATAGAGGGTGGTCGTTCGTAGAGCAGCACCTGCAGTCCGACACATTAGAATCGTCAACAAAGGTTTTCAATCTGATCGAATCAAATTTGAAATGCATGGTTCTTGGTAAGTTTCTATTTTTCCACTGCGTATAAACTAGTTATGCATGATAGAAACCCTAACAAATATTATATATGACCCAACTTTTAGGATGCATATACTCAAGTGGCGATGATAATTTGCCTTAAATACATGTATTTTAGTAATTGATGTCTATGTGATGGCAAGGTAACTTGGGGGTAAGAAATCCATTGATGGCAACCATTAGCGCCATTTGTATTGATGTCGACGAGGATAGGGCAAGTCTGAGCTTTAGTATAACGTGTGCACTCCTGTTTTGAGCTTATTATTTCATATGTTATCCTGATTTTTTGCATGCTGAATTTGTTATCTTGGATTTATTATCTTGGAAATTTAGAATTTTGTATCTTGAATTTGGTATTATACATGCTTGGGTACAGGGATGGACCCACATAGGGGCCGGGGGGCACGTGCCCCTGGAAATCGAGAACAAATTACATTTATACCATTCTATTAATAAAATTTAACATGAAGACATAATATTAATATATAACTTTCAAAGGGAAACATCACCAGCAAGCTGGCTAGCTGATTGACCACGCGTGAAGCCTATGTTTGGCAGCGTGGGTTCGAATCCCAGTCATTTCAATGACTGTATTTTTGCCCTCTTAAATATTTGTTTTCCCACTTATTAAGGGAATTATCATGGCAACATACTATTTCTATAAAACTCTCGAAGGAACAGAACGCCATCAAGCTGTTTTGGTGGTTGGACGACGTGAATCCTAAGTTGGCAACCTAGGATCGAATTTCAGGCCCTGCAAAGATTAATTTTTTCACCCCCTTAAACATATTTATAACCTTCTATTAAAAGAATTATCATGACAACATGGTATTTATTTATAATTTTCAAAGAGTTCCCCCCTTAGGTTTTGCACAGGAACGGTGTTTCAAAATTATACACTGTTTGTATTTTTTCAGTTTTGCAAAGGAATGAGTGGTTCGTCCTTGGATTTCACATCAACCATTAGAATTCGTCAAAAACATGTTTTGCATTACAGTGACTACTTTTTTGCCCCCCTTAAAATACACGGTTTGTATTTTTCCCTATGTTTTGCGTAAGAACGACGTTCATCCAAAAATTTGCCTTTGGGTTTTGCATCAGCCTTATGCGATCAGAACCGGGATGCGTTCTTAGAATCTCAAGTTGTTAGCTAGTTATTATTGTTATTTCGTAGTGTCCTCAGAATCTCAAGGTATATAAATTTTTGCCTCCTTAAAGACAAGTTGTATTTTTTTCCTCTATTTTGCAAAGTAATAATGGTTCGTCAAAACTTTTGATCTGCCATTGGGTTTCGCATCAGCCATCAGGCGAACAGGTCGGTGTTCTCAAGGTAGTTATTTTTTGGTAGTAATCTCGAGGTAGTTAAAGTATATGCAATGTTATGCGAATTTCTTTAACTAAAATTTATGTGAATCGAAAAAATTTGATCCATTTAAGAAAATTGTGCCCCCTCTGAATTCAATTCCTGGATCTGTCACTGCTTGGGTATCCTGAACTTGGTATATTACATTATGTGCAGTATCCTGAGCTTGATTTCATGTATTTGGTATCCTGAAGTTATTTTATAGAAATAATTTTTTGTATACTCATGTTGGTATCCTGGATTTTTTTGCATACTGTAATTTATTATCCTGAATTTGATATCTTGAAAAGTTGAAATTTGGTATCTGATTTTGTTGATATGTATGCTTGGATATTCTAAACATGGTATCTTCCATCATGTGTGGCATCCTGAACTTGGTATCCTGAAGTTGTTTTGCAGAAATAAATTTTTTTAATCCTCAAGCTAGTATCCTAGATTTTTTACATACTCAATTTGGTATCAAAGAAATTTGGAGTTTGGTATCCTGAATTTTGTGTTATGCATCATTGGATATCCTGAACTTGGTATCTTCCATTATGTGTGGTATCATGACACTTGGTTCTTGCACATGGATAATGTTACTCAGTAGTATCCTGACACTTGTTATCCTGAAGTTGGTATATCTGGAGAGATATGCATAATGTTACTCAATGGTCGCTGGAGGTATACAATCAGGTACTTAATGTTCTTAAAAATTCCTAATACATGTCACATAATTGGATATGGATTTTGGTTAATTGGTTATGGTGCATAAAGGTAATGACACTTTGGATATTTGGTTATACTTTTGAATACTTGGTAATGACACTTAGATAATGTTACTCAATATTTTCATTGTATTTTGTTTAGGAAATGAAGATGGAAAATGAGAATCATCATTGTGGGTCTACATGTCTGGCAGTGTATGATTTGAAAAGATCTGCGATAGACGTCATGTGGTGCTAAATTAGCTTGTGAAGATACATATCCTTGTGGAGCCTTGTGGAGCTACATAGAAGATGTGAATCATGTTCTTTGAATCAAGTTCTGAGATTTGGACTTTTCATAGTTCTTGGAATAAAGTTTCATAGTTCTGGAAATCAGATTTGTTAATGTATCACATTTCTATGAATCAAAATTTATGTCAACATTTTGATATGTATTAATGTATCAAATTTGTCAATGTATCATATTTGTTAATGTATCATAGTTTGGGGATTCATTTAATATTTATTTCGAAATTTTGAGAATATGAATGTATCAAATTTAATGGCAATGCAATATATATATGTATATATCAAAATTTTGGAAATATGAATGTATCAAATTTTCATTTTGTGAATGTGAAATTTGTATCCATGTATTGAAATGATTATTATATTTCACTTCGGATCATATAATATTGTCCTTAACATAAGACACATTCTTCACAAGAAACATAATATATATTTTTTCTTAACTAATACACAACATCATCTTGTTACATCTTATTACTTCATTAATGCATAACAAATTACAGTAATCAACACAGAGGATATATATACAACCAAAACAAAACACCATTGGTGACATTTCAAACGTTATCTTATGACTAGACTGTCCAGATGTTGTTGATACATTGTTCCTCTTATAATTTCTATGATTAGCTTCTTTTCTGCTCAATTCATCGATACTGAAAAAAGAGAAACTTGTTTTCTTCTGGATCTCTCTATAATTCATTTCGTGTTCTCGCAACCTTCTCTTTAACTCTGTTATTTCTTGAAATAATTTTCTTACTTATTCTTTTCAACACGGATACAGTTCCCTCTCATCCACCCAAACAAAAAAATTACATCGATTGCTCTTGTTGTAATCCATACACATATAAAATCTTCTCATAGTATTCTCCCTTGTCATTGTAGTCCTCATCGGTGCTTTCAGTCCACAGAAGCAACTGGGTTGTTTCCTCCACATTTCATTACTATTTTCCTATTCCATGATTTGCTACAACAAATTTTACATATATAAATTAACATATTATACATCAAAAAAATTCCATTTATATCGACCAACAATCATCAAATTTATTTTCAAAATATCTCAGATATATATTATACATTAACTTTAATTAATTATAATCAAATTTATTTTCAAAATAATAGCATCAACATATAATTAACAAATTTTTTTCTAAAGTTTCCTGAAAATACAAACTAATCAAATCAACATAAATTAATGAAGTAAATTTTTTTCACCCTAAATACAAACTAAATTACATAACTATTTTTTTCTACATTTTCCTTCAAAAACCCCTAAACCCAATTGCACCCCAAACCCCACTAAATTCATCAACCCATCAATAAAAAAACCTGAGCAAATTCCTGAACTCTACCTTCAGCGAAATCCCTTCATCACTGCCTTCCTCCTTCTTTTCCACCCAAATTAAATCAACCACAACCCTTTGATCCTATAACGAACACCCCCTTCAACGACATCCTTCAAGGGCGATGATCTCCCCCCTCCCTTCAAAGAGCTCCCCCCTCGCGCATGGTGTGTGCACTAAGCAAATTTCCCTGATGTGACAGTCGAAACTTTCAATACGTGAATTATAGTTTAAATTATTTTTAAATGATTTTGAAAATTTTTTTATATATTTTTTGGAACTTTTAAATATTTTTTCGAGAACAAAAACAAATTAACCTTAACCTTAACCACACTCAATTAGCCATTACCCCATCCTTTTATTATCCTCCCACAGAGAACACCCTACCCACCCCCTCTCTTTTCTTCCCTCAGCCAACCACCCTACAAGAGTTGGTCAAATCCAACACATCTACACGCACAATTTTATTTTTCCATTTATTTCTTAACCCCACAAATTAACTCCTCTAATTTTATAACAATCATTAACCCTTCCTTCTTTCCTCAAAAAACACAGCACTAATCCTCTCCTTCTTCTCTTCCCATGCTTACCCATGCACCCCCAAGCCTCTCTCCTCCCTTCATGGCAACTCCTTGTTAGGGACTGTATGTCCTTTCATACAATTATTGTAATTCTAAGATATAACTTGTTCAAAATGATAGTATGCTATTTGCTATCCTTTATCTATGTGATTCTTTTCTGCACTGCTAAGTATATTGTTTTCAATTTCGCATGTATAAAGCCCTTGGACTTATGTGAGAAACCTTGGGATCACGATGAGATCATGATAATGAGGCCTATTGTGTTCGCTTAAGCATGTGTCCTAAATGTTCCTGGTCATATGAATAACGAGACAGTACATTGATGTTCCAGAGAGACCAGTGTGTGTTGATCTATACCATCGGATAGTAGCGACTTGTCTCATAGCCACTCGATGTGGGGACATCGTCAGATAACTCATATGTTCTTGTTAAAGAACAAGTTCACAGAACATCTCGCTGCGATGCATTTGTACGGTAAACGTACTCTGAATGTCAACAGAAGCTCTCAGGTGGTAGTAGGTGTAACGTAGTCTTTATAACCAGAGATGTGCTAAAGGACCGTATACGCAGGAAGCTATGCTTAGGCTTTTACTGAATATCAGCATTGCGCCCGATACGTAGGTACTTTCTGGGTATAGATCGAAGCATGCGAAGGGAGTGGCCATCTAGATGGGATTAGTCTCCTCCAGTATGAGAGGTAAGTGTTGCATAAGGATCCATTATGAAATCCCTGGACAAGGTAAGCGATGCACTTGTGTCATCGAACCGTTAAACTATGTAATCACATATAACTCAAGGCATTTAAGGAGTAGTAGGGTTTGACAATATGAGTATCCTAGACACCTTAGCGACATTGTCATGACGAAGGGACCAGACTGCACGGTATCTGGCACTGTAAGGCCCAAATTTTGGTCAGTGAGATTCTAGTCTCACACTAACCTGATAATGATGATTCCAAAACAGGGGTCGGTATATGTAGCTAGCACCGCTACCGATCTGTGACACGATGAGATCGTGTCACTAGTGAAGTAGGAATCGGGCCATTAGAGTCTCACATAGATGATGGCTTGTCACGAAAAGTGAACAAACTTTATGTATATGCGATATACGAGGGATTGATCATAAGTTTTGTGATCATAAACGCATCACAAAGAATTACATGATCGATTGCATGGATTGCGATCATTAGAGAGCTACGAAGATCACATAAGTTGTGATCATTTAAGATGACCTAAAATGCATCACAAAGCATTATGATTGCGTGAGAATAAGTGGACTTAAACGTTATAAACACCTCAGACACAATAACAGCAAACATAGGGCGATTAAGCGGCCACCGGCTGGCTGGAGGGTAGCCCTTGGCTGCCCTTTTCTGGTCAGCTAGAAATGGCAGCCATTGGCTACCTCTGGCCAGCTAGAAATGGTAGCCAAGGACTTCCATTTGGTTGGCCAGTAGGGCTGCCCTTTTGGCCAGCCATTGGCGGTCATTAAGGCTGTCGTTCGGTGGTGTTTTACTACTGGTAAAGGGCTGTTTCATTGTTGAAAAGTTCAGCTGTTTTACCTTGATGTAAAACTGAAAATTTCTTCCAAGATTAAGTGATTATTACTAGCTAAATGAGGTTAGTAATGGCATCATTAATTTGTGCTAAAGTTAAGCCATGTTTTATGTGTTTTTAAATGGAAATCAAACGTCTAATTATGCTCCGCTTTTTCCAAAAGGAGGCTAGACTTTTGTGCATGGGTGTCTCCTCTTCTAAGTCTATAAATAAGATGCAAATCCAAGCTCTCTTTGCACCATTGAATCTATTCTTACAAGTAGTTGCAATGAAGTATTTATCCTCTCTTTGCTTATATAGATATTCCCTAAGAAAAGAGCCGAAGCTCTTCCAACATAGTTTTTCCTTTTCATCCCTTCAAGCACTAGCAACGTTTGGAGGCCAATTCGAGTCCCTAGAGGGCTCATGGATCGTGAAGGAAAACACCATCAAAGTTAATCGACTAAGAAGCTGGTTGGTGAGCGAGGTTTGGGACGTCACTGGAAAATTTTCTGAACTCGTGGGTATTGTTAAAGAATATCCACTCCAAGTATGTCTTTATTACAGCATTAGATTACTAGATTTGCAGTAGTATCCTCGGTATGCATGTATGCTAGTTTATAGAAAATTTCAAATTTCAAATTTCAGTCTTCTGTTGTCCCATCTAAAACGTTTAAATCCACTAGCTTCATGTACGTACAGTGGTATCAGAGCCATGCGGTAATCTAGTTTTACTCTGTTTTAAAGACGCTGTTTTCATGATTTGTTATGAGATAACAAAGATTAAAAAATTGTTTTTATGAAATCTAAATCTATAAAGAATTTATGATATAAAATTTATGGATGGTCTTCATGTTTTGTTTGGCAATAACAATGCTAGGAATGTTCTTCATTAAAACTTTTATCTTCATAAAATTTTGTGCGATAAAATTTTTGCAATGGGATTTCAAAATGTTTTAAAATTTCTTTATGATGTGATCATGAGTAGTTTAGCAATAATGAGATTATTTGCTAAATAATTACAAGGATCCTGCAGTCTGTTGGATATTGGATTCCCCAATGTGATTTTGATGATAAACAAACATAATCAATTGTGACTAATCCTCATGTTTTGTAGTTAAGGAGAGCATCCTCAATACAGTTAAAGTCATATCAAATGAAGATGATGACTCAGATAATTGATGCAATGACATCCATTAATGAAGCATAGAAATCAAGGAGTGAACATAGGAAATCAAAGCTTTGAACTCAACAAAACTCCGTGCATATCATGGAGTGATCTTAAGGAAGTTAAAGTGTTGGACTTCACAAGATCAATGGAAGTCTTCAAGGTATTCAATATGAAGTTAATGGGATAAATGTGTAAACCTTCTTTCTTTACTTCTTAGTTGAACTATATCACTTACAACACTCACAAAATACTTTAGTTCATATATCATTGAGTGTCATAGGATTAGAACTTGCATAAACTCAAAGAATAGGTTTTTAGCCCATCCAGACGTCTGGTACTTTGCCTCCAGACGCCTGGTGCTCATACGCATTTTGTTCTCCAAAACCAAATTATGATCAGAGGCCTGAAGTTCTAATTCCAGATGTCGCAACGAATCGGTAGACAACTGGATGATGAACTCCAGACGTCTGAATAATTCAAGCCGAAAGTCCAGTAACTCGGCCTCTGATGACTGATGGAAAACAGACGTCTGGATGATATACATCAGACGTCTGGTAGATTAGTACAAATATTTCCAGTAGCTCATTTCTACAGTCAGTCTTTATTAGGCGTCTGAAGTTGTATTACCAGATGTCTAAACAGTTGACCAGACATCTGGATGATGAACATCAGACGCTTGGGTAGTCGGACCAACTATATTCCAGTAACCAAGTTGCTCACTGTCCGTATGATTAGACGTCTGATACCTTTGTGTCAGACGACTGAACAGTGGACCAGACGTCTGGGAAGTCTTCTTCAGACGTCTGGTATATGTTCGTTAGACTGCATTTAATGCCCAGTCCGAACAGTACATCAGCCAACTTTTCATTCATCTTCAGGCGACTGGTGACTATGATTTCAGTCCGTTAAGAGCCATTTGCAGTATTAAATGCTTTGTGCTTTTAGCTGATTGTGAACAAATTTTAGTGGCTTATAAATAGGGCTTTAATGTCTTGACTTTAGAGGTTAGCTAAGCATCTAAGACTTCATTCAATACACTCTCAAGTGATTCAAAGTCATTAATTTCATTCTAGAGCATTCAAGAGCATTAAAAGCATTTCAAGCTCAAGGTCTAAAGATGAACTTGTCTCCAAAGCTTTCAAGATCAGCTTCTAGCGTTCATTACTACACATCTTGAGATAAGTTAGTAAGTTCTCTCACTCTCATCATTTAGAGCACATCTCACTCACCTTTATTGCCTCATTCTTAAGAGTATTATTTAAGGCAAAGGTAGTGAACGTGTTTCATATTTCGTTCTACATTTTCACTTGATATTTGAGAAGTCGTCTCGGTTGTGAGAGTAGTCCATTCCCAGGTAGTGGGAAGTGGAATAAGGTTCCTCTCGCTTGTAAGAGTAGTCCATTCCTGGTATGTGCGAAGTGGAAGAAAGTGTATTTGTTTTTCACTTGTTAAGTTTTGGCAAGTGGGTATTAGTGGATCCCTAATCACTAGCGGTGATGCTAATGGGTTGTTGGAGTAGGATTCAAAGGAGTCGAGGAGACTCAGTGTCTGTGAGACTCGGTGAATCCAAACCAGGGTAAATCCAAACCAGGGTAAATCCCTTGTCTGCGTTTTATTTTCTGTGTTTGTTTCTCTCTCTTTTCATTCCGTATTAGGGTTGTGTAGGGGTTTTGGTGGACCCTCAGAGCTCGGATCTGTGTTCGTCCTAAGTCGGACGAACCACATGGGCTAAAAGCGCAGCGGAAAATGAAAACTAATCTAGCTAAACAATTTAGCTAGGCCCTGAGGGAGCCAGAACCTTGCCCGATCTATGCCAACTTGGGGTGGATCTGACCAACCCAAGAGGGATCTATTCTACTACGACAAAATTAAACTACACTAAAAATTACTTAACCACATACCCGGAATCTCGACCCTGGGGCGGGCAAGATGTACTACACCGTCTTCTGACGCTCATCGTAGCCGAACCGCCTCGACTCGATCCACCCGAGCCACCTCGCACCCTCGAACCGATCTGCCCGAAGTCTCCAAGCCGATCACACGTGGTAGAAGGTTTCACTTGAGTAGACCCGCGTCTTAGACGTCTGGATCCGAATCCAAACCCCCTTCGTAGTCTTGCTAGGACTAGTCGAGAGAATAAGAAGAAGAGAGAGAGAGAATAGTTTAGTCGTAGATCGAGCTTGCTCTAAAATCCGAAGCTACTCGATCGAGGACTTGGTGCATCTTTCAACGAAGAGAGTGCACCCCTATTTATATATGGAGTCGGCACCTCTCCTTTCGTTATGAGCAATGTGGGACAATTGTAAAATTGACGAGAATTAATTAAGCTAATTTAGCTTAATTGAAGTTTTAGTAAGCCTTTCATAAAGGCCAATTTCAGCGAATTAATTATCATTATTCATTAAAATTTGGACACCAAACAAGCTATCAATCTGAAAGGCTTTGAATGGTGACGAATTTCGACTTCGTTTGACCCTTCAAATAATTGCCCAAAGATGGGAAAAAAATCAACTTTTGTAGCCGTCATTAGGGGTTCCAAAAAACCCTATTTTCACTTAAGTTGCATGCACGCCCACTAGGCTTAGCGGGCATGCCCGCCCAAGGCAAGGAGGGCGGGCGCGCCGGCCCGCTGGGTAGCGGGCGCGCCCGCTGCCGTCAGTAGGCCAAGCCAGTTGCAATCAGTGGACCACGCCCGCTTCACAGCGAGTCATGCGCCTGTTTGCCCCGCGCGGATGGGCTTGTTAGCCCAGTGGGTCTAACCCACTTTGCCTTGGACTGTTTTTGCGTTTCTGGGCTCGTTTGAGCTCCGATTTGGACGCGGTTTGAACATGTGTTTAGACCGGGACGATCCCATCAGCCAGGTAACCCTTTCCAATGTATTTGTTCCTACAAATATTATCGTAACAAATTTACGACACGTTTAATCTTTGTTTGCATCAAATGCAACATTATCCCTATTGCATCTACGACTTATTTTTACAACTAGATTTGTGAACATCACCTATTCCATTTCATCAAATGAATCTTTCTGATTAATCTTCCTATTACTAAGACACGAATGCTACTCGGTGTGAGACCATGCAGCCTGACCTTACTATAGGTTGGGGCTCGGAACCCCTAGACGACGGTCACCATGAGCAGTAGTTGTCGTCCCTGTTTCAGAATCATCATAACGTGATCGACCCATTAACAAAAGTATCGTTGGGTTTACATTGGCTGTGTCAGTGATGAATACCGTTAGCTATAGTCCCTTCGTCAAGACTATGTCCCTGTTGGCCTAGGGTATGGTTTACTGTCAACCCTATTAGACAATATTTGGTCAGTATACGACGGTCTTAGTGTGTATACACATTGTACATCTTACAACGTACCCGGCCGAGGATTAGCACAAAGACCGTACTGAGCCTGTGACACTAACTTCCCTTTAATGGAAGAGACGAATCACATCTTAGTCATCTACTCGCCTCGAGAGCTTTAGATGCAACCCAACCTAAGATCTTTCAGCAGGCCTAGCCTCGAAGCAAGATCATAGGTCTAAGCGACACCATTCACTCACAGGTTCGTACAAATGACTTCAGGTCTTAAGGATCAGCTTACACATCATCACCCTAGAGTTATTATAGATAGTTTAGTTAAAGTTTAACCATTTAATAACTCTAAGTTGGTCGTTCAGTGAACTCATTATCCAGTGAGCACCTGTGTCTTGTCTCCGACTTCACCAAGTCGAATGACTATGCGATCATCATTACCCTAAGGTAAGACAAAGACACAGTGGTCAATCCAATGTGCCGATATCCAGTTATCGACACATCTATGACCACGAACCGTTTAAGAATTATGTTTCTATTCGGTCGCCTACTACTTATAATCAAGATCTTATCTGGATACGTAAAGACCTAACTATAAGTCTATGGACATTATCCAAGTATATTTATTCAAACGATTTCATACTTAGGATAATGGACACCATATATAATGTGAACAAGACGTACACTTAGGATAAATCGCCTTATGGGCATATATCCTCCTACATCTCCCACTTCCACTTAGGCTATTTAACTCGGTATCTTATACCGTTATAGCATATCGGTCACTTTGACATTTATATGACAAACCTAAGATTTGATTTACTAACGAGTATCTATAATGCATTTTAATGGATTATTTATTACATCTCTTGATCACACAAGGTTGTTCCTTTGAAAACTGATTTGGATCAATTTTTCCTTTCTTTGTATTGCTAACAATTAGCACGTACAATATAGATGTAGGGTCTAACATTTCTATAAGTCAGTCTCAGCTCATTTCAATCTTCTTGTGTCAATATGTCAAGTACAGACTGACACCCTAAGTCTCTATATAGTCGATTAAATCAAAACGATTTTGATTCAATATTTTATATAGATGATTCAAATAAGTTGGAAACCTTTTTACTTAGTCCGAGAAACCGGAACTAAGTATACGAGCTAGCTCCCACTGACTTTAAGAATTATTTGGTTAAGTACTTCAATTATATATCTAAATCATATTTAGACTATATATATGAAGAGCATAACCTTTTGATATGTGCTTAGATGGAACGTACTAGTGTCAGGTTGGGTTTGACGAATGAGTCAAATCAAGATTGATTTACGGAATCTTGACATTGACTCACTCAGTCAAACGTCCTACACTGTACATTTCCCTTAACTACATATTAACTCTTTAAGAATCAAATGTAGTTTATTAAGAATTAACCTTAATATGCGTATAATTGTGATCACACACAATTTATACGCTCCTGAAAGTTATACTTAACTATTGATTGACTATAACATTAAGTCAGCTCCAAAACAATCAAAATTTTCTAAAGCTTTGCATCATAGTTCAAGAATTTTTGCAACCAACTCAGAAAGCCACATTTACAGAAATTTAAGCCAATCTTAATCAAATCTCAATTTCAACAGAAAGCACATTTCCGGACATTTTTTTCAAAACAACGGATTCATAAAAATGAACGATAATATGTTTATCAAATAAACTTTGAGTGTTAAACACTCAATCATTGTTTTAACTTTAAGGAATGATACATTTTATTCATAAGAAAATAAGTATCAGCTCCTTCTTCATCATGTCTCTTTGAAGTCTTTGCACGGCCCCAACAGCAACGAAAGCTTAGATGCCGACCATCCTCGGAACTTCTTCCAACCATTGCTTCATCTCAGTCACCTGTATACATTACACAGATGTCTTAGTATATCATACTATGTGATTTAGCATTTATGAAAATAATCATGCTTTATTGAATTTAATTTGTTTTACCTGAGGTAGAGACATCAGTATGCCCCTTCTTCTTTTCTGCAAGGCAAACCTTGCAGTTCCTCTTCCAATGGCCCATCTTATGGCAGTGGAAGCACTCAGATTTTGACGGGACCCCTTTCGTCCTTTCTTCCCCTTCTTCGCCTTGGCAGGTTGTGGGATCTGTCTCTTCTTACCCTTGCCTTTCGGCTGGTCTGAAGAAGCAGAGCCAACAACCAATGCAGTCGGTTTCTTCTCAATTTCCTCAAACTGCCTAAGCATATTGAGGAGACCAGGAAGATCCGTTTCAATACTGTTCATTATGAAACTAGTAATGAAAGGCTTGAAAGCCGGGGTTAAAGACTTAAGGATAATGTCCACGGACGTCTCATTGTCCAGGACAAAACCCAACTGGGAGGCGTCTTCCATGCACCCGATCATCTTAATGACATGATCTTGTACGTGCCCTGTCTCCATCTTTGTGCCCCAGAGGTTGCTTGTGGCTTCAAACTTGGCAGCTTTAGACCGCTTGCCGTATAACTCTTGTGCATTCAGAAGCATACTTTGAACATCCAAATGTTCATACTTCCTCTGCAGTTCGTTATTCATCGAAGCCAGAGTAAGGCACCTGGCCTTCTCTGCATCCCTCTGGTATAGCTTATAGGCTTCCTTTTCCTCGTAGATCGCATCGTCGTCAGGCTTCTCCGGAGCGTCTTCGAACAACATGTATCCAATCCTGGCTAGAGAAAGGACTAACTTATTTTTCCTAAACCAATCCTTATAGTTCGTTCCATCGAGCACGTTTTTCTCTACCATATACTTAAGACCCGAATCCATTCTGCAATTTTAGTAGATACATTAGTCAGTATATGTTCGTTGTATAGTTTCAATGGTTTTTAATAAAACTATATTCTCCCACTAAATTTATTAAAGCCATAATAAAAAACAGTTTATTATAAAAATAACATTTGTGAGAGAGGAATCCGACTACCCTGAGTCTGACAACCTTGATTGTGTCTCAACAAGTTGTCTGACCCTGCAGTCGGTAGACGAACTCGTCGTCAATCATATTAAATATGATTCCCTATTGATTTTACCCCGAGTCATTTGTGATCATGAGTGTGCTCATCCGGATCACAATGGCTAGCCTAGTCAGACCCTTGTATTCGTGTCTAGCTTGACTTGTCCCGCCGCTCGGTGTATGCACGACACGTCGGTATGGGTCATGTCTTAGACTTCATTCTTGGTTGGACTTACGCCGGTGCTCGACGTATGCACGAGACAACGGTTTGGGTCAAGTCAAGATGTTATCAAGAAATCGGTTTCTGTAAGATTTCCATGTCACAGCTTGAGTGTAGCTCAACAACCGTAACACGGGTCTTACCGTTACCAACTCCTAAAACAAGGAAAGCATGCAAGTTAAAAATTATCTATAACATAATCAAACAACTTGCAAATCTAAAATTTAACATTTATATTTAAAGATCTAAAATTTAAAGCTTGAAGCATTTTTATCACATAAAACTAGGTTTCATAAAATTATCAAATAATTTTAAATTCAAACCTTAAGCTTTAAAATTTTAACCAAACATTTCTAAGATTAAAATATCGCATAAAATAATCTTGAAACCTATATGTAATTAAAAGAATTAAATTTACAATTCCATCTCATGGGAATAAAATTTTTCTTTATATCACATATATTTTAAAACAATTTTAAAAACCCTTTTTAAAATCGTTTGAAATTAATTCTAAAAACTTTCGGATAAAAAAAACATTTCAATCTTTATGCAACCAAAAGAATTAAATTTTCAATATCAGCGCATGAAATAAATTTTTTTAATGTTTCATAAACTGTGAAAATTTTTTAAATGCTTGCAGAAATTATTTTATCTTATAAAATAAAATTTTAAAAAGCATTTAAACATGGAAGACCCATTAACTTTATCGCATAAAATTTAAAAACTTCCCCAAATTTTTTATGTTACAAAACAATTTTAAAACACAAAAAATATTTTACAAATTTTAATATAAAGTTAAAATGTTCGTATGTTCAAAACAAGCGATTAAAGGATTTAAAATCGTCGCATAAATAGATCTACAAGCATAACCGTGGTTCTGATACCACTGTAGGGCTTTTGGCGGACCCTCAGAGCTCGGATCTGTGTCCATCCTAAGTCGGACGGACCACAGGGGCTAAAAGCGCAGCGGAATAATCTAGCTAAACAATTTAGCTAGGCCCTGAGGGAGCCAAAACCTAGCCCGATCTATGCCAACTTAGGGTGGATCTGACCACCCTCAGAGGGATCTATTCTACTGCGACGAAATTAAACTACACTAAAAATTGCTTAACCACATACCCGGGATTTCGACCCCGGGACGGACAAGATGTACAGCACCGTCTTCTGACGCTCCTCGTAGCCGAACCGCGTCGACTCGATCCACCCGAGCTGACTCGCATCCTCGAACCGATCTGCCCGAGCCGACTCCCGCCTCCAAGCTGATCACACGCGGTAGAAGGTTTCACTTGAGTAGACCCACGTCTTAGACGTCTGGATCCGAATCCAAACCACCTTCGTAGTCTTGCTAGGACTAGTCGGGAGAATAGGAAGAAGAGAGAGAGAGAATAGTTTAGTCGTATATCGAGCTTGCTCTAAAATCCGGAGCTACTCAATCGAGGACTTGGTGCATCTTTCAACGAAGAGAGTGCACCTCTATTTATATAGGGAGTTGGCACCTCTCCTTTCGTTGTGAGCAATGTGGGATAATTGTAAAATTGAAGAGAATTAATTAAGCTAATTTAGCTTAATTGAAGTTTTAGTAAGCCTTTCATAAAGGCCAACTTCAACGAATTAATTCTTTTTATTCATTAAACTTTGGATAACAAACAAGCTATCAATCCGAAGGGCTTTGAATGGTGAACGCGTAGGAACGAACGGCGACGAATTTCGACTTCGTTTGACCCTTCAAACAATTGCCCAAAGATGGGCAAAAAATCAACTTTCGTAGCCGTCATTAGGGGTTTCAAAAAACCCTATTTTTCACTTAAGTTGCGGGCGCGCCCACTAGGCTTAGCGGGCGCCCCCGCCCAAGGCAAGGAGAGTGGGCGCGCCGGCCCGCTGGGCAGCGGGTGCGCCCGCAGCAACAGCGGGCGCTCACCCACTGCAATCAGTGGGCTGCACCCACTTCGCAGCGGGTCTGGCGCCCGTTTGCCCCTCACGGATGGGCTTGTTAGCCCAGTGGGTCTAACCCACTTTGCCTTGGACTGTTTTTGCGTTTCTGGGCTTGTCTGAGCTCTGATTTGGACGCAGTTTGAACCCGTGTTTAGACCGGGACGATCCCGTCAGCCAGGTAACCCTTTCCAATGTATTTGTTCCTACAAATATTGTCGTAAAAATTTACGACACGTTTAATCTTTGTTTGCATCAAATGTAGCATTGTCACTATTGCATCTACGACTTATTTTCACAACTAGCTTTGTGAACATCAGCTATTCTATTTCATCAAATGAATCTATCTGATTAATCTTCCTATTACTAAGATACGAACGCTACTCGGTGTGAGATCCTACAGCCTGACCTTACTAAAGGTTGGGGCTCGGAACCCCTAGACGACGGTCACCACGAGCAGTAGTTGTCGTCCCTGTTTCAGAATCATCATAACGTGATCGACCCATTGACAAACGTATCGTTGGGTTTACATTGGCGGTGTCAGTGATGAATACCGTTAGCTATAGTCCCTTCGTCAAGACTGTGTCCCTGTTGGCCTAGGGTATGGTTTATTGTCAACCCTATTAGACCACATTTGGTCAGTATATGGCGGTCTTAGTGTGTATACACGTGGTACATCTTACAACGTACCCCGACCGAGGATTAGCACAAAGACCGTACTGAGCCTGTGACACTAACTTCCCTTCAACGGAAGAGATGAATCCCATCTTAGTCATCTACTCGCCTCGAGAGATTCAGGTGCAACCCAACCTATGATCTTTTAGTAGGCCTAGCCTCGAAGCTAGATCATAGGTCTAAGCGACACCGTTTGCTCACAGGTTCGTACAAATGACTTCAGGTCTTAAGGACCAGCTTACTATCATCACCCTAGAGTTATTATAGACAGTTTAGTTAAACTTTAACCATTTAATTACTCTAAGTTGGTCGTTCAGTGAACTCATTCTCCAATGAGCACCTGTGTCTCGTCTCCGACTTCACCAAGTCGAATGACTATGAGATCATTATTACCCTAAGGTAAGACAAAGACACAGTGGTCTATCTGATGTGTCGATATCCAGTTCTCGACACATCTTTGACCACGAACCGTTTAAGACTTAAGTTTCTATTTGGTCGCTTACTACTCATAATCGAGATCTTATCTGGATACGTAAGGACCTAACTATAAGTCTATGGACATTATCTAAGTATATTTATTCAAACGATTTCATACTTAGGATAATCGACACTATATATAATGTGAACAAGCCGTGCACTTAGGATAAATCGCCTTATGGGCATATATCCTCCTACAGGTTGCACAAGGGATCGTTTAATTAGGTGTAATTTCTTTATCATCTATATAAAGCACCTATAGTCAGCTCCTTTAATTGGTATCAAAGCTAGATTTTCAAACTATGGCAACCACAAGCAACAACAACAATCATGATGGTGCATCCTCTATCATGGAAGGTCAATCCACAATTTGAACTCCATTCTTCAACGGGTCAAATTATGTATATTAGAAAGTAAAGATGATCATCTTCCTTAAAAGTGCTTCTCTTTGGCTTATGGTATAAAAGGAGTATATTGATCCACTTGAGGAAGATTATTCAAAGTGGACACCGGTTAAAGTGCTTGCAGAAACAAACAATGCAAAAGCAATAGCCAATAACCATAATTTGATATGAATGTTAGTGATAACGGTTCAAGTGTCGAATTGCACAACCGCACACCAAATTTGGAAGCATCTCCAAATTACTTATGAAGGGATAACCCAGGTAAAGTGTCAAAGTTTCATATTTTGTACAACGATCTGAGATGTTTTCAATGCAGGAAAAGGAAACCATCTCTAGCATGTATTCAAGATTCACGGATATCGTGAATGAGCTTGAGGCCCTTGGGAAGGTATACACTCAAGTGGAAAAGGTAATGAAACTCATTATGGCGGTCACCCCCGAATGGAAAAATAAGACCATGGCCATTGATGAAGGTAATAATATGGAGACATACATGGTTGAGGCCTTCATAGGAAACCTCAGGACTTATGAGGTTATGAAGGCAGATAGAGATGAAAGGATTGCTCTAAGAGCTCTACCCGAATCAAAGAAGAAAGCAATTACTTCAAAGCAGCTTTGGAGGATGATGACTCCGATGAAGATATGAACATGGAGTCCATAGCTCTTATGGTAAGGAAGTTCCAAAGATTTTACCAGAGAGGTAATTTCAAACCAAGAAACAAATTTGTTTTTACAATGATTCTTCTTTGTGTTTTAATTGCAATAAGATAGGGCACATCAAGATGGATTGCCCCTTGCTTAAGAATAAGGAGAAATGGAAAGCTCCCAAGTACAAAAAGGGTGATGTGTACAAAGGGAACAAAAAGAAGAAGGGACCCGTAGGAACTTGGGATGATTCAAGCGATGATTCAAGTAGCAATGACTCCGGTGAAGAAAAAGGAGAGGTAGCACACACGTGCTTCATGGCTAAGGGAAACTCTTCAAAATCAGAGTGAGAGTAAAAACGATGAGGTAACAATGAATGACCTCAAATTAGCTAATGAAAAATTATTTGATAAGTATCTAAAATTGTTTAACTCACATATGATTGCTAAGGACAAACTAGCTAGCATTGCTACGTCTTCCAAGAACTTTGATATGAATGGTAGTTCTATTACTTACAATGCACTTATTAAAGAGAAAGATTCTTTGGCTTCTCAAAATGATTGTTTGAGGAATGCGGTAATATCCCTCAAATCACAATTAGACAAGGTCCAAATTAGTGATTGTGATGACATTGAGATTGAAACACTTCGATCGTATACCATGACTTTGGAAAATGAGAATGTTGCTCTCAAATCCCAAGTGCTAGAGCTAAATTTGCAAGTATCTAATTTGGATACTAATTTCTCTTCACTATTGAAGAGATATGAGCACATGTCCTCTAATGTTGATAGATTCAACAAGGGTAAGGACAAATTGAATACTATATAGGAAAACCAACTTCCCGCAAATCACTGCGGAGGACTTGGATATTCAAATGATAATGCTTCCACTTATTGCACATCATATAGTGGAGCCAATATTAAATTTGTAAGGCCATCCTCCGCTGCTTCCACTTACCATGCTTCACATTCCTATACACCGAATGTGAAAAAGAATGTGAATGTTCACAATGCATGCACACATCATGCAAGACCACATGGTATATATCATGCTCCTCCTCACATATCTTATCCACATGCATAATACTATGGATATTCTCCAACACATACACATCCTTATGCATATGCTTACCCAAATGCATACACACATTCACTTGCTTTTATGCCGCATGCTCCCATGAGACAATCTCCTCCAATTCCTGCACCTATAAGGTATAGGACTCCCAAAGTTATTTGTTTTGGGGTTCGAAACAAACTAGCATGTATGATAAAGGAATGTATATGCAATCGTACTTTAAGGATGTTATTAATAATGCAAACTATGTTGGGAAACCAAAGTCCACTTGGACTTGGTTTCCAAGTGGACTTTGGTTTCCAAAGGGTTAATCTCCTTGGACCCAAAATGCTTGGGTACCATGTGCTTATGGTATATTCTATAGGTACCCAAGAAGAGGAAAAAGGTCAATATGGGAAAAGATTGCTCTAAATGTAAAGGAAAGAGTTGGATACTTGATAGCGGGTGTTCCAAACATATGACGTGAGACCCAAGTTTGCTCTCCGAGGTTATCCGCATCAAGAATGGCGGATCGGTTACTTTCAGAGACAATGAGAAGGGATTCCTAATAGGAATTGGTAACATTGGTAATCCTTCTAAACCTCTCATAGATAATGTATATCTTGTAGATGGTTTAAATCACAATCTTATCTCTATTAGTCAACTATGTGACAATGGCTACAAAGTTAACTTTGGTAATGGATTGTGTACTATTCTTGATAATTCTAATGATAATATTTTGTTTAGTGACACACGCCAAAATGATATTTATATTTTGGATTTGCCACACACTCAAGACCAATGCTTGGTTGCTCACACTAATGAACAACTTTTGTGGCATCAATGCTTTGGTCATGTACACTTCAATCATCTTCACAAGTTGTCCAAGCATAACCTATTGGATACAACGTATGTTGGATACAACGATCGTTAACTTCTTGTTTGATGATAACAAACGTATGTGAACGTTCTAATGTGTGTGCTAAGTGTTTTCAGGAGTGGCACACTTGTAAATCTTCAAAATGATGACCAAGTCAATTGATGGAGGAATTTCTATTCACATAGCAAATTGGAAGATGGAGAAATTGCTATTCATATAGCAACTTGGACTTGGTCAAAGAGATGGTGACTATAGCTACAAGGATTAGACCAAGTCAAATTGGAGAGGATTTTATTCAAATCAATTTAAGATTGATTCATATCTCCATTGACATTCTAATCCTATTCCAATATGGCGAGATATAGAGTTTCTCTTTCAAATCTTTCTTGGATTGATTCAAATCAATTAGAGATCCCATTCAATCTCCTATCCTATTTGAATCTAAATCCTAGTGTAATTAGTATTGCAAGGAGATCAAATAGAATCCCAATCAAATCTCCATTCAAATCCCTAATCCCCATAGCATTAAGATTACTCCCTAGCTATATAAACCCTATTCCTAGAGGGGTGAAAATTGTGGCCAACATCAAAACCCTAGCCCTAAAACTTGCGGCCATACCAAATCCACAAAGCCAAAACTTGCGGCCATCATCAACATCTCCATATCTCTTATAGCCGCAAGTTGTATCCTCTCCCACTTGCGCAAACATCAACCAAGGCCTCATCTCCTACATCCTCCTTGCGCAAGTTCATTGCAAAGCTCCATAGCCGCATGCTAGCCCATCTACATTGCTATCTTCAAGCTCTTGCATCATCAAGGGAAGTGTCGGCATCAACATCAACTCAAGCATCCGAAGGAGAAGCCATCAACACACATATAGCTGCAAGTTTCTAAGGGAGTGCTCCACCTTGTGCAAACTTCTAGCCCTAGAGCTCTTCCTCTCAAGCAAGCTAAGCCCTTATATCAAAATTCCTTGCCATTGCCGCAACATAGCCATATCATCCCCTTGCACAAAGCAACCAAGGCCAAAAGAGAAACCCATATCTCCCTAGCCGCAACCTACAAAGCTTCAACCATCATTGCCTTAACCTTTGGAAGCCATCAACAAGGAGAAAGGAGCCATTAACAAGCAAGAGCCAGAAGTTGAAGAACCAAGGGGGAGAGCTGGGCGCGCACTGCTGCACCCGGCCACGCACTGCAGCAGCAGCCTCACGCACTGTCCACGCACTGCAGCAGCATCCGTAGGATCCTATCAAAACAACGTTAGGATCGATAAATGAAGTTGAGACTTACGCTTGCGTACGCGGCACGGTAATCTCGGAACTTCGCCCTCGGATTCGCCACAACGGTCGATACTTCGTCACGGAGGATCGAAGCAGAGTTTCACCGCCTAAATCTCTAACTAGAAGAGGATTTTAATGGAAGGGAGAAGAAGAACATAAGGATGCCTTATGCAAACTTATGGCATGGAAAGTGTGAATGAATGCCTTACCCTTGGGTCCTATTTATAGGCTTTAGGGGTGGTTATTGTAGGAAATAACTAATTATAAGCTTATTAGCCTATATTAGCACATTCATTTATCTTCTTCTTTATCCACTTATCAAGTGCCATTTTGCACTTATAAAGTGGCTTTTTCCACTTATCGAGTGGCTTTTTCCACTTATCGAGTGGTCCTTTTCACACGAGAAAAGGTTCCCTTCGTGCACGCCTTCGTGTACGCGACATCTGAGGTCTGTATACCCTCATACATCCCCTCATGGGTGTATTCGTGTCGTCCATATCCAACATCTCCCACTCACACTTGAGGGGATTGTAAGGAAACATCTTTTCCTTTAACTCTTCTGTTTGTCATACCGAGAAATAGGCCGTGTGACCGTCATGCGCATAGAGTCCGCTGTTGTG
Organism: Scilla litardierei; assembly: GCA_030789695.1. Taxonomy (NCBI): domain Eukaryota; kingdom Viridiplantae; phylum Streptophyta; class Magnoliopsida; order Asparagales; family Asparagaceae; genus Scilla; species Scilla litardierei. Next base: position 254,009,419 of record CM061142.1, read on the forward strand.
CACTTGTTAGAGATACACAACACTCCTCGAGGTGCAAAGTTGAGTAGATCAACGCATGCTTTACCCTAGATTATTTCTTCACATTTCTTATACTTTATATTCAACAATTGAATCCCATCTGGATTGCAATTGGCTGGCCAGCTTTGAATCTTTAAAGTCCAAATGTGAATGCGAAATTAATCTTCGTCTTCTTACGATCCTTTCAATCTTGACTTGACTTGCTTTTCTAACATGCCCCGCCGGACCGAATTAACCATAGTTCATAAGTAACATGCTAAGATAGCAATCACCCGGTCAAATCTAAATGAACCAATTAGAGTCCATAAGGGTAATGAATTGAGACCCATGTGGTCTTTGGGTCTCACATAATAGTAAACTTATTTACTATTCTAACCCAATGGTCAAAAATGCATACGTTGTATGAATACGTATTACAACATCGCTCCTTTCCCAGGGAGTGTATGTCTCAATGATGTTGTAAGGATGATGATCAGACACCACAATGTCTGACTTTGAGTCCCTTTTTCTACTCAAATAATCCTTTGGACTCACATCCCGCATTTAGACAGATAGGATTTCAAAATCCTCTTAGATCTTTTGAAAGCATCCATATGATGCATATCTTTCATACGACCATTTTGTTTAAGTCATGACTCTAAATCATCCGTCTGATGATTTTGACTTCAAACAGGTCTCATCTCTATTCTATCCGTCTGATAGAATAAGGCGGTTGCTCATGTGAGAGAGCCAACCTCAATCTGTCCGACATACTAGAAAGTATAGCTGAGATTTCAAAAATGTACACAAACATTTCTCAAGAAATTCATATGCAATGTTTGAAAAAGAACTTATTCTTTTATTAAATTTCGATCATTTACAGACATGAGAATTTACATTGGTACAACTCAGCTCTTACACAATCCTTGAGATGATAAGTGTTTGTAAAACACATCTCTCGGGATCGCCTTCGTGAGCGGATCCGCTATCATCTCATGCGTAGATATGTACCTTATGTCTACCTTCTTGGTCTTATCATAGTCTTTTGCAAGTCTGCAGTTCCTTTAAGATACTGCATTATCCTCTTAACCGCTTTCCAGTGTTCTTGCCCTGGGTTGGATTGGTAACGACTTACCATTCCAATGGCAAAACAGATGTCCGGTCTTGTATGCATCATAGCGTACATAAGACTATCAACTGCACTGGAATATGGAACTTTTTCCATAATCTCCTTTTCCTTTTGGATCTTTGGACATGATTTCAGATATAAATTATCGCATCTGCTTATATGAGTATCAATGGACTTGCAGTCTTACATATTAAACCGTTCTAGAACCTTCTTTATATAAGTCTCTTGTGAAAGAGAAAGAAGTTACTTTGAACGATTCCTTGAAATCTTAATTCCAAGGATATATGTGGGTTTTCCCATGTCTTTCATCTAAAAAACTGATGAAAGCCAAGCCTTGATATCCATCACAAAGCCCTTGTCATTTCTGGTTATTAAAATGTCATCTACATATAGAGACATAATAACATACTTGCTTTTAATCCTCTTGATATATACGCAGTTATCTTCATCAAGCATGGAAAATCCATTTGATAAGACAACTTCTTGAAATCGTATATACCATTGCCTCGAGGATTATTTAAGACCATATATGGACTTACGAAGTTTACAAACCTTATGTTCGTTTCCTTCTTTTACAAACCCTGTTGGTTGTTCCATATAGATCTCCTCGTCCAATTCTCCATTGAGAAAGGCAGTCTTTACATCCATCTGATGTAATTCGAGGTATACGCAAGCTACCATTACCAGAATCAGGCGAATCGAGGTAAAACGCACAACATGTGAGAAGGTCTCTTCGTAGTCTATCCCTTCCTGTTGCGTAAAACCTTTCGCGACAAGGCGAGCTTTATATCTGTCTATAGAGCCATCAGCCTTATGCTTGATCTTGAGAACCCATTTGTTCCCAATTGCTCTACGTCCTCTGGGTAAGTTAACTAAGTCCCAGACTTGGTTAACTTTCATGGATTCCAATTCCTCCTTCATCGCTTCCATCCATTTGTCTTTTGCAGGGCATGATACGGCCTGTTTGAAAGTAGCAGGCCCGTCATCATCTTGTAGTAAAGTCATAAAGGTTTGCGGAAATTCCTCCTCAAATCTTAGAGGAGCTAACCTTGTACGACTACTACGTCGTATTTGAGATTTTCAAGTCCTTGTTGACTCGAATTTAGATCAATTCTAATATCACTCCCATTTGGAATGTCGTTTAGAAATGCTCCCACTTGGATCATTATTCCCGTATGGAATAGGATAATCGTCATTCGTATAATCCATTAGTGAAGGTTGAAACGTATTTTTCGTTTTCACCAAGAATTCTCCCACTCGAATGAGGTAATCCTTCTTGATCATAAATCTCAAATAGAGATAAGTCCTGACTTATCTCGCCCTGTCTTGGAAACTCGTTTTCCAAGAAAGTGACATCCCTCGACTCAAACTCAATTAGCCCACCATTGTCTTCCTGACTAATAAAAACATAACCTTTGGAGTTTTCTGAGTATCGTATAAAGATACATTTCCTTCCCCTTGGCCCAAGTTTTCCATACTTATGGGAGGAAATATGTGCGTAGGATGCACAACCCTAAGGTTTCAAAAATGTTTAAGTCAGGAGACCTTTGGTTCCACAACTCATAAGGAGTGGAGCTAACTGATTTCGAGGGTACGCGGTTCAAAATGAAAGTGGTCGTTAATAATGTATCACCCCAAAAGGTAATTGGCAAGTTAGCTTGCGCCATCATTGAACGGACCATTTCCATTAAAGTCCTATTCCTCCTTTCAGCAACACCATTTTGTTGAGGAGTATAAGGCATAGTTACCTGATGTACTATGCCCTTTTCATCACAAAGTTCCTTAAAACTTGTTGTTTGATATTCACCGCCCCTATCGGTTCACAAGACCTTAATCTTGCGATCTAATTGATTCTCCACTAAACTCATATAGTTTTTAAAGCAAGCCAATGCTTCACTTTTGTGGGAGATCAAATAGATATGTCCGAATCGGGTGAAATCATCAATAAAAGTGATGAAATAGGACTTCCCGCGTCTTGTCTTGACATTCATCGGACCACATATGTCCGAATGGATGAGCTGTAATGGAACCTCGGCCTTTGTGCCGGTTCCAAACGGCTTGCAACAAGATTTCCCCACAAGATAATGTTCGCAGGTCGACATATCGACCTTTGAAACATTAGATAGAAAGCCACGTTTGGCAAGTCTATCCATACGCGTTAGTCCAATATGACCAAGCCTTGCGTGCCAACAAATTATATCAGACTCATAAGTCGAAGAATTTGTATCAAGGAAATTTTCATTACAACCAGAGGAATCATACATTGTAATTAATACAATAAATCCATTAAATACATACCCAGTACCAATAAAGGAATTATTACAAAACAAGTCCACTTTACAATTTTGAAAGAACCAGCTATAACCAAGACCCATCAACACGACCACAAATATAATATTCCTTCGAATATCTGGAGCGAAGAGGACATCATGAAGTAGGAGAGTGCGGCCGTTGTCCAAGACTAGCTTGCAAGTCCCAACGCCTTTCACTTCAACACGTGTGTTGTTTTCTACATAGATCCACTTCGTTCCTTGGGGTATCCGGTGATACTCCACGAAGGACCGTCTGTCCCTTGCTATATGGTCGGTGGCACCTGAATCAATTATCCAAAATGGATTAGATTCCACAAGAAATCTTGAACTAGAAACACATATGTAACTAGTATTACAAGTTACCTCGTCACTTCCACTCGTACACGAACGAGCATAGTGACCGAACTTGTTGCACTTGAAGCACTTGATCCTCTTCAAGTCTTTCTTCTTGTGCCATTTCTTGTGCCCACTCTTATGTTTGGGTTTCTGGGTAGACTCAGGTTGCTTATTACGTTCATTAGTAGACTTCGAACGATCATTCCGTTTCTTTCCCCCGTGTGAGGAACTAGCAACCATGTGCACTTCTGCACTAGGCTTGGCAGCCGCAAGCCGCTCTTCCTCTAATTCGAGGTGCTTGGAAACATCGCTGAAGGTCTTGATGCTCTCATTATGAGTGAGATGCATCTTCATTTGGTCCCACCCATTTGGTAGGGAACGCATGACTGCTTGGATTTGTTGCTCATCAGTGAGCACATGACCTGCGTCCTTTAACTCTGAGATTTGATTTGCCATGTGTCGCAGATGTTTCCCCATGGAATGATCTGGACGTTTCTTGTATGAATCAAATCTTATAGTTAAGGCGCGAAGTTTTGACACCGATGTGCCACCAAACTTCTCCTCTAGCTTGGACCATATGTCCATGGCTAGGTCATGCTCTCGGAAGATGCGCATTATGTCATCGGCCATACTGCTCAATAACGTAATGCGAGCTATCTTATTCTTCCGAGACCAAGCATCAAAAGCTTCCTTGTCTCGTCTGTATTGGGCCGTAGTGCCCAACTCGGTTCAATCATTACGTTCTTTAGAGTTTCGAGCACTTCTTGCTCCTCTAAAACGTATTGTATCTTGATGGACCAAAGTTTGTAATTATCGCCGTTGAGTTTTTCACCTCTGTTTAACTCAGCGACGATATTCTTTGAAGCGGAAGACATTTTACTTTAAAAATGCTGCAAAAGACACAAAACCAAAGGTTTGATCAAAAAAATTGCATTGAAAATTTCTTAAAATATAATTCCCATTTGAAGTGATAATAGAATATCCCATTTGGATAGTTCTAATTTCAACTCCCACTTGGAATGACATTTATAATTTGATAAGTTACTTTCGAAAAATATTGAATATGTTACTCTAGAATCGAAAAGGTCACTACGTTTCCAATCACCATCTATAGTAACTTTCAATATTTCCCCATCACTTTATCAAATAGAAGTACTCGTATAATACTTTGCAGCGGAAAAGCGTTTTTGAAAACGTATTTTTCAAAAAATATTTTGCAAACGTATTTTGCAGTATTTTGAAAACGTATTTTTCAAATTCATTTTGCAAACGTATTTTGCAAGGCCTATACCCCATTATAGGGTGTCATAGCCGAAATATTTTGACAATTCCCTGGCCATTGCCTGGGTCGTGTCAAGGCTATGCCAAGGCCGAACTCATCTTCCTTCTGAAGTGAGAGTTGCCATCGTAACTTGGCCAAAGCCGGATCCCCCTTTGGGGAAAAAATGATATTCCAACTTAGTACCCTTATGATACTAGTGAAATGTACGGTAATCCCTGGCCATTTGCCGGGTTTAAGCCGTTGCCGTGCCAAGGTCGGATCCCCCCTTAGTGGAGATTTTTCTGCAAGCAATTGTCGCCGGCTCCCGTATGGATCCAGGCGCTTCCCCCCTTATAGAAGAATTTTGCCGCTAATGACTGCCGTCGGCCCCGTATGGGCTAGCCTTGTAGATGGCCGGGGCCGAAATTACTGACAAGGCCTCCGGCTGAATTGGTCGACCAAAAAACTCGAATTGGTCGACCAATGCCGACCAAGAGTTCTGGCACCCTCCACCCCCGGCCAGGGCTTCTGCCCTGGCCGAGGCTGGCCTAGGGCCAGCCAGTGGCAGCCCTGGCCACTGCCAGGGCCGGCCAGGCCACTGGTCTGGCCTCGGCCAGAGGCAGGCCTGGCCTCGGCCAGAGGCCGGCCAGGCCACTCTGGCCTGGCCTGGCCTCGACCAGAGGTCGGCCTGGCCTCGGCCAGAGGCCGGCCATGCCACTCTGGCCTGGCCTGGCCTCGGCCAGAGGCCGGCCAGGCCCCCTGGCCTGGCCTCGGCCAGAGGCCGGCCAGGCCCCCTGGCCTGGCCTGGCCTCGGTAAGAGGCCGGCCAGGCCTCGGCAAGAGGCCGGCCAGGCCACTCTGGCCAGGCCAGGCCACTCTGGCCAGGCCAGGCCTCGGCCAGAGGCCGGCCTGGCCTCGGCCAGAGGCCGGCCATGGCTGGCCATGGCCCGGCCATGGACATTTTGGCCTTGGCTGGCCATGGCCCTTTGGCCATGGCCGGCCTCCCCCATTCACGGGGTTGGCCGCACACCCCCACCGGAGGGGGTGGCCGTGGTGGTGTTCATCGTCATTGGCCGTAGCCAACCCCCTCCGCATGGGGAGGGGGAATGCATTGCCTCCGTTGCCCATTTGGCTATAGATTTTCATGCACCAAAATTCATCTTCCCCGATGGGAATAACCACCATCTTCTTCTCTGGTGAAGCACCCGTTCGTCGAGGAAGTAGTTATCCTCCAATGGCCGTGTGCCAAAAAAAATAACCCACTTCAAAAATTCGTAAACTACGCGCTCCACATGAAGAGAGCGCCCATTCCCTATGAATGGAAACTCAACATCCATGAAGAGAGCGAGTTTGACGATATGAACGGTCGGTTCTTCCCGTCACGGAGAGTTCCTGCCATATCCGTAATGGTAGGAGACCCTAACGTGAAAAGAACAACTGCTGCGTTCTCTCCGTCACGAAGCGTTCCTACCATATCCATAATGGTAGGATACCCATTCGTGAAAAAGACAACGACTCGTTCATAGTTTCGACGGGGCGACGGTCTGACCGGAGCGAATCCGTATGGCTCTGATACCAACGTAGGATCCTGTCAAAACAACGTTAGGATCGATAAATGAAGTTGAGACTTACGCTTGTGTACGCGGCACGGTAATCTCGGAACTTCGCCCTCGGATTCGCCACAACGGTCGATACTTCATCACGGAGGATTGAAGCAGAGTTTCACCGCCTAAATATCTAACTAGAAGAGGATTTTAATGGAAGGGAGAAGAAGAACATAAGGATGCCTTATGCAAACTTATGGCATGGAAAGTGTGAATGAATGCCTTACCCTTGGGTCCTATTTATAGGCTTTAGGGGTGGTTATTGTAGGAAATAACCAATTATAAGCTTATTAGCCTATATTAGCACATTCATTTATCTTCTTCTTTATCCACTTATCAAGTGCCATTTTGCACTTATAAAGTGGCTTTTTCCACTTATCGAGTGGCTTTTTCCACTTATCGAGTGGTCCTTTTCACACGAGAAAAGGTTCCCTTCGTGCACGCCTTCGTGTACGCGACATCTAAGATCCGTATACCCTCATACATCCCCTCATGGGTGTATTCGTGTCGTCCATATCCAACAGCAGCCGCACGCACTGTCCACGCACTGTAGCAGCAGCCGCACGCACTGCCCACTCACTACAGCCGCATCAAGGATTTCTTCCATCCACATTGCCTAGAGCCGCAAGGAGATCACTTGGTCGTAACATTAAAGTGGGGGGCAACAACTTTCATAGAGACGTGCCGCCGCATCTTGAGTTACTGAGGAGAGGAGACGAGACATCTACATCTTGCCAGACGAGAGCTGGCCCGTGTCGATTGACAGAGATGACTACACCTACATAATGAGATTCTTTAAACTCTTTTACTATTATTTGTGTGTAGTAGTAACTACCTCTGTAGGGAAAACTTTACCGCTTTTGTGTTCTTTTGGGACTTGTTTAGTCGGGGGACTAGACAAGAGGGTCTTGACGATCGGGGCTTGTCAAGATAGAGCATTTACTAGGTTGATAATGTTTAGCACTCGGGGAGTGTGGTACGTACTACGTGGGTAGCCGGGGGCACGAGACTTATTGTAGTAGTACATATGAAACATATTAATGCTAGTATTTGCTTGGAGGCTGAAGTAGGTCGTGGGACGACCGAACCAGGGTATATCTGTTCGTACTCTGTGATTGCATTTTTTTTGCTCTGCTTGTATAAACTGCGTGTGATTTCTTGTGGGTTGCACGAGAATTTTTTATTAGCCTATTCACCTCCTAGGCTTAGATCCAGATCCAACACAGTTAGAGGATTTTCGAAACTTTTTTTAATAAGAAAATCTTTTATGATTCATGCCAACGAGACAAGCTCCATAAATCGTCATTTAAGACTAAGAATGTAACGACTACTTCTAGGCCTCTAGAGCTTTCATATCTAGATTTATTTGGGCCTACTACAGTTGCATCCTTAGGAAATGCATACTATGGACTTGTAGTTGTTGATGATTTCTCTATGTATACTTGGGTGAAGTTTTTGAATAGTAAGAATGAGGCACTTGAGAAATTTGTTATTTTATCTAATAAAGTTCATAAGATTCAAGACTCGTCCATTGTCACCATTCGCGGTGATCATGGAGGAGAATTTGATTATGAACTATTTTCTAATTTTTGTGATAAGAACAGGATAACTCACACTTTTTCCTTCCCTCATGCTCTACCACAAAATGGTGTTGTAGAAATAAAAAATAGAACTTTAATTAAGTGTGCACGCACTATGCTTAGTAATAGTCGCATTGGTTCACAATTTTGGATGGAAGCCATTCATACCGTGTTTTATATGCTAAATAGGATACTTGTGAGACCTCGTACTAACAAAACTTGTTATGAATTGTTTTATAACAAAATTCCTCAGGTATGTTTTTTCCGTGTATTTAGTACTAAATGTTTTATTAAGAACACACACGGTAATTTGGATAATTTTGATTCAAGTTCCGATGAAGGAATATTTATTGGATACTCCGATTGTAGTAAGGCCTACCAGATATTTAATAAAAGAACCTTAACGGTTGAAGAATCGCTTCACATTTCTTTTTATGTGAACTCGGATGTTCCATTATCTCACCTTGATGAGAATGTTGAATTTTTGTATGATTCTTTGAACAATGTTAAATTAGATGATTCTATTGCAACTAACCCTACTAATGATGGAGTTGAGTTTGTTTCTAATGATCAAGGGTTACCCAAGACATTTTCTACGGTCCCAAACCATCTGTATGATCAAGTGATATGCAATATTGAAGATGGGGTCCGTACAAGGTCACAGGTAGAACGATTCACACATTGTGCTTTCGTCTCAACCATAGAACCAAAGAGCATTAATGAAGCTTGTAAGGATAGATCATGGATCATTGACATGGAAGAAGAAGTCATCCAATTTGAAAGGAACAATTTTTGGGAGTTAATCCCTCCTCGGGAAGACCACAATGTCATTAGAACAAAGTGGATCTTCAAAAACAAGACGAAAATGAAGTCAGCATCCGAAAAAGGCAAGGTTAGTAGCACAAGGTTACCGGCAAGGAAAAGATATAGATTTTGAAGAATCTTTTGCCCCGGTAGCTAGATTAGAATGTATTAGGATTTTATTGTCCTTTGCATCATTTAAGAATTTTAAGCTTGTTCAAATGGATCTGAAAAGTGCAATTTTGAATGGACGAGTTGCAGAAGAAGTATATGTTTCACAACCACCCGGTTTCATTGATGGAAAATCACCAAATCATGTGTTTGGACTCAAGAAACCCCTTTATGGGTTCAGACAAGCCCCTAGAGCATGGTATGATCGTCTAAATAACTTTCTTGTTGATTTGGGTTTCAAAATGGGTGATGTTGATTTAACACTTTTTACTAAATATTTTGATTATGACATTTTGTTAATTCAAGTTTATGTTCATGACATTATATTTGGTTCTACTAACTCTATACTTTGTCAAGATTTTGCTAAGTCCATGCAAGATGATTTTGAGATGAGCCACATGTGAGAACTCACCTACTTTCTAGGACTTCAAATTTGTCAATTTGAGCAAGGGATCTTCATCCACCAAACTAAGTACATGATGGAATTGATCAAGCACTTTGAAATGGGATCCTGTTCATCCAAGCGTACTCCAATGAGCACGACAACACATCTTGATAAAGATGAACGTGGAACGGATGTTGACATTCGTAAATATCAAGGTATGATAGGTCGTTTGGCCCGATATTATGTTTTCGGTATGCTTATGTGTACGTATCAATCTCGACCAAAACAATCACATTTGGTTGCGGTTAAATGGATTTTCAGTTATCTAAACCAATCGCTTAACTATGGATTATTTTATCCTAAGTCATGCACTTATGATCTAGTTTCATTTAGTGATGCCAATTTTGCCGGATGTAAATCCGATAGGAAAAGTACTAGTGGCACTTGCCATTTCTTAGGAAATTCCATTGTCTCTTGGTTTTCCAAGAAACAAAATTCGGGGTTTCACAACCGAAGCGGAGTATATTGCCGCAGGTTTAGGTTGTTCACAAGTTTTATGGATGAGACAAACACTTAAAGACTACGGTATTGAGTGCGGCACTTGTCCTATTATGGTTAATAACCAAAGTGCCATTTGTCTATCCAAAAACTCGGTACACCACTCCCATACCAAACACATTGATATTAGACATCATTTCATTAATGATCATGTACTCAAGAAGGATGTTTGTCTAGAGTACATCAACACCCAAAACCAAATTGCTGATATTTTCACCAAGCCACTCAAGGAAGACTCTTTTATGAGGCTTAGGAGAGAATTAGGTATTATGGGTGAATCTGAACTCTAGAAGATCATTTTCCTCTTGTCTACTATATTTCATCTTATGCTTTGGTATGCTCATGTTATTTGATGAATACCTCTTGGATATATATATCTCAAATTCATAAGTTGTGTATTTCACTCATGAGATATATATGTTTCTAATGATTCTTTTTGAGCATTGTGAATGTATTGTGAAAAGATATCATATAAGATGATTGTATATATGTTTAGCATTAATAAATGCATAGTTAAGATGTTTGCATATATCATCTAGCTTGTGAACACGCATTTGAAATCCTTCTAGGATCAACCTAAGCTTTATGACGTAAGTTAGATGCCTGGTGTAATGGAACCAGACGTCTAACGTATCACACATCCTGTCTCTCAGATTTTTCCATCTGACCAGACGTCTGATGATGTCCTACCAGACATCTGAACCGTCTGTCAGACGCTTGGATAATGTACTACAGATGCCTGGTATTTGAATTGTCAATCTGTCAAATTTTTCCCGAGAGCAATTATCGTCAGACTTCACGAGATCAGTCGTCTGATGTTGTCATACCAGACGACTTGAGAGTTCGTCAGGCGCCAGATAAGTCTACTACAGATGCCTGATCATCGTAACTGATTAAGTTACATCATCTAGATTCTGTCGACCTGACATCTGATGCGCTTGATCTAGACGCCTGGCTCTTTGTATTCTCTCTAGCTCGTTATTTATTCAGACGCCTGGTTACTGCACTCTAGACATCTGTCAAAGGATCTTTAGTTAGATCAAATCTTTGATCCAACGGCTGAGATTTAACGCCCGATCGTTATATACTATGATTCAACCGATTAGGGCTTAAGCAAAGTCTTACATTTCTTTTGCCATCACGGTCTCGACGAATCTAAGACAAATTCGTGTCAGATTTAAGGGTTTCATTATGTCGCCAAAGCGAGCATGTAGATCGTCTTCTCTTCTGTATTTGTCTGTTGAGGCTTCCTCGCCATCATCTGAACCTCATAAGCCTGGAACTTCATCTCATCGGTCCAAAAGAATCATTCCTTTTGATGCTTTGTACCGGATTGTGTTGTCTTTGAACAATCTCAAGATCAACCTCCTAAGCACTAGCTCATGTTGATTCTCGTGCACAGTCAGATTCTCCTATGCACTCTCATGATTAAGAAGATCCCCTTAAGGTCAACTAATACAGAATATGTTTTCTGGTCCGTAGGTCTCACCATTAAGACCGTGATCTGATGTCCATCTGTATCAACATAAAGGAGGTTTGTGCTATTGTCTCTGGACTTGGTCATGATCATCGTCAGATTAGCAATATCCTTTGAGGTTGTTTGGATAATGTTCGTCCCTCCATCTGATCCTTCATCATCCTCACAGCACCCTGAGGGTTTATCTCATCGGTTGGGAGAATTTGAGGACAATCTCTCCAACATCTGGAGGGTGTTAGCTCAACTGCATAGTGATTTTGATGATGTGAAGGGCATAGTTTTGAACATACAAGAGAAATTGGAGACTCTAGTGCCCACTCCTAGAGACATCCATGCTATTGCTCCACTATCACCACCTCCTTCAGTTGTGTGATGATGTTTTAAGCTACCACAAGCCCCTCTCCAGTCATGGAATGTATTTTTGATTATTGATTAAGAAGATTGCATGTGAGGATATATTTTGATATTTTGGGTGTTATAGATATTTTGGGATTAAGGATGGTATACTTATAGGTATACAGTTGTCACATCTACATGTGACTTAACTTGTGAATGATGACACATTTTGTTGTATGTGTCTTATAGATATACTTTTGTTCATTGATAAGCAATTATGTTTTATTTTGTACTTTCAACATCACAATATATGTATGTATGTATGTATGTATGTATGTATGTACGTATGTACGTATGTACGTATGTACGTATGTATATATACACATATATATGTGTGTATATACATATATATACACATGTGTATATATATGCCTATATATATGTATATATACACATATATATGTGTATATACACATATATGTATATGGCAATCTTCTGTTGCGAAAAAGGGGGTTTTCGCACCGTGCGAAAAGATTTTTATCTTTTTTTGAATTTTTTTTCAAAAATTCTTTTTTTGATGTTTAATCCATATAATTATATACCCTATGAAAAATAATGGGTGAACCCTAGGGGGATTAGAGTATTCATCCACCCGTTACAAATTTAACGGTCTCAAAACGTGTGAATTTGTTAAAATGCCTTGATCGAATGCCAAATGACATTATTTCTCAACGATTATTTTTTGAGTGGGGTATAACAACATATAATGAAGGTGGAAATAAAATTTTTTGAAAATTTTTTCAAAAAAAACTAAAAATCTTTTCACACGGTGCGAAATGTTCTCACATGAAGATTTACCTATATGTATGTGTGTGTGTGTGTGTGTGTGTGTGTGTGAAAAATGGAGGAGTGCTGACAGCGCTGGAAATTTTAGTTAGATAAACTTGTTAGAAAGCTCCCCACAAAATTTCAGGTCGATCGGACACCGTTTGAGCCTCCGTTCATCGATTTCAAAAATGTTGCACAAAATTTGGACAGTTTTGCGCAACGTTTTTGAAATCGATGAACAGAGGCTCAAAAGGTGTCGGATCGACCTGAAATTTTGTGGGGAGCTTTCTAATAAGTTCATCTAACTACTGCAAAAAAAAATAAAAAAATACTGTAGGGTTCCAAGATCGCTGACAGCACTGGAAAAATTTCCAGCGCTGTCAGCACTCCTCCATTAACCTTTATATATATATATTATGGAAAGTTAGCATGTATCTTTATTAAATAATCAAAATGTAAAATGTACAGAAACAATTTGGAAGATGAAGGAGGATGTAAATGCTAGAGAGATGAGAGGGCACAAGCGCCGTCACTCTCTACCAATATTTCCGGCCTCTCTCCCCGAAAGAATAAAAGCTAAAATGATAGAATGAATTGTACAAAGCTCTCATCCTTCATCTCTAAACTCCCAATTAGACATAGCCTGGGCGGCTTCTGGATCATTGCAATCTTGGCCTTTGAGTGCGATCCTGATATCAGCTCATATATCTTCAAACAGTAGGGTCTTGGGCCTCTTTATATTATTAAAAATCGACCTATTCTTCTCTTTCCAGATATGCCAAACCATAGCTGCAAGGGTGGTTTTGGCCAATAAACTCAGGACAGTCTTCTCATTATAATGGGTCAGATAATAATCCCCTAGGTCAGGAAGCGAAGGGTCTACATGCGTGTAGATATGCCCATTTTGAGAAGGCTCCTGCGCAGGATGTTGCAAGTGTAATCACACTCAAAGTAAAGACGACTGACGCTTTCCTCCACCCCCTCATCACAGAGGACACAACAAGCAGGTGAGTTAATGTCCCATTTAATTAATAGATCTCTAGTGAGTAATTTTCCATGAAAGGCACGTAAGAGAGTTAATGCCATCTTAGGAATATGGTTTTTATACCAGACCAACCTGAAATAAGGGAATAAAGTACATTGACTCCTAGTTCATTCCCAGGCATCCTTGAAGTGGACAGTAGGACCAGGTGCCCAATTCTAAGTATTTGTGCCTTGCTGCAGTGATATCTATTGTAGCATGGGGAGGATGTGTTGAATAGATGGGTCATCAATCCAACCTATAGGCCCCCAATAATCTCGAACCCACTTTTTATCTGCCTCAGGCGGGATATCATAAAGGTTTTTAAGTGGACAGCAAGGAAGCCAATTGTCGTGCCAGAAAAGGGTGGAGCTGCCGTCATTCACACTCCTCTTGATAAGCTTCTGAGCAAACCTCCTACAATGAAGCATAAACTTCCAGGTGCCCAACTGAATGGCCTTACCTTTCACCCCAAAAAATATCAATGTCTCTATAGCTACTCCTCATATGTTGTGCCCAAGGCCCCTCCGTAGACAAAAGACGCCAAGTCAATTTGACACCTGCTGTCATGTTGAGATCAGAGAGAAGTCTCAGACTCACTCTGCCCTCCTCTTTGGGAGTGCATAAATCTTTCCAGGCCCAGGTACACGAGGAACCCCAAATAAATTTCCTACAAGCAGATGTGATGACGTGCAAAACAGATTTTGGAATGCGAAAAGCTTGCATCCAACAAGAGACCATACCATAAATGATAGTTCTTACCTACTCGATACGCCCTGAGATGGATAGCATGGATGATGACCAGCCCAAAAGCCTCTTTTTGCACTTATCCACTAGCCTATTATACATGGTTGCTTTCAGATACTTAGTTGAGAGTGTCAAACCTAGGTACGTGGTAATAGAGGTTCCCAATATAACTCCCAAAAATTCGGCTAAGTATGTAGGGTTCCTTGTCCCCTTACTAAACATTGAAGTGCTGTAATACCCCGTTTCCATATGTACGCATGTTTATACGTATTTTGGCGTGGATGCATACATATAATTTTTGGGAGTATTCCCGTATTTTTCTTTAATTATTTTGGTGTAGGAATTATTTTTAAAAGATTTTAACTTATCATTTGGTATTAGTAAATATGAGTATTTGAATGAAATACCATGTATTCTAGAAGTATGGTGTAATTCCCATGTATTTTTATTTTTCACAAAATACAAATTCCAAAATTCTTTAACCATAACACATCACTAGCTAATGTGTCATCTTGCATGGTAAAAGAAAACACATGGCATCATCTGTGACTAAATGAATGGATGGGATTAATTGGGAGAAAATCAAAACCAAAAGAAAACCAAAAAAATCAAAATTTCTCTCATTCTCACCATATCCTCTCTCTCTCTCTCTCTCTCTCTCTCTCTCTCTCTCTCAAATCTGTCCAAATTCTCTCCTCCCCCTTTCTCCCCTTTTGCACCACCATTCCCTCTACCAAATACCACCCCAAGCACCTCCCCTTCCACCACCAACAATCCCTCATTTTTCCTTATCATTCTAACACCAAAATTAACCCCAAAAGCTCTCAAAAATCCAAACTTTGGAGGTCAATTGGGAGATTGAAAGGAGAAGACTAGGAGGCTCTCCATCAAGGACTAAGAAGGGCCAATGACATTATTTGGAGGAGTACTAGTAAGGTAGAAATTCTTAGCACGTTAGTAGGGTTTAGTTTTAGAACTAAGGGTTTAATTAATTAGCAAGTTCTTTAGATTTTGTGTAGAAATTAAGTTTTGAACTTCATGCTGAAATTTACATAGAATTGGCTAATACTTTGGTAACTTGATGCACTTAATTGGCTATGTAGAAATTCATGAAATAAATATATGTTGTACATATTGAAGTCCTTAACAACTTTCATTTTTACAAGTTTTGCAAATTCGAATTGAAAAGAAGAATAAAAATTCAGTTTCTAAAACTGGTCTGTTTTTAGACAGTTTTGACACCTTTCAGTAAAACGCGTAGAACTCCATGCACACTTAATAAAACATAATGATCTTGGTGCCGTTGGAAAGCTGGCTTAAGATCTTCAACTTGTAATTTTCCCTGCGTAATTTTCCGAAAATCCTATATCTGCTTGTAACTGATAGAAAAATGGACTTGAACTGAACTCAGTTTCTAGTTCAGAATGCTGAAATTATACCTGTCAGGAGAAAATCCCCAATAAATCACGAATGTCAATTGAGTATATGAAAATTGGTCGGTGAAAGGAAAACACCCATATCTACAACTTTCGTGAAGGGACCAGAGACCAATTCTGACTGTAGATAAGCTAAAAATGATGTTCTTTCTGCTGTAACCGTTTAGACAGATTCAAATTTTACACTATTGTCATACCATGCATTACTCTTTTATGTTTTGTTCAAATTCAGTTATCATGCTATTATTTGTCATGATTTATGTGATAATTAGTAGCTATGTTCACATGCTTTTCAATTTGTTGTAGTAAATGAAATTTGTTCAAGTTCAAGTGCATATTAACATGTTTGCTATGTCCAAATAAAAGCTAGTATATTATGTTATGTTAAATGACGTCTTATGTCATTTACTAACATGCAACAAGCTAGCATACATGGTTGTGTTATTACGCCATTACTTTCCATTATGCTAGCATGTAGTTTTATTTTGATTGAGTATGTCAACTTGAGACATTTGCTAGTGATGTAGTTTCATCGTGTTTAGTGTATCATATTAGTGTTGTAACTTCATTAAGAAAGTGAATGGAATTGATGGAACTATGCGATGTTGAAATGAGATGAAGATGATGGTCGTTGTTGAATTACGACATCGGTGAAATTATGAAAGAGATGGAGAGAGGAAAAAGCGGTAGTCGAGACCGTTAGATGATTTGTTGACAAACAAAGAAATACTTTAAAACTGAGAGAAGAGTTTGACATCGAGAGCTCGGTCCATTCTAAAATGGGTATTACTCCCCCCTTCAACAAGTAATACCATGATCCCCTTATTACTCCCCCTTCAACAAGTAATACCATGACCATTACCAATGTGACAATACTCCCCCTTCAACAAACTTTCCCCCCCTTTGTTATCATCAAAAGTGGGCTAAATGAAGTCATGAACATATCTCATGCAAAAATAAACCATTATAAATTGTAACTTGCAAGTGCATGCGTTTTCTAAATAGTAAACAATTCAAGCTCACAGAAATTCATAAAGTGACTTCTCCACATTTGTCTAAGTGTAATGATATAGAGAAAAAGGTATTAAGGGAGATTCAATTTTAGAACAAACAACCAAATCAATCCACATTTCCCATTTTTCATGAATATCGCTAGGATTGAATTTTCCCACCTCATCAAAGATGAGTTCAAGTTACCAAGCCCCAAAACATAGCCTAAAAGGACTTTTAAATATGGGGTGGCATTGCTTGACGAGTAATATACACCAACACTAATGATTACTCATGTAGCATAAGTTGGATACTCGTGGGTTGTGTATTAGCCATGAAGTGTATCCATTTTTCATACGGAGCAATTTTCATGTTTTTTTTCATTTGTAATTCTTTTGTGCTCAATTTTTATTCACAGCTATACACATCATATCCCTTAGGAGAGTTCAGATTTTAATCAATCTACATTCAGTATCCAATATTCTTCAAAAGAATATCCAAAAATACTAAAAGTCTAATATTCGTGAAAGTGCACATGTTGGTGTAGAAATCAAATTAATAATTCATGAGTCATGTCATGGCTACTAAAATAGATATCAACTTGTACATGTAGCTACAACAATAATGAATTGATTTCTACAAGGGATATGAATGAACATTCAATAATACAACTTATAAAGATTCATAAGGAGGCATTCAATAAGCACAAATTTTTTTTGATTTTTGATTTTTGATTTTTTTGTTTTTCTCTTATAATAAACTAAAAACAAGCCTAAAAAGCAAACAGACAAGCACAGAAACAAAAATAAGTCAAGCACACAAAAAAACTATGAAGGTATGCAATGAATGCAAAGATGGGAATGAAATATACCTCACCTACATGAAACTTCCAATAAATTGCTCCTTGCCAAATTTTCACCTCACCTACATGAAAGGTGTTAAGTGTGACCTTGGAATCCAACAAGGTCCACTAGTGTTAGCCATTAAAGATTTAGGAACCCACACTTGTTTGAACTTTATGTTTGTGTTCCTAAACTTACAATAATAGGATGTATGACCAACATTATCACAAGTAAAGCACTTTGCATGTAAGTTTTTCACAATAGAAGGCACATTGTGGAATTTCTTAAATTTTGGCTTTTCGACGTTTTTCAAACCAAATCCAAGTCCTCTTCTATTATTGCCATATAATTGATTCTCTAAAATGGTATCCAACGATTGTTTTTCCATAAAGAATTTCTTAATGGCCAATTCAAGATTAGAAACTTTAGATTTTAACAATTTATTTTCATCCACAAGCAAAGTACATTTACTTATAAAATCGCTCTTGTTTTCCTCTTCCTTCTTTTCAAATCCATCCATTTTATTTTTAACTTCGTTATTTAACATGCACAACTTATCATTAAGCTCTTTAATCACATAGTCTTTTTCAATTTCGAGCTTAGTCAAATCTAGCTTAAGCATGCTAATTTCATTCAATAAGGAAGGGCAAGAGAGACAAACAACTTCTTCATTAAAGCATGATTTTTCCTTTTTCATAATGGCAATGGTAGAATTACGTTCTTTAAGTTTTTCTTTAAGGATGTCAACTTCTTCAGAAATGTCACAATTTTCTTTTTGTAATTTAAAGCTAGCATCCCGATAGTCATTCAACATGAGTTCGAACTCATTAATTTCATTTTGCATTCCTTTACAAACATCAAACAATTCAGCTTTAGTAAATGAATTTACCTCATCGCTCTTTGCCATTAAACTGACGACAGCGGAGTGGGCTACCACCTCTTCATCCTCATCCTCAGCTTCGCTGTCCATGTCCCAAGTTAGCATCTTGGTTTTTCCTTTATCTTTGGCAACCTGAGCAGTCTCTTGTCTGCATTGCTTTGCGAAGTGTCCCTTTTTCCTGCATTTGAAGCATTTAACTCTATTAGCAGAATCTTGTTCAGAAGAATTTGTATCGTAATTAAAGGTGTTAGAGCGAATGAACCTTCTATGCATTTCTGATCTTCCTTGAGGAGTCCTGACGAAATTTCTGAAATTTCTAACCATTAGCGCCATCTCCTCATCGTCATCTTTAGCATCGCTAGCTTTCAGAGCAAGTGGCTTTGAAGCTTTCTCCTTTTCCCAGGTTTCTCTCTTTCTTCAATATTTTGCAGTTCAAGCTCATGGGACATTAGATTACCTATCAAGTCCTCCACCCTCATCTGTGATAGATCCTTCGCTTCTTGGATGGCAGTGACTTTAGGTCTGAAAGAGCTTGGTAGTGCTCTTAATAATTTCCTCACATGTTCAAGACTAGAATATGGCTTACCGAGCGAGCTACACTGGTAGACAATGTTGGTGAACCTCGCAAACATCTCTGATATGGTCTCTGATGGTTGCATGCAAAATCCCTTGTACTATGTACTCAAAAGTGCAAGTCTAGACTCCTTCATCTGTGACGTTCCCTCGTGCGTCACCTCCAGTGTATAACATATTTCCTGCGCAGTTAGACAATGTGAGATACGATTGAATTCAGATTTATCTAATGAGCAAATAAGAGCATTCATAGCTTTAGCATTAAGAGAATAAAGTTTCAAATCATTATCATCCCATTTATCATCAGGTTTAAGCATCTCCGTATTTTCAATTTTAATAACAGGTCGTTTATAGCCTTTTTCAACAATTTGCCAAGCTTTATAATCAATAAAAATCAGTAGATTCTCATACGATTTTTCCAATAAGCATAATCTACTCCATTAAATCTAGGTAAACGTGAAATAGACTGACCCTCGGCAAAAGCACTATCAATGTGATCCATGGTCAAATCCAGGCTAGATCCTAAAACCTGCTCTGAAACCACTTGTTGGATCTGGATCCTAGCCTAGAGGGGGTGAATAGGCTAATAAAAAATTCTCGTGCAACCCACAAGAAATCACACGCAGTTAAAGCCACAACCAGAGTAAATAAGAGAAAATCACAGAGTATGCACAGATATATCCTGGTTCGGTCGCACCAACAACCTACGTCCAGCCCCAAGCAAATACTATCATTAATAAGTTCCTTCTGTACACCTACAATGGGGTCCTAGCTCCAACACCCCACCTAGACTGTACCACACTCAACAAAGTGCAAAACTATATCAACCTAGTAAATGCGTATCTTAACTGCAACAACACTTCAAGACCCTCTTGTCTAGCCCCAACCAGACAAGTCCAAAATAGTCACAAAATAGGTAAAGTTTTCCCTACAGAGAACGTTACACTAAGACATGAATATAAAGAGTAAAGGGTTTAGAAATGCCCAGTTCGTATCCGTGTAGGTGTCTCTATCAATCAGCACGTCGTCAGCTCCAATCTGACGCAAACGGTGTCTCGATCCGACTCCTGGATGTCAAATAGCACATTGGTCTGTGCGTTAAGTAATTTTAGTTCAAAACCCAGTTACAGGTGGTCGGTGCGCAGAGAAACTCCTTTAAAATTTGTCCACGTCAGCTCTCCCATTTATTTAATCTCCACCATTGCTTTTTGTTTGATGCGGTTGCCACGTCAGCCCTTTCTCTTGCGTCCGTTCGTTCGCACTCAATCCCCACGTCAGCCTGTAAATTGCCTTCATTTCGCTCGTTAGGGCATGCAGGTGCGAGAGGCGACGAGCGACTTCGACTTCGCCTCGTCTTCTCCGATAATGGCAAGAACGACACTGGCGATAAGAGCACGTCGCTTCAACGACTACTCCTTCGATGAACTCCGACGCAGCTGTGGAGCTCTCTCCGATGGCAGTGACTTCGTCTACGGTAGCGGTGACTCGCTCCGACGAACTTTGATGACGTCTTTGCCTCGACGAATCGACGGGTTCCTTGATCTTTACGACGATAGCAGTAGTCGACTCAGTGGCACGATGATCTCTGTGACGACAAAGACTCGAATGGTTCCTCCTTGACGACAAGGCGACGTGGCGACGAGTGGACAACAATGACGGGCGCTTCGAGATCTCCGGTGATCTGAGTTAATTGATGAGTGCTCCTTCTCCGATGAGTTCGACTGCATGGGGTTCCTCGACACACCTCGACGGCGTCTTCGTTGGCGATGGCTCCGTGTGGAATTGCTACTGTAGCGTTAGTCGGAACGAAGATGGCAGCTTCTTGTCATCGTAAGCGAATGAAGGTTGCGGCTTAGTAGGGTGTCTCGTCGTTCTTCACGGTGGCACGACAAATTTGAGGTGGTCACAACAGTAGTTGATGGACAACAGCCTGAGGGAGTCTTCGGCACTCACAGAAGCAAGGGTTAGAGGATCAAGTGTGAGGCTCCGACGATGAAGATGTTACGGCAACATGGTCCTTAGAGTCGACAGCAGCGCGAACGTCGGTAGCAACGAGGATGATGAAACTTATTTTTCCTTGTGGAGATGTAAGAGATGGGAGCTTTTTGGCTTGAGGAGATTCGGCTATGGGGATGGTTTTTTTGAAGATGGATGCGTGACTTTGCCTTGGGATTTCGTGTTATGGCGGCCTGCTTGTAACCCTAGGAGAGGAGGTCTATAGCTAGGATATGAAATATGGTTCTATTTGTTTTGTTTTTAGCCGCAAGTTTTCTTTGTATGAGCACCCACTTCAATTTTTGTTGCCGCACTACTTAAAGCTCTTCTATAGAGGAGGTTTAAATAAGATGTGCTAGGGTTTCATGCGGCCTAGGATGATGCTAATTGAGAATCCCTTGAATCAAGGAATTGAGATTTGACTAGGGATGATATAGGATTTGAATAGATCTTCATCTAATTCAAATAGGATTGGAGAGTAGCATATCTTGCTAATTGATTTGAATTGATCCAATCTCCTTTGACCAAGTCATGCTTCTAGGTGTATAGCACTTTGACCAAGCCTAGTCGCTATGTGAATAGCGATTTCTCCATCGACTGAATTAGTCATCACTTTGGGGAATTTGCCGCTTTGCCATTCCTGAAACACACTTAGCACACACACGTTAAATAGTTTGCACACGTTGTCATCGTCAAACTAGAGTTCCTAGATTGCCGCTTTCAACACCTATGTCTCCCAAGATCCAATGCTTTGTCCTTCGCTCCCATCAGTGGCTTAGAATTCCTTTGAGAAACAGTACGCCAACTATCCGATGACTCTGCAGTTGCCCCACCAATTCCCTCGCCTTGGCCACCACCTCTCCCAACCCCCGAAGCCTTGTTAATGCGATTGAGGCCAGAATCAAGATCCAATCCAGAATCAACCTTATTTGCCAAGAGTAAAGAATTCAGATCAGCTTCGATCAACACAAGAATCAAGATCGAGACAGAGGTCAAGATCAGCAAGCCGAATATCCGGATTAAGAACTGATCAATACAAGCGACGAGATCAAACAAAAAGATCAAGATTCAAAAATCAAGAAACACGAATCCAGATCGAAATCTAAAAAAACATGAACCAAAACAAAGAATCGAGAATCAAAATATCTAAGAATCGAGGAATCAAGGAATCAACCTTCGAAAAAATTCCAATTTGCTGTTGGAGCGAGCCGGAGCGGCCGCCGCCGACAGAAAACCCTGATTCGCCATTCAGAGCTTCTCTCACTAGGAAAATAAGAGAGAGAAACGAAACTCAGTGATTATATATGTACTGTTCTCCATCTTATATAGTAATTATTTTTATTAAAAAATGAACTTTGTAAGTGTAGTCAATAATAGATAATTGATCTCACCTAAGCATTCTTCTTAAATTGCAAGTAACATTTCTTAAATTGCAAAAACCTTTTTTATTAGATAGAGTTAAAAAAAGATATAACCCATATGCTTCATTTTAATCCACTTAGTGAAAATCTTGAAATGCCATTTGATACAAATTAATATATTTATAGGGAGTAACTTTGCGAACAGACCATTTTGCTCAGTGCACATACAGCTTAACTTTTTTGAAAAATAACGAAACTGTCATTTTCAAAAACCTTGAAATATCCCAGCAAAAAATTACTCCATGCACATACCAAATTACTCACTGCAAATATCCAACACCAAAAAATTACTTCGCGCACATACCAAATTACTCACTACGCATATCTGCCCTAAAAATTACTCCGCATGCCAAATTACTCACCGTGCAGGTCTCGCCACAATAAATTACTTCGTGCACATACAAAATTACTCAACACGTATGCACATCACATCCCATTTTTCTTAACATGAACCTATGTGAGATCAGTTAGAAATTTTTCAATGTGCACATACCTGTTGCAACGTGCAAAAACAAACCGGTAGGGTTTGAGTTTTCCAAGGAATTTCAAAGATTTTTTGAGATCCAAGTGAGATCCGAAGATTTCTTGAGAGATCCAACAAAGTTGTACTGGGAGATCGAAAGATTTAGGGCTTTTCGTGCCCTAAAATTGTTCAAATGAACGTGATTCGGATAATCATGCAGTTGGTCTGTAAAGGTATGAAAATTTTAAGGAATTAACAGTTTTTGTAGAGAAAGAATTAGGTAGGAAAAAATTTTGCCAATTTTTTTTGGAAAATTATTCCTCAATATTAATTCTTGGTACATGAATGCAGGTAAATTACTCCATGCCACCATGTCTCATGAAATTTTTTTCACATTATCATGGTCATCAGGGATCCATACATCGGTTTTTGTCTGTAAATAGCATTCATCATGTTGACTACATATTGCATGTTAATTGTCAAGTTTTCAAAAATTTAAGGTGTGCATTTATGATGACCATGATAATGGAGTCACACATGTCAACTATGGTTACAGCGCAATATCTATTCTAATTGGCCATTGGTAGTTGTATGATATGCGCACTAAGTAATTTGTTAAGGGGTAAGTGTGCTGAGCAATTTGGTATGTGTACTCAGCTCTATACATGTGGTATGTGTAATGAGGAATTTTGTACATGTGGTGTATAACTACATACAAATGGGAGTGATCCTAAATTAATGATACCAAATTCCAAACTTTTATGATACCAAATGCAGGATACTAAATACAAGATGCAAAACGCAGGATACCACATTCAGGATGCAAGTTTTATTAGTGGTTATGCCCTAGGCCATATATTTGGACTTTTATGTTATGTCATTTTTCATTTATAAAATTTTTCTCTTAATGTTATTGATATATTGATTGCTTGTTCCATTATAAAAATGTTTGAATAGCTGTTTTATACTATTCTAAGCATCCCTAGTCATTCATCTTCAATGGTATAATGATGAATTAAGACCTAGTATAAGTTTGGTTGATAATTATGAGATAATTATATGTATGGTGATACAAAACTTATAGGCACTTGTGAAAAAAAAGGTACTGGATAGACTCGCTATGAGATCATTACATGGATCAGTGTCATAAATGATCTCATAATAGTTATGTCATAGAATCTTTAGACATAAGATCATCACAGTTTCCTACATGAGGAACATCATGTTTTGACATAACCAAACGTTATCTTTAATCGGATAATCATAAAGTTTATGATTGAACATAATGTGAATCATGCATAGGAAAGTGAGTGAATAAGATGGAATTTTGTCCCTCTCTTATGAGAGAGATATTTGATGGGCCCCTCGATAATTAGGACTGAGAAATGCATGACCGTGCTCAAATGAATGTCATTTGATATTATTAGTCTACTTAGTAATAGAGAAATTGAATGTTTGAACAATATAAGTATGACACTGTCCATGACTTATGTTCAAATAAGATATCGTGTGACAAAAGCATTATGACATATTCTATTGGTTAGGTTAATATCGGACTAACGATATTCATATTAATTGGGTAGTCATAATGTCTTGCTAGAGACCAATTATGACTTGTGGGCTTCTAATGGGATTATGCCAACTACCAATTTGATACGAGCCTATTGGGTCACACACAAAGAGCGTAATTGATAGGATAGGGTTTAAACGAGATTTTGAATCTAATTAAGGCGAAATATCTTGGCTGTCAGATATTGTATGTCGTTAAGATATTATCCTAAGATATCGTTGTGTAATTAAAACGCTTTAAAGAGTTAACGGATAATATATCTTGTTATTATATTATCCATAAAGATATCATTGCATAACTGAAACGTGTTAAAGGGTTACCGTGGGATTCTATATATAATATAGAGATGATTTTCAGTTTTTTATGCATTCAATCTATCTCTCCCGTTTTTTAGAAAAGCGAAGATCAAGAGAGAAACTCTAGTTGCGGAGAAGGAGCTAGGACCCTCGCAATTCGTATTCGTGACGTTCGCGTGTGGATACTGATAGAGGGTGGTCATTCATAGAGCAGCACCTGCAGTCCGACACATTAGAGTCGTCAACAAAGGTTTTCAATCTGATCGAATCAAATTTGAAATGCATGGATCTTGGTAAGTTTCTATTTTTCCACCGCGTATAAACTAGTTATGCATGATAGAAACCCTAACAAATATTATATATGACCCAACTTTTAGGATGCATATACTCAAGTGGCGATGATAATTTGCCTTAAATACATGTATTTTAGTAATTGATGTCTATGTGATGGCAATGTAACTTGGGGGTAAGCAATCCATTTATGGCAACCATTAGAGCCATTTGTATTGATGTCGACGAGGATAGGGCAAGTCTGAGCTTTAGTATAATGTGTGCACTCCTGTTTTGAGCTTATTATTTCATATGTTATCCTCATTTTTTGCATACTGAATTTGTTATCTTGGATTTATTGTCTTGGAAATTTAGAATTTTTGTATCTTGAATTTGGTATTATACATGCTTGGGTACAGGGATGGACCCACATAGGGGCCAAGGGGCACGTGCCCCTAGAAATCGAGAAGAAAATTACATTTATACCATTCTATTAATAAAATTTAACATGAAGACATAATATTAATATATAACTTTCAAAGGGAAACATCACCAGCAAGCTGGTTAGCTGATTGACCACGCGTGAAGCCTATGTTTGGAGCGTGGGTTCGAATCCCAGTCATTTCAATGACTGTATTTTTGCCCTCTTAAATATTTGTTTTCCCACTTATCAAGCTGTCTTGGTGGTTGGACGACGTGAATCCTAAGTTGGCAGCCTAGGATCGAATTTCAGGCACTGCAAAGATTAATTTTTCGCCCTCTTAAACATATTTATAACCTTCTATTAAAGGAATTATCATGACAACATGGTATTTATTTATAATTTTCAAAGAGTTTCCCCCTTAGGTTTTGCACAGGAATGGTGTTTCAAAATTATACACTGTTTGTATTTTTTCAGTTTTGCAAAGGAATGAGTGGTTCGTCCTTGGATTTCACATCAACCATTAGGATTCGTCAAAAACACGATTTGCATTACAGTGACTACTTTTTTGCCCCCTTAAAATACACGGTTTGTATTTTTCCCTATGTTTTGCATAAGAACGACGTTCATCCAAAAATTTACCATTGGGTTTTGCATCAGCCATATGCGAACAGAACCGGGACGCGTTCTTAGAATCTCAAGTTTTTAGCTAGTTATTATAGTTATTTCGTAGTGTCCTCAAAATCTCAAGGTATATAAATTTTTGCCTCCTTAAAGACCAGTTGTATTTTTTCCCTCGGTTTTGCAAAGTAATAGTGGTTCGTCAAAACTTTTGATCTGCCATTGGGTTTCGCATCAGCCATCAGGCGAACAGGTCGGTGTTCTCAAGGTAGTTATTTTTTTGGTAGTAATCTCGAGGTAGTTATATTATATGCAATGTTATGCGAATTTCTTTAACTAAAATTTGTGTGAATCGAAAAAATTTGATCCATTTAAGAAAATTGTGCCCCCCTCTGAATTCAATTCCTGGATCTGTCACTGCTTGGGTATCCTGAACTTGGTATATTACATTATGTGCAGTATCCTGAGCTTGATTTCATGTATTTGGTATCCTGAAGTTATTTTATAGAAATAAATTTTTGTATACGCATGTTGGTATCTTGGATTTTTTTGCATACTGTAATTTATTATCCTGAATTTGATATCTTGAAAAGTTGAAATTTGGTTCTGAATTTGTTGATATGCATGCTTGGATATTCTAAACATGGTATCTTCCATCATGTGTGGCATCCTGAACTTGGTATCCTGAAGTTGTTTTACAGAAATAATTTTTTTGTATCCTCAAGCTAGTATCCTAGATTTTTTACATACTCAATTTGGTATCACAGAAATTTGGAGTTTGGTATCCTGAATTTTGTGTTATGCATCATTGGATATCCTGAACTTGGTATCTTCCATTATGTGTGGTATCATGACACTTGGTTCTTGCACGTGGATAATGTTACTCAGTAGTATCCTGACACTTGTTATCATGAAGTTGGTATTTCTGGAGAGATATGCATAATGTTACTCAATGGTCGCTGGAGGTATAAAATCGGGTACTTAATGTTCTTAAAAATTCCTAATACATGTCACATACTTGGATATGGATTTTGGTTGATTGGTTATGTTGCATAAAGGTAATGACACTTTGGATATTTGGTTATACTTTTGAATACTTGGTAATGACACTTAGATAATGTTACTCAATATTTTCATTGTATTTTGTTTAGGAACTGAAGATGGAAAATGAGAATCATCATTGTGGATCTACATGTCTGGCAGTGTATGATTTGTTAAGATCTGCGATAGACGTCATGTGGTGCTAAATTTGCTAGTGAAGATACATATCCTTGTGGAGCCTTGTGGAGCTACATAGAAGATGTGAATCATGTTCTTTGAATCAAGTTCTGAGATTTGGACTTTTCATAGTCTTGGAATAAAGTTTCATAGTTCTGGAAATCAGATTTGTTAATGTATCACATTTCTATGAATCAAAATTTATGTCAACATTTTGATATGTATTAATGTATCAAATTTGTCAATGTATCATATTTGTTAATGTATCATAGTTTGGGGATTCATTTAATATTTATTTCGAAATTTTGAGAATATGAATGTATCAAATTTAATGACAATGCATTATATATATGTATGTATCAAAATTTTGGAAATATGAATGTATCAAAATTTCATTTTATGAATATGAAATTTGTATCCATGTATTGAAATGATTATTATATTTCACTTCGGATCATATAATATTGTCCTTAACCTAAGACACATTCTTCACAAGAAACATAATATATATTTTTTCTTAACTAATACACACCATCATCTTGTTACATCTTATTACTTCATTAATGCAGAACAAATTACAGTAATCAACACAGAGAATATATATACAACCAAAACAAAACACCATTGGTGACATTTCAAACATTATCTTATGATTAGACTGTCTAGATGTTGTTGATACATTGTTCCTCCTATAATTTCTATGATTAGCTTCTTTTCTGCTCATTTCATCGACACTGAACAACACGGATACAGTTCCCTCTCATCCACCTAAAAAAAAATTACAACGATTGCTCTTGTTGTAATCCATACACATATAAAATCTTCTCATAGTATTCTCCCTTGTCATTGTAGTCCTCATCGGTGCTTTCAGTCCACAGAAGCAATTGGGTTGTTTCCTCCACATTTCATTACTATTTTCTTATTCCCTGATTTGCTACAACAAATTTTACATATATAAATTAACATATTATACATAAAAAAATTCCATTTATATCAACCAACAATCATCAAATTTATTTTCAAAATATGCCAGATATATATTATACATTAACTTTAATTAATTATAATCAAATTTATTTTCAAAATAATAGCATCAACATATAATCAACAAATTTTTTTCTAAAGTTTCCGGAAAATACAAACTAATCAAATCAACATAAATTAATGAAGTAAATTTTCTTCACCCTAAAGACAAACTAAATTACATAACTATTTTTTTTCTACATTTTCCTTTAAAAACCCCTAAACCCAATTGCACCCCAAACCCCACTAAATTCATCAACCCATCAATAAATAAACCTGAGCAAATTCCTGAACTCTACCTTCAGCGAAATCCCTTCATCACTGCCATCCTCCTTCTTTTCCACCCTAATTAAATCAACCACAACCCTTCGATCCTATAACGAACACCCCCTTCAACGACATCCTTCAAGGGCGATGATCTCCCCCTCCCTTCAAAGAGCTCCCCCTCGCGCATGGTGTGTGCACTAAGCAAATTTCCCTGATGTGACAGTCGAAACTGTCAATACGTGAATCATAGTTTAAATTATTTTTAAATGATTTAGAAAATGTTTTTATATTTTTTGGAATTTTTAAATATTTTTTCGAGAACAAAAACAAATTAACCTTAACCTTAACCACACTCAATTAGCCATTACCCCATCCTTTTATTATCCTCCCACAGACAACGCCCTACCCACCACCTCTCTTTTCTTCCCTCAGCCAACCACCCTACAAGAGTTGGCCAAATCCAACACATCTACACGCACAATTTTATTTTTCCATTTATTTCTTAACCCCACAAATTAACTCCTCTTTCTTATAACAATCATTAACCCTTCCTTCTTTCCTCAAAAAACACAGCACTAATCCTCTCCTTCTTCTCTTCCCATGCTTACCCATGCACCCCCCAAGCCTCTCTCCTCCCTTCATGGCAACTCCTTGTTGGGGACTGTATGTCCTTTCATACAATTATTGTAATTGTAAGATATATCTTGTTCAAAATGATAGTATGCTATTTGCTATCCTTTATCTATGTGATTCTTTTCTGCATTGCTAAGTATATTGTTTTCAATTTCGCATGTATAAAGCCCTTGGACTTATGTGAGGAACCTTGGGATCACGATGAGATCATGATAATGAGGCCTATTGTGTTCGCTTAAGCATGTGTCCTAAATGTTCCTGGTCATATGAATATCGAGACAGTACATTGATGTTTCGAAGAGACCAGCGTGTGTTGATCTATACCATCGGATAGTAGCGACTTGTCTCATAGCCACTCGATGTGGGGACATCGTCAGATAACGCATAGGTTCTTGTTAAAGAACAAGTTTACAGAACATCTCGCTGCGATGCATTTGTACGGTAAACATACTCTGAATGTCAACAGAAGCTCTCAGGTGGTAGTAGGTGTAACGTAGTCTTTACAACCAGAGATGTGCTAAAGGACCTTATACACAGGAAGCTATGCTTAGGCTTTTACTGAATATCAGCATTGCGCCCGATACATAGGTACTTTCTGGGTATAGATCGAAGCATGCGAAGGGAGTGGCCATCTAGATGGGATTAGTCTCCTCCAGTATGAGAGGTTAGTGTTGCAAATGGATCCATTGTGAAATCCCTGGACAAGGTAAGCGATGCAATTGTGTCATCGAACCGTTAAACTATGTAATCGCATATAACTCAAGGCATTTAAGGAGTAGTAGGGTTTGACAATATGAGTATCCTAGACACCTTAGCGACATTGTCATGACGAAGGGACCAGACTGCACGGTATCTGGCACTGTAAGGCCCAAATTTTGGTCAGTGAGATTCTAGTCTCACACTAACATGATAATGATGATTCCAAAACAGGGGTCGGCATATGTAGCTAGCACCGCTACCGATCTGTGACACGATGAGATCGTGTCACTAGTGAAGTAGGAATCGGGCCATTAGAGTCTCACATAGATGATGGCTTGTCATGAAAAGTGAACAAACTTTATGTATATGCGATATACAAGGGATTGATCGTAAGTTTTGTGATCATAAACGCATCACAAAGAATTGCATGATCGATTGCATGGATTGCGATCATTAGAGAGCTATGAAGATCACATAAGTTGTGATCATTGAAGATGACCTAAAACGCATCGCAAAGTATTATGATTGTGTGAGAATAAGTGGATTTAAACGTTATAAACACCTCAGACACAATAACAGCAAACATAGGGCGATTAAGCGGCCACCGACTGGCTGGAGGGTAGCCCTTGGCTGCCCTTTTCTGGTCAGCTAGAAATGGCAGCCATTGGCTACCTCTGGCCAGCTAGAAATGGTAGCCAAGGACTTCCATTTGGTTGGCCAGTAGGGCTGCCCTTTTGGCCAGCCATTGGCGGTCATTAAGGCTGTCGTTCGGTGGTGTTTTACTACTTGTAAAGGGCTGTTTCATTGTTGAAAAGTTCAGCTGTTTTACTTTGATGTAAAACTGAAAATTTCTTCCAAGATTAAGTGATTATTACTAGCTAAATGAGATTAGTAATGGCATCATTAATTTGTGCTAAAGTTAAGCCATGTTTTATGTGTTTTTAAATGGAAATCAAACGTCTAATTATGCTCCGCTTTTTCCAAAAGGAGGCTAGAATTTTGTGCATGGGTGTCTCCTCTTCTAAGTCTATAAATACGATGCAAATCCAAGATCTCTTTGCACCATTGAATCTATTCTTACAAGGAGTTGCAATGAAGTATTTATCCTCTCTTTGCTTATATAGATATTCCCTAAGAAAAGAGCCGAAGCTCTTCCAACATAGTTTTTTCTTTTCCTCCCTTCAAGCACTAGCAACGTTTGGAGGCCAATTCGAGTCCCTAGAGGGCTCGTGGATCGTGAAGGAAAACACCATCAAAGTTAATCGACTAAGAAGCTGGTTGGTGAGCGAGGTTTGAGATGTCTCTGGAAAATTTTCTGAACTCGTGGGTATTGTTAAAGAATATCCACTCCAAGTATGTCTTTATTACAGCATTAGATTACTAGATTAGCAGTAGTATCCTGGGTATGCATGTATGCTAGTTTATAGAAGATTTCAAATTTCAAATTTCAGTCTTCTGTTGTCCCATCTAAAACGTTTAAATCCACTAGCTTCATGTACGTACAGTGGTATCAGAGCGATGCAGTAATCTAGTTTTAATCTGTTTTAAAGACGATGTTTTCATGATTTGTTATGAGATAACAAAGATTAAAAAATTGTTTTTATGAAATCTAAATTTATAAAGAATTTATGATATAAAATTTATGGATGGTCTTCATGTTTTGTTAGGCAATAACAATGCTAGGAATGTTCTTCATTAAAACTTTTATCTTCATAAAATTTTGTGCGATAAAATTTTTGCAATGGGATTTCAAAATGTTTTAAAATTTCTTTATGATGTGATCATGAGTAGTTTAGCAATAATGAGATTATTTGCTAAATAATTACAAGGATCCTGCAGTCTGTTGGATATTGGATTCCCCAATGTGATTTTGATGATAAACAAACATAATCAATTGGGACTAATCCTCATGTTTTGTAGTTAAGAAGAGCATCCTCAATACAGTTAAAGTCATATCAAATGAAGATGATGACTCAGATAATTGATGCAATGACATCAATTAATGAAGCATGGAAATCAAGGAGTGAACATAGGAAATCAAAGCTTTGAACTCAACAAAACTCAATGCCTATCATGGAGTGATCTTAAGGAAGTTAAAGTGTTGGACTTCACAAGATCAATGGAAGTCTTCAAGGTATTCAATAAGAAGTTAATGGGATAAATGTGTAAACCTTCTTTCTTTACTTCTTAGTTGAACTATATCACTCACAACACTCACAAAACACTTTAGTTCATATATCATTGAGTGTCCTAGGGTTAGAACTTGCATAAACTCAAAGAATAGTTTTTTAGCCCATCCAGACGTCTGGTACTTTGCCTCCAGACGCCTGGTGCTCATACGCATTTTGTTCTCCAAAACCCAATTATGATTAGAGGCCTGAAGTTCTAATTCCAGATGTCGGAACGAATCGGTAGACAACTGGATGATGAACTCTAGACGTCTGAATAATTCAAGCCGAAAGTCCAGTAACTCGGCCTCTGATGACTGATGGAAAACAGACGTCTGGATGATATACATCAGACGTCTGGTAGATTAGTACAAATATTTCCAGTAGCTCATTTCTACAGTCAGTCTTGATTAGGCGTCTGAAGTTGTATTACCAGGTGTCTGAACAGTTGACCAGACGTCTAGATGATGAACATCAGACACCTGAGTAGTCGGACCAACTATATTCCAGTAACCAAGTTGCTCACTGTCTGTATGATTAGACGTCTGATAGCTTTGTGTCAGACGACTGAACAGTAGATCAGACGTCTGGGAAGTCTTCTTCAGACGTCTGGTATATGTCCGTTAGACTGCATTTAATGCCCAGTCCGAACAGTACATCAGCCAACTTGTCGTTCATCTTCAGGCGACTGGTGACTATGATTTCAGTCCGTTAAGAGCCGTTTGCAGTATTAAATGCTTTGGGCTTTTAGCTGATTGTGAACAGATTTTAGTGGCTTATAAATAGGGCTTTAATGTCTTGACTTTAGAGGTTAGCTAAGCATCTAAGACTTCATTCAATACACTCTCAAGTGATTCAAAGTCATTAATTTCATTCTAGAGCATTCAAGAGCATTAAAAGCATTTCAAGCTCAAGGTCTAAAGATGAACTTGTCTCCAAAGCTTTCAAGATCAGCTTCTAGCGTTCATTACTACACATCTTGAGATAAGTTAGTAAGTTCTCTCACTCTCATCATTTAGAGCACATCTCACTCACCTTTATTGTCTCATTCTTAAAAGTATTATTTAAGGCAAAGGTAGTGAACGTGTTTCATATTTCGTTCTACATTTTCACTTGATATTTGAGAAGTTGTCTCGGTTGTGAGAGTAGTCCATTCCTAGGTTGTGGGAAGTGGAATAAGGTTCCTCTCGCTTGTAAGAGTAGTCCATTCCTGGTATGTGCGAAGTGGAAGAAAGTGTAATGGTTTTTCACTTGTTAAGTTTTGGCAAGTGGGTATTAGTGGATCCCTAATCACTAGCGGGGATGCTAATGGGTTCTTGGAGTAGGATTCAAAGGAGTCGGGGAGACTCAGTGTCTGGGAGACTCGGTGAATCCAAACCAGGGTAAATCCATTGTTTGTGTTTTATTTTCTGTGTTTGTTTCTCTCTCTTTTCATTCCGTATTAGGGTTGTGTAGGGGTTTTGGCGGACCCTCAGAGCTTGGATCTGTGTTCGTCCTAAGTCAGACGAACCACATGGGCTAAAAGCGCAGCGGAAAATGGAAACTAATCTAGCTAAATAATTTAGCTAGGCCCTGAGAGAGCCAAAACCTCGCCCGATCTATGCCAACTTGGGGTGGATCTGACCACCCCAAGAGGGATCTATTCTACTGTGATGAAATTAAACTACACTAAAAATTGCTTAACCACATACCCAGAATCTCGACTCTGGGGCGGACAAGATGTACTGCACCGTCTTCTTACGCTCCTCGTAGCCGAACCGCCTCGACTCGATCCACCCGAGCTGCCTCGCACCCTCGAACCGATCTGCCCGAGCCAACTCCTGCCTCCAAGCCGATCACTCGTGGTAGAAGGTTTCACTTGAGTAGACCCGCGTCATAGTCTTCTGGATCCGAATCCAAACCCCCTTCGTAGTCTTGCTAGGACGGGTCGGGAGAATAGGAGGAAGAAGAGAGAGAGAGAGAATAGTTTAGTCGTAGATCGAGCTTGCTCTAAAATCCGAAGCTACTTGATCGAGGACTTGGTGCATCTTTCAACGAAGAGAGTGCACCCCTATTTATATAGGGAGTCGGCACCTCTCCTTTCGTTGTGAGCAATGTGGGACAATTGTAAAATTGACGAGAATCAATTAAGCTAATTTAGCTAAATTGAAGTTTTAGTAAGCCTTTTATAAAGGCCATTTTCAACGAATTAATTCTCTTTATTCATTAAACTTTGGACACCAAACAAGCTATCAATCCGAAACGCTTTGAATGGTGAATGCGTTGGAACGAACGACGACGAATTTCAACTTCGTTTGACCCTTCAAACAATTGCCCAAAGATGAAAAAAAAATCAACTTTCGTAGCCGTCATTAGGGGTTTCAAAAACCCCTATTTTTCACTTAAGTTGCAGGTGCGCCCACTAGACTTAGCGGGCGTGCCCGCCCAAGGCAAGGAGGGCGGGCGCGCCGGCCCGCTGGGCAGCGGGCGCGCCCGCTGTCGCCAGCAGGCCGAGCCCGCTGTCGTAGTGGGCCAAGCCCGCTGCAATCAGCGGGCTGCGCCCGCTTCGCAGCGGGTCATGCGCCTGTTTACCCCTCGTGGATGGGCTTGTTAGCCCAGTGGGTCAAACCCACTTTGCCTTGGACTGTTTTTACGTTTCTGGGCTCGTTTGAGCTCCGATTTGGACGCGGTTTGAACCCGTGTTTAGACCAGGACGATCCCGTCAGACAGGTAACCCTTTCCAATGTATTTGTTCCTACAAATATTATCATAACTAATTTACGACACGTTTAATATTTGTTTGCATCAAATGCAACATTATCCCTTTTGCATCTACGACTTATTTTTACAACTAGCTTTGTGAACATCAACTATTCCATTTCATCAAATGAATCTCTCTGATTAATCTTCCTATTACTAAGACACGAACGATACTTGGTGTGAGACCATACAGCCTGACCTTACTATAGGTTGGGGCTCGGAACCCCTAGACGACGGTCACCATGAGCAGTAGTTGTCGTCCCTGTTTTAGAATCATCATAACGTGATCGACCCATTGACAAAAGTATCGTTGGGTTTACATTGGCTGTGTCAGTGATGAATACCGTTAGCTATAGTCCCTTCGTCAAGACTGTGTCCCTGTTGGCCTAGGGTATGGTTTACTGTCAACCCTATTAGACAATATTTGGTCAGTATACGGCGGTCTTAGTGTGTATACACATTGTACATCTTACACCGTACCCGACCGAGGATTAGGACAAAGACCGTACTGAGCCTGTGACACTAACTTCCCTTTAATGGAAGAGACGAATCACATCTTAGTCATCTACTCACCTCGAGAGCTTCAGAGGCAACCCAACCTAAGATCTTTCAGCAGGCCTAGCCTCGAAGCTAGATCATAGGTCTAAGCGACACCGTTCGCTCACAGGTTCGTACAAATGACTTCAGGTCTTAAGGACCAGCTTACACATCATCACCCTAGAGTTATTATAGATAGTTTAGTTAAAGTTTAACCATTTAATAACTCTAAGTTGGTCGTTTAGTGAACTCATTCTCTAGTGAGCACCTGTGTCTTGTCTCCGACTTCACCAAGTCGAATGACTATGAGATCATCATTACCCTAAGGTAAGACAAAGACAAAGTGGTCAATCCGATGTGTCGATATCCAGTTCTCGACACATCTATGACCACGAACCGTTTAACACTTATGTTTCTATTCGGTCGCTTACTACTCATAATCAAGATCTTATCTGGATACGTAAGGACCTAACTATAAGTCTATGGACATTATCCAAGTATATTTATTCAAATGATTTCATACTTAGGATAATGGACACCATATATAATGTGAACACGACGTACACTTAGGATAAATCGCCTTATGGGCATATATCCTCCTACATCTCCCACTTCCACTTAGGCTATTTATCTCGGTATCTTATACCGTTATAGCATATCAGTCACTTTGACATTTATATGACAAACCTAAGAGTGATTTACTAACGAGTATCTATAATGCATTTTAATGGATTATTTATTACATCTCTTGATCACACAAGGTTGTTCCTTTGAAAAATGATTTGGATCAATTTTTCCTTTCTTTGTATTGCTAACAATTAGCACGTACAATATAGATGTAGGGTCTAACATTTCTATAAGTCATTCTCAGCTCATTTCAATCTTCTTGTGTCAATATGTCAAGTACAGACTGACACCCTAAGTCTCTATATAGTCGATTAAATTAAAACGATTTTGATTCAATGTTTTATATAGATGATTCAAATAAGTTGGAAACCTTTTTACTTAGTCCGAGAAACCGGAACTAAGTATACGAGCTAGCTCCCACTGACTTTAAGAATTATCTGGTTAAGTACTTCAATTATATATCTAAATTATATTTAGACTATATATATGAATAGCATAACCTTTTGATATGTGCTTAGATGGAATGTACTAGTGTCAGGTTGGGTTTGACGAATGACTCAAATTAAGATCGATTTACGGAATCTTGACATTGACTCACTCAGTCAAACGTCCTACACTGTACATTTCCCTTAACTACATATTAACTCTTTAAGAATCAAATGTAGTTTATTAAGAATTAACCTTATTATGCGTATAATTGTGATCACACACAATTTATACGCTCCGGGAACTTATACTTAACTATTGATTGACTATAACATTAAGTCAGCTCCAAAACAATCAAAATTTTCTGAAGATTTGCATCATAGTTCAAGAATTTTTGGAACCAACTCAGAAAGCCACATTTACAGAAATTTAAGCCAATCTTAATCAAATCTCAATTTCAACAGAAAGCATATTTCCGGACATTTTTTCAAAACAACGGATTCATAAAGATGAACCATAATATGTTTATCAAATAAACTTTGAGTGTTAAACACTCAATCATTGTTTTAACTTTAAGGAATGATACATTTTATTCATAAAAAGAAAATAAGTATCAGCTCCTTCTTCATCATGTCTCTTTGAAGTCTTTGCACGGCCCCAGCAGCAACGATTGCTCAGATGTCGACCGTCCTCGGAACTTCTTCCAACCATTGCCTCATCTCAGTCACCTATATACATTACACAGATGTCTTAGTATATCATACTATGTGATTTGGCATTTATGGAAATAATCATTCTTTATTGAATTTAATATGTTTTACCTGAGGTAGAGGCATCAGTATGCCCCTTCTTCTTTTCTGCAAGGCAAACTTTGCAGTTCCTCTTCCAATGGCCCATCTTATGGCAGTGAAAGCACTCAGATTTTGACAGGGCCCCTTTCGTCCTTTCTTCCCCTTCTTCGCCTTGGCAGGTTGTGGCATCTGTCTCTTCTTACCCTTGCCTTTCGGCTGGTCTGAAGAAGCAGAGCCAACAACCAATGCAGTCAGTTTCTTCTCAATTTTCTCAAACTGCCTAAGCATATGAGGAGACCAGGAAGATCCGTTTCAATACTGTTCATTATAAAACTAGTAATGAAAGGCTTGAAAGCCGGGGTTAAAGACTTAAGAATAATGTCCACGTACATCTCATTGTCCAGGACAAAACCCAACTGGGCGGCGTCTTCCACGTGTCTGATCATCTTAATGACATGATCTTGTACGTGCCCTGTCTCCATCTTTGTGCCCCAGAGGTTGCTTGTGGCTTCAAACTTGGTAGCTCTAGACCGCTTGCCGTATAACTCTTGTTTATTCAGAAGCATACTTTGAACATCCAAATGTTCATGCTTCCTCTGCAGTTCATTATTCATCGAAGCCAGAGTAAGGCACCTGGCCTTCTCTGCATCCCTCTGGTATAGCTTATAGGCTTCCTTTTCCTCGTAGGTCGCATCGTCGTCATGCTTCTCCGGAGCGTCTTCGAACAACACGTATCCAATCCTGGCTAGAGAAAGGACTAACTTAATTTTCCTAAGCCAATCCTTATAGTTCGTTCCATCGAGCACGTTTTTCTCTACCATATACTTAAGACCCGAATCCATTCTGCAATTTTAGTAGATACATTAGTCAGTATATGTTCGTTGTATAGTTTCAATGGTTTTTAATAAAACTATATTCTCCCACTAAATTTATTAAAGCCATAATAATAAACAGTTTATTATAAAAATAACATTTGTGAGAGAGGAATCCGACTACCCTGAGTCTGACAACCTTGATTGTGTCTCAACAAGTTGTCCGACCCTGCAATCGGTAGACGAACTCGTCGTCAATCATATTAAATATGATTCCCTATCGATTTTCCTCTAGTCATTTGTGATCATGAGTGTGCTTATCCGGATCACAATGGCTAGCCTAGTCGGACCCTTGTATTCGTGTCTAGCCTGACTTGCCCCCCCGCTCGGTGTATGGATGACACGTCGGTATGTGTCAGGTCTTAGACTACATTCTTGGTTGGACTTACGCTGGTGCTCGACGTATGCACGAGACGACGGTTTGGGTCAAGTCAAGATGTTATCAAGAAATCGGTTTCTATAAGATTGCCATGTCACAGCTTGAGTGTAGCTCAACAACCGTAACACGGGTCTTACCGTTACCAACTCCTAAAACAAGGAGGGCTACGATTTATCTTGAACAAGATTATTATCGTATTTGACTTAGGTATAGTCAATGGACTTACACAGTCATGATTCGTCTCCTTGCGGTCCAACGGATGCGGCCAGGGAATTGACTAAGCCAGGACCACTCGGCCCCTAGACTAGCTAGGGTGGTCCAGCAAACTTAGCCAATCACATTGACCGACATCATGATCCATTGAAGGAGGTTCATCAATTCTATGTTCGTCCATCAACAAAACGGCTTTTAATTAAAACTAGTTATCCTTATCAACTAGTGGATCCTAAAATTCGAAATTTTATGGATTTGTTGAACAGTTTTTATTAGATCCTTATCAACTATAAGGTTCATATGGTCATCGCGCTACCCCAATCTAATTAGGATTTTAATAAAACAATTACAACATTTTTCAAAAATAGTCTTTTAATGATAATCATCATTTAAACAATTTATTATAATGATTGTCAATCAAAAGGGACTACCCTAATCTGGTATTAGGTTTCGATGTTGCTTTTATTTTTTTTAAACGTAGCATGTCACTAGTCATTAAAATTTTATCTTATAAAGTTTTAATCAGTTAATGGCTAACCTAAAGGGTTAATGAATACTTTATTCATCATGTCCATTAAAACATAAACCAACTAATTTAATCGCAAAATTAAAGGTTCAATTTGTGACATACAATGAAAGCATGCAAGTTAAAAATTATCTATAACATAATCAAACAACTTGCAAATCTAAAATTTAACATTTAAATTTAAAGATCTAAAATTTAAAGCTTGAAGCATTTTTATCACATAAAATTAGGTTTCATAAAATTATCATATAATTTTAAATTCAAACCTTAAGCTTTAAAATTTTAACCAAACATTTCAAAGATTAAAATATCGCATAAAATAATCTTGAAACCTATATGAAATTAAAAGAATTAAATTTACAATTCCATCTCATGGGAATAAAATTTTTCTTTATATCACATATATTTCAAAACAATTTTAAAAACCCTTTTAAAAATCATTTGAAATTAATTTTAAAAACTTTCGGATAAAGAAAAAATTTCAATCTTTATGCAACCAAAAAAATTAAATTTTCAATATCAGCGCATGAAATAATTTTTTTTATGTTTCATAAACTTTGAAAATTTTTTAAATGCTTGCAGAAATTATTTTATCTTATAAAATAAAATTTTAAAAAGCATTTAAACATGGAAGACCC
Organism: Scilla litardierei; assembly: GCA_030789695.1. Lineage (NCBI taxonomy): Eukaryota > Viridiplantae > Streptophyta > Magnoliopsida > Asparagales > Asparagaceae > Scilla > Scilla litardierei. The sequence goes on from CM061142.1 coordinate 254,049,495, forward strand.
ATTAACTTTATCGCATAAAATTTAAAAACTTCCCCAAATTTTTTTTATGTTACAAAACAATTTTAAAACACAAAAAATATTAAATAAATTTTAATATAAAGTTAAAATGTTCGTATGTTCAAAACAAGCCATTAAAGGATTTAAAATCGTCGCATAAATAGATCTACAAGTATAACCGTGGTTCTGATACAACTGTAGGGCTTTTGGCAGACCCTCAGAGCTCGGATCTGTGTCCGTCCTAAGTCGGACGGACCGCAGGGGCTAAAAGCGCAGGTGAGTTAATGTCCCATTTAATTAATAGATCTCTAGTGAGTAATTTTCCATGAAAGGCACGTAAGAGAGTTAATGCCATCTTAGGAATATGGTTTTTATACCAGACCAACCTGAAATAAGGGAATAAAGTACATTGACTCCTAGTTCATTCCCAGGCATCCTTGAAGTGGACAGTAGGACCAGGTGCCCAATTTTAAGTATTTGTGCCTTGCTGCAGTGATATCTATTGTAGCATGGGGAGGATGTGTTGAATAGATGGGTCATCAATCCAACCTATAGGCCCCCAATAATCTCGAACCCACTTTTTATCTGCCTCAGGCGGGATATCATAAAGGTTTTTAAGTGGACAGCAAGGAAGCCAATTGTCGTGCCAGAAAAGGGTGGAGCTGCCGTCATTCACACTCCTCTTGATAAGCTTCTGAGCAAACCTCCTACAATGAAGCATAAACTTCCAGGTGCCCAACTGAATGGCCTTACCTTCCACCCCAAAAAATATCAATGTCTCTATATCTACTCCTCATATGTTGTGCCCAAGGCCCCTCCGTAGACAAAAGACGCCAAGTCAATTTGACACCTGCTGTCATGTTGAGATCAGAGAGAAGTCTCAGACTCACTCTGCCCTCCTCTTTGGGAGTGCATAAATCTTTCCAGGCCCAGGTACACGAGGAACCCCAAATAAATTTCCTACAAGCAGATGTGATGACGTGCAAAACAGATTTTGGAATGCGAAAAGCTTGCATCCAACAAGAGACCATACCATAAATGGCAGTTCTTACCTACTCGATACGCCCTGAGATGGATAGCAGGGATGATGACCGGCCCAAAAGCCTCTTTTTGCACTTATCCACTAGCCTATTATACATGGTTGCTTTCAGATACTTAGTTGAGAATGTCAAACCTAGGTACGTGCTAATAGAGGTTCCCAATATAACTCCCAAAAATTCGGCTAAGTATGTAGGGTTCCTTGTCCCCTTACTAAACATTGAAGTGCTGTAATACCCCGTTTCCATATGTACGCATGTTTATACGTATTTTGGCGTGGATGCATACATATAATTTTTGGGAGTATTCCCGTATTTTTCTTTAATTATTTTGGTGTAGGAATTATTTTTAAAAGATTTTAACTTATCATTTGGTATTAGTAAATATGAGTATTTGAATGAAATACCATGTATTCTAGAAGTATGGTGTAATTCCCATGTATTTTTATTTTTCACAAAATACAAATTCCAAAATTCTTTAACCATGACACATCACTAGCTAATGTGTCATCTTGCATGGTAAAAAGAAAACACATGGCATCATCTGTGACTAAATGAATGGATGTGATTAATTGGGAGAAAATCAAAACCAAAAGAAAAACAAAAAAAATCATAATTTCTCTCATTCTCACCATATCCTCTCCCTCTCCCTCTCTCTCTCTCTCTCTCTCTCTCTCAATTCTGTCCAAATTCTCTCCTCCCCCTTTCTCCCCATTTGCACCACCATTCCCTCCACCAAACACCACCCCAATCACCTCCCCTTCCACCACCAACAATCCCTCACTTTTTCTTATCATTCTAATACCAAAATTAACCCCAAAAAGCTCTTAAAAATCCAAACTTTGGAGCTCAATTGGGAGATTGAAAGGAGAAGACTAGGAGGCTCTCCATCAAGGACTAAGAAGGGCCAATGACATTATTTGGAGGAGTACTAGTAAGGTAGAAATTCTTATCACCTTAGTAGGGTTTAGTTTTAGAACTAAGGGTTTAATTAATTAGCAAGTTCTTTAGATTTTGTGTAGAAATTAAGTTTTGAACTTCATGCTGAAATTTACACAGAATTGGCTGATACTTTGGTAACTTGCTGCACTTAATTGGCTATGTAGAAATTCATGAAATAAATATATGTTGTACATATTGAAGTCCTTAATAACTTTCATTTTTACAAGTTTTGCAAATTCGAATTGAAAAGTAGAATAAAAATTCAGTTTCTAAAACTGGTCTGTTTTTAGACAGTTTTGACACCTTTCAGTAAAACGAGTAGAACTCCATGCACATTTAATAAAACATAATGATCTTGGTGCCGTTGGAAAGCTGGCTTCAAGATCTTCAACTTGTAATTTTCCCTTTGTAATTTTCCGAAAATCCTATATCTGCTTGTAACTGATAGAAAAATGGACTTGAACTGAACTCAGTTTCTGGTTCAGAATGCTGAAATTATACCTGTCAGGAGAAAATCCACCATAAATCACATATGTCAACTGAGTATATGAAAATTGGTCAGTGAAAGAAAAACACCCATATCTACAACTTTCGTGGAGGGACCAGAGACCAATTCTGACTGTAGATAGGCTAAAAATGATGTTCTTTCTGCTGTAACCATTTAGACAGATTCAAATTTTACACTATTGTCATACCATGCATTACTCTTTTATGTTTTGTTCAAATTCAGTCATCATGCTATTATTTGTCATGATTTATGTGATAATTAGTAGCTATACTCTTTTATGTTTTGTTCAAATTCAGTTATCATGCTATTATTTGTCATGATTTATGTGATAATTAGTAGCTATGTTCACATGCTTTTCAATTTGTTGTAGTAAATGAAATTTGTTCAAGTTAAAGTGCATATTAACATGTTTGCTATGTCCAAATAAAAGCTAGTATATTATGCTATGTTAAAGGACGTCTTATGTCATTTAATAACATGCAATAAGCTAGTATACATGGTTGTGTTATTACGCCATTACTTTCCATTATGCTAGCATGTAGCTTTATTTTGATTGAGTATGTCAACTTGAGACATTTGCTAGTGTTGTAGTTTCATCTTGTTTAGTGTATCATATTAGTGTTGTAACTTCATTAAGAAAGTGAATGGAATTGATGGAACTATGCGATGTTGAAATGAGATGAAGACGATGGTCATTGTTGAATTACGACATCGGTGAAATTATGAAAGAGATGGAGAGATGAAAAAGCGGTAGTCGAGACCGCTAGATGATTTGTTGACAAACGAAGAAATACTTTAAAAACTGAGAGTGAGGATAAGAGGTTGACATCGGGAGCTCGGTCCATTCTAAAATGGGTGAGACTCCGGATGTGGGTTTGGGGAAAACACGGGTAAACTTTAGGGGTTAAGGAGCAGACGTATGAAGTATGATTTCTCGCCCGATGTGTTGCCCCCAGAAGGGGAGTTGGAGAGGGCTAGAGAGGCCGCAGGTGTGCTTGTGTCGCACCATGGCGGTAAATGATGGTTTGCTCCGTTTGTCCGACAGAAAAACCGAGATGAGTCTCGCTCTAGTACCTTGCCCCGTTTGGGTACGGAGTTACGAGAGGCCCCTCCAGTGCTCGTGTCGCTGGTTGAGGCACCATTTTTCACCCACCTTGGGTGAAGTCCGACTCCGTAGCGTCCTGCGGTTTACACGAGTTTCCAAATATGTGAATTAACAACTTAAAGTAATTGTCTTTAATTTATAAATGTTATTATCTCATGTGTCCTTACTTTTGTTTACTTTAATACTGCTATCCCATGGTAACATGTTCTTGTGCTTCCTTTCAATACCTGCATTTCATAATGTGGTTTCATATGCATGTTTTGTAAGTTCTTATAACTAAGTTCACATGTTGGAATGTATCACTTTTATGCACCATGAACCTTACTTGTTAGACCACCATCCCTAGATAGATAGACCAGTTCTAAAACTGGGTTCTACTAGAGTGTTAGGAGTTTCTACTGGGTCACGTGTTGACGTGTCCCTGTTGACTTTTTAGGTTGGGGATAGCGGCTGTAGCCTTGGAGTTTGTGATCGGTTGTAGGATTGGGTGGCGAGGGGTATGATGAGAGACTTGTACTTTTGGTGTTTCTTTTTCGGGTAGACCTTTGTAGCTAGAGTTAAGATGATGAAATGTTTGAATTGTATAAGTTGGAACATGACTTGGAGTTGTATAAGATTATCGTTGTCTCAGTGTAGCTTTCCTTATTTGTACCCCTTGAACAGATGGTGTATGTAAAAGACTGTATCAATGTATTAAATAAATGAAATATTGTACTTTTGTTTATTTCTCAGTGTTATATCTATGATGGAGTTTTACTTGTACTTCCCAGCACGTGCGCAGTGGCCTGCGGAGTTTTCTGTTCCGAGCAATACTTCTATTCTCTCTCCTCGTTATTCTTCACACCCGTAGTTTCGGGAATACCTGATACGGATTCGTACTTATCGGGTATCCTGGGAAGCGGGTCGTGACAGGTGGTGGCCCATGCAGGTCTCCGCACTGCGGCGTGCATAAGGATAGTGCGGGTAATGCTCCATAAGGGTAGTTGTGTCCTAAGGTGGGTATGTGATCAGTCTTAGAATAAAACCCTGGCATTAGGGACCCAACGTATAGAGCTCCCTGAGGTTAAGCATGGGTAGTCGTTTATATATATACACAAATGTATGGGTGGGTATGTGTTTGCATGGATAAAAAAGTATTATTCGCATGTATTTCTATAGATATGTGTCTATAGTTATATATGTGTATATGATACACTATAGATACGAGTATGACTACTTATGTGTATTCATACAATTCAAAGTATAGATGTGTGTATAATAATGTTGTTTGTATGGATTGAGGTGAATGTAATATTTGATGGGAGAAATTAGTGTAAGACATATTATCTGTGCAATAGAGTATTATATATTATCTATGTGGTTAGCTATAATTTGATTATAATTGAGGGGTGTATATGTATGAATAAATGGATGTATACAGAGCTGTAAGTATGGATACTAAAGTATGATGCATTAAAGTGATGTTAGGAGATATATTTGTATATTGGTGTCTGATGGATAAATGTATATATATACGGAGTATTTGTGTGAATATGTATTAGTGTATAAATAAAATTCATGATTAATGTGTTGGTATCTGGATGTTACTTGTACGTCTGGGTGGGTGTATATTTGGATGTATAAGAGTGTATGATTGTATATATAGAATAATTATATGTAAATGCGGTTATGTGATTGTATGGATATACAAGTATTGTATGCCCGTTGTCGAAAGTATCTGTGTGCCATACTTATGTGTGTATCTGTAGCTATACATATATGTATATGCTACTACCTTAACTACTTGTGTGGGTATATGTTGGTATGTGATATTATAAGTATATGTGTTAATATGTGGTTGCACTATCAGATGTAGGTGCAATAAAGTGATTGTAATGATTAAGATGTAAGCATTGAATATGTATATATATAGTGTGATATATATAAGGTCTGTATGTGTGGATCCAAGGATCCATGTGTTCCGCTCATATATGAGCTGGCATACTCTTAGTATATAAGTATATTGTAGTTGTCTATTGTGGTGTATATGCATACATGGTGTATATGCATACATGGTGAAATACGTGATGTATATATAGTTATATGTAAGATTGTAAGCGTTATGCTTATACGTGTGCATGGATATCTATATCATTATATAAATATATTGTATATTGACTATATACTGTATGTGATGTATGCACACGTAGAGCGTGCAAATGCATGCGTGGATCCTTGAGTTCTACCCATGTATATGTGGATATGTCTTAAGAGTATTAGTGTTATGAGTTGATGTATGTGATGAGTATATAATACATGTATGGCTGTAAGCTGGTACGCTTACGCCTGTGTATAGATGAATATAATTTTGTATGGTTATCTATGTGTATTGATATTGATATGGTAGATCTTGTGCAATGATACATCTGTGAATGTTGGATGGGTACTAGGAGATATACATGATTGTATGTCTGAGTATAGAGGTGCATGTGTATATATGTTAACATATGGTAACCTATGTATATTGTGTATCATGGACTTATATAGTTGATTGAGCTCTAGATGATGTATAGATATGGTATACCGTATGCATTGGTAATATGTGGTGTTTATGTACATGCTGATTGTGTAAATCCATGTGCGGATCTTTGTGTTCCACTCAAGTATGAGTGGGCATGCCCTAGGTGTACTAGAGTTGTGTATTTGATACATATACGAAAGATATATATGGTTGCATGTCCGACTGTAAGCGGATATGCTTACTCCGGTGTTGGATGAATATAGACTTACGTGAGTGAATATTGGATATGAATACATATGAATGTATACTTGCATATATAAAGTGAATGTGTACTAGAAGGTTGATATACTATACATACATACTGTCAGGAATAGTTATTATAGTGATATGTACTGTGTGTATACTTGTGTGCGAACTATTATATATAATTGTCTATATAATTAAAGGTGGTTATACTTACGTGCTTAAGTGATATGTTTGTGTATGGTTACCCACTGGATATGTGGTGCATCACATCGGTGTGTAATGTATTGGTGTATAACTACCTGCTATAATTGTATCGATATTTGGATATACATATTTGCATATGTATGTTAGCAAGGTTGTATATGTATTGGATGTGATGTATGTAGTGATATGTGTACCTATGATAGATGTATACTTGGTTGTATACTTGATCTATACCTTGATGTATCTAAGTATATTCATAGGTATGTGTATGTATAATTATGCTAGCTCTGTGACTTATGAGTAGGGTGTGTTTAAATATCGTGTGAACATGCATATATGTAGATATATATAAATACTAGGAGTGTGAGAATACATAAAGAGGTGTATGTATTTAGATATATCTATATGTCTTTGATCATGTTCTTGTGTGAATTTTTATGTAAGTACATATGTATTGAGTGAAATAAGTGTATAAATATTGGAGTGTATATTGATACCTTGGGTGTATCTATACATCCTACTTATTGCTATGTACGGCATGATGCAAGTGTCTATATGTGTAGGTGAGATAACTTGTGTATACATATTAGTCTGTATGTATATATGAGAGTTCTCATGTTCATATAGATATATTTGTTAGTGCATGGATGAATGAGGAATGTAAAGTACTATGTATGAGTTGTGATGATTTGTTCTTGTATATACCTATAACCTTGGATGAGAATGGATAAGTATATGTGCATGATCTATGTTATAGTGTATGTATATATGAGTATGTAGTATACACATATAACGTTAGTTGCTTTTCTTGGGTAGGGAAATCCTTAGACTATTTTATTCTCCGGTCAGACCCTTAGCGTATAAAGTCCGAGGGCGGACTTTGTTTTTAAGGTGGGTAGAATGTAATACACCGTTTCCATATGTACGCATGTTTATACGTATTTTGGCGTGGATGCATACATATAATTTTTGGGAGTATTCTCGTATTTTTCTTTAATTATTTTGGTGTAGAAATTATTTTTAAAAGATTTTAACTTATCATTTGGTATTAGTAAATATGAGTATTTGAATGAAATAGCATGTACTCTAGAAGTATGGTGTAATTCCCATGTATTTTTATTTTTCACAAAATACAAATTCCAAAATTCTTTAACCATGACACATCACTAGCTAATATGTCATCTTGCATGGTAAAAAGAAAACACATGGCATCATCTGTGACTAAATGAATGGATGGGATTAATTGGGAGCAAATCAAAACCAAAAGAAAACCAAAAAAATCAAAATTTCTCCCATTCTCACCATATCCTCTCTCTCTCTCTCTCTCTCTCTCTCAAATCTGTCCAAATTCTCTCCTCCACCTTTCTCCCCTTTTGCACCATCATTCCCTCCACCAAACACCACCCCAAGCACCTCCCCTTCCACCACCAACAATCCCTCACTTTTCCTTATCATTCTAACACCAAAATTAACCCCAAAAAGCTCTCAAAATCCAAATTTTGGAGGTCAATTGGGAGATTGAAAGGAGAAGACTAGGAGACTCTCCATCAAGGACTAAGAAGGGCCAATGACATATTATTTGGAGGAGTACCAGTAAGGTAGAAATTCTTATCACCTTAGTAGGGTTTAGTTTTAGAACTAAGGTTTTAATTAATTAGCAAGTTCTTTAGATTTTGTGTAGAAATTAAGTTTTGAACTTCATGTTGAAATTTACAAAGAATTGGCTGATACTTTGGTAACATGCTGCACTTAATTGGCTACGTAGAAATTCATGAAATAAATATATGTTGTACATATTGAAGTCCTTAACAACTTTCATTTTTACAAGTTTTGCAAATTCGAACTGAAAAGTAGAATAAAAATTCAGTTTCTAAAACTGGTCTGTTTTAGACAGTTTTGACACCTTTCAGTAAAACGAGTAGAACTCCATGCACACTTAATAAAACATAATGATCTTGGTGCCGTTGGGAAGCTGGCTTCAAGATCTTCAACTTGTAATTTTACCTTTGTAATTTTTCGAAAATCCTATATATGCTTGTAACTGATAGAAAATGGACTTGAACTGAACTCAGTTTCTGGTTCAGAATGCTGAAATTATACCTGTCAGGAGAAAATCCACCATAAATCACATATGCAACTGAGTATATGAAAATTGGTCAGTAAAAGGAAAACACCCATATCTACAACTTTCGTGAAGGGACCAGAGACCAATTCTGACTGTAGATAGGCTAAAAATGATGTTCTTTATACTGTAACCATTTAGACAGATTCAAATTTTACACTATTGTCATCAATGCATTACTCTTTTATGTTTTGTTCAAATTCAGTTATCATGCTATTATTTGTCATGATTTATGTGATAATTAGTAGCTATGTTCACATGCTTTTCAATTTGTTGCAGTAAATAAAATTTGTTCAAGTTAAAGTGCATATTAACAGGTTTGCTATGTCCAAATAAAAGCTAGTATATTATGTTATGTTAAAGGACGTCTTATGTCATTTACTAACATGCAACAAGCTAGTATACATGGTTGTGTTGAGTATTGGACTCCCCGTATTTGGTTTTGGATGATAAGCAAACATAAATAAATCGTGAACTAACAATTTGTGAGCGCAGTTATGGAGATCGTCGCCAAATTCACGAGAACACTCAAAGCGACATCTTAAGACTTCTCAAAGCTCGTATTCAATGCCTAAAGCTTCGTTGAAGCTTTTGGACCTTTTTGGAAGTCATGAAGATTTGATCGAAGCTTTCGAAGACCGTTCCTTAAGGTTTTATTCATAGTCTTTTAGATTCGATTTATAGAATGTTAAGCCTTGAGTAATTCTTACATGTATATCTTCATATCGCTCATATCTTAGAGTTAGGATTATCTTAGAAGCCATTAGAAACTTTCGCGAAGCCTATCGCTTCTTCCCTCGGCTTCTAGTGCATCGTAGTTGGTTCAAGTAGAGTCACCAACCGACTAGATGACGATCTAGTCGGTCGGCAACTCTACATGAACCGACTAGATGTCCTAACTCATTTCAGCTCAGCCATGTCGATCAATTAGTCGGTCAAAGAAGGTTCACCGACCGACTAGATGACGATCTAGTCGGTTAGGAATCCTTCTCAGACCGACTAGTTGAGCTTGCCTCTGTACAGCCTGAGTTACTGTTTACAGTTAGTCGGTCCAAGAACATTCATCGACCGACTAGTTGTGAAACTAGTCGGTCAGAATTTGTTCTTAGACCGACTAGTGTAACTTGTATTCAGCTTCGTGCATTTCACTCTTAGTCGGTCAAAGAACACTCACCGACCGACTAGTTGGCAAACTAGTCGGTTGGTAAGTCTTCTTAGACCGACTAGTTCATGTTGCCTGGAAATCACTCTTTTGGCTGTCGAGTTGTTAGTCGGTCCATGTTGAATCACCGACCGACTAGTTGATGAACTAGTCGGTCAGTGATCCTTCTTAGACCGACTAGTCTGCTTCAGATTAGAGCCGTTGGAGATTTGAAAGCGACGTTTCTTTCTCTCTTTTCCCTTGATCCTTTAAATACCTGGAGGGGTTATTTCATAGGATCCAAGGCTGCTATTTTCAAGAGTTCTATTGATTCAAAGAGAAGCTTTCAACTCTCATCTTCAAGCTCTCCCATTCTCAAGAATCTATCCCTCACTCTTATTCCTCAAGAGAGATTCATTGATTGTGAGCCTTCCAAGCCAAGGGCTTGATTGTAGGTCATCCATCTCATCCCTAGGCTTCCATTGCTGGCCATCTTCTTGAAGCTAGGGTTTGGTGACTCTTCCTCCATCAAAATCCTCTTTGCCCTAATTTGGTAAGAAAACTCAAGACATAGGTATTTTGTTGGTAAGCATTTCATTTCAGTTATATTTGAATTGTATACTCTTGGTTGTGAGAGGTTTTGCGTGATCCCGGGTTGTGGGATTCACGGTCATCGATTGTAGGTCGCTTGCACTTGTGAGGTTTTCGCAAGTGGTCATATTGGAAATCTTGAGTTAGGGTTTCTAACTCAAGTATCCGGAAGGGATCCGGGTGGTTGGGACGTAGGATCACCGGGAACAAGTCGGGGAGACTTGGGTGGATACGAACCCATTAAACCATTTGCTTGCGTTTGCATTTATTCTTGTTGATCGTTGTTATTCCGCATTGTTGTTTGTTAATTACACGATAATTAGGAATAACTCTCCCTATTATTTAAAAGTACTATTCACCCCCCTCTAGTACATGTGCAGTGGCTTCCTAGGGCACTACAATTGGTATCAGAGCCAAGGTTCAAAGCTACACATAGACAAAGTTGAGAGCTATGACGAACAACGACTACAACGTCTTCAAGAACCGCGATGGAGCTTCTTCAGTTATGGAAGGACTATCCTCCGTCAGGCCTCCACACTTCAACGGTACCAACTACGGGTACTGGAAATGCCGGATGCAAATTTTCCTCCAGAGCGCTTCACTATGGAGAGCCACCATGACGGAGTATGTCGAGCCTTCCGAAGAAGATTTCGCGAAGTGGACTCCCGCGGAGGTCGCCGCGGAAGTAGCCAATGCCAAGGCAATGAATGCCTTGAATTGTGCGTTGGAGCCCGAGGACTTCAACAAGATATGCACATGTAAGAGTGCATATCAAATATGGAACCAACTCCTCATATTGCACGAAGGATCGAGTACGGTAAAAGATTCTAAACTCGTCGTTGCTAATAAAGAATTTGAGTTGTTTCATATGGAGCAGGGCGAAACCATGAAGGAATATTACGCTCGCTTCGTGGATATATCAAACGACTTGGAAGCTCTTGGGAAGGTCTATACCCAAAAGGAGAAAGTCGCGAAGATTATCGACGGTCTTCCATCATGTTGGGAAAAGCGTACCTTCGCCATCGAGGAAGGTAATGACATGAATAAATATACCGTCGTACAACTAATGGGTACCTTGTTGTCTTACGAGGTACGCAAGGATAGTAAGATCCGAATGAAGGAAAAGATGAAAGCGTACTTGAAGCAAGATGAGCCAAAGAAAAAGGCGATTGCCTTCAAGGCCGCTCCATCTACCGATGATGAAGAATCGAAAGACGAATTTGACATGGAATCCATTGCCCATATGGCAAGGAAGTTCGATCGATTCCTCCGAGAAGGTATATCTTTGAATAAATCTAAAGTTAGTTCGACTAATGCTTCTACTCCCGTGTGTTATAAATGCAACAAGCCAGGACACATCAAACCGGATTGTCCTCTCTACAAACACAAGGAGAAGGGGAAAGCATCGAAGTACGACAAGTCGAGAAAGTACAAGAAAGGACTTGTTGGCACATTCACCGACTCCGAAGAGGATTCCTCAAGTGGAGAGTCGGAAGATGAAAGAGTGGAGAAAGCAAATATTTGCTTCATGGCTAATGATGAGGCAAAAAGTCAAAAGTCCTCCTTCGATGATAGCGAGGATGAAAGCGAGGATGGTAGCGAGGATGAAGATGGAGAACCTACTATAGAAGAAATGAGGTTAGCTAACCAAGAAATTTGGTCTAAATTTACTAAATTAGTAGATAGATATAATAAGACCAAAGATGAACTTGTTAGCCTCCAAACCTCTCCTAAGTCTACCATCACCAACAATGACACCATTGTTGAGACACTCGCCAATGAGAAAGCAAGTTTGTTTACTCATAATGGCTTGTTGAGAAATGAGGTGAAGAACCTCAAATCTCAACTTGAGCATGTTCATTTTGAGAAATCGGATGAACACAAGATGGCGGATTTGACGTCTCAAAACTCAACCTTGAGTATTGAGAATAAGAATCTCAAATCTCGTGTTTATGCACTCACATCGCAAGTATCCACTTTGGATGTTTCGATGCATTCTCTCAAAGAGAAGTATGAGTGCACGTTAGGCCGTATCAATGATTTCAATAAAGGTAAGGGCCATTTGGATAATATCCTAAATGACTTACGTCCGGCCAAACACCACATTGGCTTGGGGTATAAGATGGGAGACTCATCCAAATCGCCTACCACCTTTGTTAGGCCGACATCCGATGCCTCGACGAGTGGGAGCAAACACCCCATTGGTAGTTCTCCTACCAATAGTGCTTCCACTTCGTACACACCCCCGATTGGAAAGAAACCCACTTTGGGTAGACCTCCAAAGAGGGGTCATGCATTTTTGTACTCTCATGCTATGCCACGTAGGAACACACATCCTACTCCATCGGTGCATGCTAATAATGATTTTTATGCTCCGCACCCACGAGCACGTGCGAACACTCATATGAGACACCCACATGCACGTAATCATGCTCATGCACATCCTAATGCTTATGTTCACACATCTAATCCACATGTGAATGCCTTCTCTCATAATCATCCTCATACATACACATCTCATGCTCCTAGGCCACATGCACCACATAGAAATCAACCTTTTGTGCATGCAACCACTAGGAAGAGGATTCCCAAAATGTACACTATTTGGGGTCCCAAGAACACTAGCGATGATGCTATGAATGTTTATGTGAAATCATATATTAATGATGTTATTTTGAATGATGATTATGTTGGGAAGTCAAGTTCCTCTTGGACTTGGTTTCCGAAGGGATAGTTCCTTTAACCCTTCAATGCTTGGTACCATGAGTTTATGATCATGTTATGGGTACCAAGGCATATGTTTATAAAATTGATTTTGATTATATTAATTTATGGGTTACAATAATTTTTATTTCGTATTTCAAATTTGTTGTCTAACCCATTGGATCCAAAAGGATTTTTGGATACCAAAATGAAGTTTTCTAGGTTCAATCCACCGTGGGATACCAACCCTACCAACTCCTCGTTTTGCGAAGACTTTCATTCAAACGGAGTTGATGGTGCTTAGGTAATGCACCAATGTAGGGGGAGCTTAATGTTGTAAGTATGATATTACATTTGGTATCCATGAGGGTTGAATGCATGCATGGTTAGAATCTATTTCTTTACATTGGTATCATTTTGTTTCTCCTAGCATGATAGAATTGTGAATGCCATAAATGCTTTGAAATTCATATCTATTTTTGACATGACATGTTTTTAAAAGTTATTATGATGATTTTCGTATTATTTTCATCACCTTGTCACTTCTCATCGCGCACTTCACTTAGTTTTGATGTGCTTTTACTTTATGTTCTTTTCGATCGATATTGTGACATTTGATATTCTATGATGTGCACCACTCTTCTGATGGTTCTTTCCTTTGTGCACATTTTATGTATGTCTCTGATATTGATTTCGTCGCTCGACGATTTAGTTTGATTCAATAGCTTTAGTTGTATGAAAACATAGAATTGTTTTCCATGCACTAAAATAGCTATAAATGTTGATATTGGAGAATAAATTCCTTTCATCAATACGTGAATTTACAATTGGTATTTTGATGACTTCATTTTTTCGTTTTTCGACTAAGGTCTCTTTGGCACACCTTTAATATGTTTTGGTATTTTACCTTGGTGTCATTGGATCGAGGTCGTATTCTTCGACTCCCGTGATTCATGTATTATTTGGCCATGATTTGTTATCATTGACTTCCTCCCGCACTTTTTGGATTATGCCAAAGGGGGAGAGATATAATAATTGCATGTGCTAAATGATAGTTTAGCATGAATCTAATTTGATATGTTAGATTTAGGGGGAGTTAAGAAAATATAAATGTATTTCAAATTCGATAACTGGATTTGTATTTTTAATTTTCTCGCCTGATTGATGCATATGTTTATTATTTCATATGGAACTAATGTGTCATCAATGCAGGGGGAGTAAGTAAATTTCATTTAGTACATTATTATTGATTATTATTTATGATTGGTTTGTCATCACCAAAAAGGGGGAGAATGTTGAGTATTGGACTCCCCGTATTTGGTTTTGGATGATGAGCAAACATAAATAAATCGTGAACTAACAATTTGTGAGCACAGTTATGGATATCGTCGCCAAATTCACGAGAACACTCAAAGCGACATCTTAAGACTTCTCAAAGCTCGTATTCAATGTCTAAATCTTCGTTGAAGCTTTTGGACCTTTTTGGTAGTCATGAAGATTTGATCGAAGCTTTCGAAGACCGTTCCTTAAGGTTTTGTTCATAGTCTTTTAGCTTCGATTTATAGAATGTTAAGCCTTGAGTAATTCTTGCATGTCTATCTTCATATCGCTCATATCTTAGAGCTAGGATTATCTTAGAAGCCATTAGAAACTTTCCCGAAGCCTATCGCTTCTTCCCTCGGCTTCTAATGCATCTTAGTTGGTTCAAGTAGAGTCACCAACCGACTAGATGACGATCTAGTCGATCGGCAACTCTACATGAACCGACTAGATGTCCTAACTCATTTCAGCTCAGCCATGTCGATCAATTAGTCGGTCAAAGAAGGTTCACCGACCGACTAGATGACGATCTAGTCGGTTAGGTGTCCTTCTCAGACCGACTAGTTGAGCTTGCCTCTGTACAACCTGAGTTACTGTTTACAGTTAGTCGGTCCAAGAACATTCATCGACCGACTAGTTGTGAAACTAGTCGGTCAGAATTTGTTCTTAGACCGACTAGTGTAACTTGTATTCAGCTTCGTGCATTTCACTCTTAGTCGGTCAAAGAACACTCACTGACCGACTAGTTGGCAAACTAGTCGGTTGGCAAGTCTTCTTAGACCGACTAGTTCATGTTGCCTGGAAATCACTCTTTTGGCTGTCGAGTTGTTAGTCGGTCCATGATGAATCACCGACCGACTAGTTGATGAACTAGTCGGTCAGTGATCCTTCTTAGACCGACTAGTCTGCTTCAGATTAGAGCCGTTGGAGATTTGAAAGCGACGTTTCTTTCTCTCTTTTCCCTTGATCCTTTAAATACCTGGAGGGGTTATTTCATAGGATCCAAGGCTGCTATTTTCAAGAGTTCTATTGATTCAAAGAGAAGCTTTCAACTCTCATCTTCAAGCTCTCCCATTCTCAAGAATCTATCCCTCACTCTTATTCCTCAAGAGAGATTCATTGATTGTGAACCTTCCAAGCCAAGGGCTTGATTCTAGGTCATCCATCTCATTCCTAGGCTTCCATTGCTGGCCATCTTCTTGAAGCTAGGGTTTGGTGACTCTTCCTCCATCAAAATCCTCTTTGCCCTAATTTGGTAAGAAAACTCAAGGCATAGGTATTTTGTTGGTAAGCATTTCATTTCAGTTATATTTGAATTGTATACTCTCGGTTGTGAGAGGTTTTGCGTGATCCCAGGTTGTGGGATTCACGGTCATCGGTTGTAGGTCGCTTGCACTTGTGAGGTTTTCGCAAGTGGTCATATTGGAAATCTTGAGTTAGGGTTTCTAACTCAAGTATCCGGAAGGGATCCGAGTGGTTGGGACGTAGGATCACCGGGAACAAGTCGGGGAGACTTGGGTGGATCCGAACCCATTAAACCATTTGTTTGCGTTTGCATTTATTCTTGTTGATCGTTGTTATTCCGCATTGTTGTTTGTTAATTGCACGATAATTAGGAATAACTCTCCCTATTATTTAAAAGTACTATTCACCCCCCCTCTAGTACATGTGCAGTGGCTTCCTAGGGCACTACAGGGTGTGTTATTACGCCATTACTTTCCATTATGCTAGCATGTAGCTTTATTTTGATTGAGTATGTCAACTTGAGACATTTGCTAGTGTTGTAGTTTCATCTTGTTTAGTGTATCATATTAGTGTTGTAACTTCATTAAGAAAGTGAATGGAATTGATGGAACTATGCGATGTTGAAATGAGATGAAGATAATGGTCGTTGTTGAATTACGACATCAGTGAAATTATGAAAGAGATGGAGAGATGAAAAAGCGGTAGTCGAGACCGCTAGATGATTTGTTGACAAACGAAGAAATACTTTAAAAACTGAGAGTGAGGATAAGAGTTTGACATCGGGAGCTCGGTCCATTCTAAAATGGGTGAGACTCCAGATGTGGGTTTGGGGGAAACACGAGTAAACTTTAGGGGTTAAGGAGTGGACGTATGAATTATGATTTCTCGCCCGATGTGTTGCCCCCAGAAGGGGAGTTGGAGAGGGCTAGAGAGGCTGCTGGTGTGCTCGTGTCGGAACATGACGGTAAATGATGGTTTGCTCCGTTTGTCCGACAGAAAAATCGAGATGAGTCTCGCTCTAGTACCTTGCCCCGTTTGGGTACGAAGTTACGAGAGGCCCCTCCAGTGCTCGTGTCACTAGTTGAGGCACCATTTTTCACCCACCTTGGGTGAAGTCCGACTCCGTAGCGTCCTGCGGTTTACACGAGTTTCCAAATATGTGAATCAACAACTTAAAGTAATTGTCTTTAATTTATAAATGTTATTATCTCATGTGTCCTTACTTTTGTTTACTTTAATACTGCTATCCCATGGTAACATGTTCTTGTGCTTCCTTTCAATACCTGCATTTCATAATGTAGTTTCATATGCATGTTTTGTAAGTTCTTATAACTAAGTTCACATGTTGGAATGTATCACTTTTATGCACCATGAACCTTACTTGTTAGACCACCATCCATAGATAGATAGACCAGTTCTAAAACTGGGATCTACTAGAGTGTTAGGAGTTTCTACTGGGTCACGTGTTGACGTGTCCCCGTTGACTTTTTAGGTTGGGGATAGCGGCTATAGCCTTGGAGTTTGTGATCGGTTGTAGGATTGGGTGGCGAGGGGTATGATGAGAGACTTGTACTTTTGGTGTTTCTTTTTCGGGTAGACCTTTGTAGCTAGAGTTGTGATGATGAAATGTTTGAATTGTAAAAGTTGGAACTGGACTTGGAGTTGTATAAGATTATCGTTGTCTCAGTGTAGCTTTCCTTATTTGTACCCCTTGAACAGATGGTGTACGTAAAAGACTGTATCAATGTATTAAATAAATGAAATATTGTACTTTTGTTTATTTCTCAGTGTTATATCTATGATGGAGTTTTACTTGTACTTCCCAGCTCGTGCGCAGTGGCCTGCGGAGTTTTCTATTCAGTGCAATACTTCTCTTCTCTCTCCTTGTTTTCTTCACAACCGTAGTTTCGGGAATACCTGATACGGATTCGTACTTATCGGGTATCCTGGGAAGCGGGTCGTGACAAGTGCTCTTCTCCCGATTAATCTGAAGCCTTGTGAAATTGGAGAAGACTGTAAGCAATTCTTTAAGAGCCCCCAATGAATGTTTATTAGCTCGATAGAAGACAAGGAGGTCATCTGCAGATAGAAGGTGGGATATTGAACCTGAGCGCCTCATAAGATGGATGGCATGAGCAGCAATGGCCTTATCTACCAATAGAGAGAAGGCTTCCATGACCATAACGAAGAGGTAGGGGGAGATGGGATCACCTTGTCGAAGTCCTCTGTTGCCTTCAAAGTATCCCGCAGTGGATCCATTGATCATTACCGAAAAGGTTGGAGTAGAGATGCACTCCTGAATCCACCTAATAAATGTTTTGTTAAAACCAAATGGGTGTAAGATATAGTAAATTAATTCACGGTTCACACTATCAAACGCCCTCCTCAGGTCTAGCTTAAGACATACTCTGGTCCCCATGGGATTACTGAAGTCACGAATCTGATCGTGTGCTAGGAGAGCACAATCAGAGAGAAGTCTTCCTTTAAGAAAGGCTGCTTGGTTTGGAGAAATGAGCTCATGAATTATCACCTTTAGCCTGTTGCATAAGACCTTGCTAATAACCTTGTAGAGAACATTGCAGCAAGCAACTGGTCGGTAATCTCCCAGTCAAGTAGCATTAGTATTCTTTCGCACTAGGGCCATTAATGTGTGGTTTAATTGACACAACATTGTTCCCGAGCGAAAAAAAGAGTGATCATCACCTGAGATGTCATTCCCAATTGTACTCCAGCTATGTTGGTAGAAAACTCTGTTAAATCCATTGGGGCCTGGGGATTTATCAGCTCCAATCTGAAAAACTGCTTCTTTGATTTCATCATTAGAGACACGCCTTATTAGCCAATCCGCAGCTTCTGGGGTTACTTTGCGCTTCGAGATTAAATTTGGGAATACATTCCAATAGTGGGATTGGGTATATAGAGCTTCATAAAATTTTGGAGCATCCACTTTTAATTCATCATAAGATTTATTCTAATTACCATTCGCATCCACCAAGTGGCCAAGATTGTTATGCCCTTGTCTGGATCTCATCGCATTGTAAAAATATTTTGTATTCTTATCCCCCAGGCTAAGCCAGTCTTGCCTACTCTTCTGGTGGAACATCTCCTCCTCCATCTCCAGTAGCTTGACTAGTTGAATGGCCAGCTGATGCTCCCTCTTCTGAAGTACCACATTAGAATGTATGTCCGGCATTGCTCTGATTTCCTCAATTTGCTGACAGCATAGAAGTACAGTGTTCATAGAAGTCTGTTTGGAGGCCCAGATTTTCAGTTCATTTTTAAGGCGTCTCAGCTTAGAGATAACACAATACATGGGGGGACCATGTACATATTCTTCCCAGCATGCAGTAACAAGATCACTATAACCTGGCCAACGAACCCAATGGTTGAAAAATTTAAATGGCCTAGGGTCAGATTGTACCTTGGTGTGAAGTTTGATCAACATTGGGGAGTGATCACTTGTACGGGGATCAAGATATTCAACAAAGGATTCTGGGAGGATGCTGGACCATCTTGAGTTGCAGAAGACCCGATCTAACTAGGCAGCAATACGGCCAGCTCCAGTTTGCTTATTGCACCAACTAAGCTTCCTCCCATGCTTTTGAGATCAAGCAATGAGCATTTACAGAGGCATGCATTATATGCATCCAACACATTAGGGTCAAGTTGCCTTTCACCGATCTTGTATTTGGAGTACCGTACACAATTAAAGTCCCCACCTACAAGTGTTGTGTCCATATTTTCCATCTTTTCATAGCATCATCCCATCACATTTCATATCATATTTACATCCAAACCCCGTATTTTCCTACGATATTGCAAATCTAACGCTATATTCGAGTTTCGTAGAGTTTTGTGGATTTTCAGGGATTTTGGAGCGATTCGGGACCCATTTTGGATATGGACACATCCGGCATGATTTTAATCCCGTTGGCGAAGCTCTACAGGAGTTCGCCAAGTTTTGGAAGCCTATGGGAGGAGTAGAGGAGATTGCTATGAGTGGAGGAGAAGCTGCAAGAAGGAGTTGCGAGTTTCCCAGGCGACTCGACCGAGCAGAGCACCTGCTCGGTCGAGATGATGCACGGAGTAGGCTGAAGTCTGATACGCATACTGCTCGGACCGAGCAGTATGGTGACTCGGCCGAGCAGCTCCCATTTTCTAAGCTCAATCAACCTCCTACTCGAGCCGAGCAGGGCTCATGGCAACAGAGTCAGCTGCCTGCTCGACCGAGCAAGGCTGACTCAGGCTGAGCAGATAGAGTGGCATTTTTTGGAGAAGACCGACTCACTGACGTACTCGACCGAGCAAGAGGGCTGCTTGAACGAGCAGCCTGACCGAGCAAGACTCTGCTTGACCGAGTCACTGACTCGATCGGCGACAATGAATGCTATTTTCGGAAATTCTCGTGGCCGTCTGATGCGCGGAATGGAGTGAAGTGTGGATCTGAGGATTACGAAAAGGGGAGCTCATTCTTTGGATGTTTTTTGAATTAGTTTTGGAGAAGGAGATGAGATTAGAGAGGATTGTAGTTCTAAACCTAGTTTTGCTTGAATTTTGAATTAATTCTTTGGAGAAAATCTGCGATCTATTGCCTTGCGTTCTGGAATCTATTTGGATTATTATTGGTTTTATTCTTCCTTGTCTTCGGCAAGTAAGTTATTCATTTCCCATTTGATTCAATTGTTGTGATGTCTTCTTCGATAAAAATTGGATTTTTATTTGTTAAATTCGCCATGTGTGAGTAGTCTCCTCTAGTGTTGACGAGTTAGCCCTAAGACGTTAGGAGGGAGATGTAGATCTGGATCTCTAGGTTGAATTAGGAATAAAGGGGAGTATTTCGGCTGATCCTTCTGAATCTCTAAGATAACTCGCACTGAGATCATGCCCACGGTCTGCGGAATTGATGAGCTTAAGGGGTATCCTTGGGATTTGAATAGGGAAATCGATGGATCCAACCAAGGCTCGTGACCACACCCGGCTCATGCCTTGAGGGGATCCACCGACGAACTATACTGCTACATTGATGGCTACTGCCATTGCATTAATGAGAGCCACCGAAATACCTCGAAATTCTAACCCACGAGAGTGGTATAAATTGAGAGACTAATCCCCTAAACCAACGTAAGGATCCTATTCCAATATCGATGCCCGACGGTCTTAGCGGTGATCCGTAAGACCCTAGTTTTCTTTATTATCAAGCCAACAACAACACCACAACCAATCTTTTCAACCCGATAGCTATCTCACTTTGAGATATAAAAATAATCTGAGACCTCAAATACACTGTTAACGTCCCTGTGGGATCCGACATCTTTTATACTATAATTTGACAATGTCTGCTTACGGATAGAGCCTGAAATTGACACCTAGGAGCCTTACTACGCCTAGCGACCGTGACACCGGTAGTTGGAATTTAGGTGTAGGTTTCGGATGTGTCAACAAGCCATGCTTCTCCATTTATCTTGGTTGCATCACCTTCGAGTAGTCTCCAGAGATTAACTCGTTCCAAATTTGAATTAGAGGCATAGATAGCTGACAGTATCAGAGATAGGCCCCCCGTATTATGGCAGTGAATTGTAATGTGTTGTGAAGAGCATAATACTAATGTACACCGCCATACCTTAGGATCAAGGCCAACTAGAACTCGAGCACCTTTATGCTCATCAAAGTTATTCACCATAATCCAACTTGCAGGAATGCAAAGTTTCAAATTTTTAGAGTCTGATTTAAGCTTTGTATCCAGTAGCATCACAACCGAAGGCTTCCACTCCTTGAGTCTGTCGCAGAGGTCTCTGCACCTTACAGGATTATTGAGACCTCGCGTGTTCCAGACTAGAACTGTCATTGACTAAGATGGGGGTGTTGTCACCCAAGAACTCCTTCCCTGAGTCTTGAGCTCTTTCGTAATCCACCAGCAGCAGAGGAATGGGAAGTGTCTTTCTTATTGTTACCCCTCCACAGATTCTGCCATTTGTTTCAGTTGAGCTTGCTCCTGTTTCCATTTTGCATTTGCGTATATGAGGACACTAGGTAGTCTATTGATGTCAATATCCACGGTTTTGTCAAGGAAAGAGGAGACTGGCTTGGGGGTATTAGGCTCAATAGGAACCTTACTTGCATTTTGAGGAGCACCTTGGTCAATATCCACATGAGC
This sequence comes from Scilla litardierei, assembly GCA_030789695.1. NCBI lineage: Eukaryota > Viridiplantae > Streptophyta > Magnoliopsida > Asparagales > Asparagaceae > Scilla > Scilla litardierei. The sequence continues at coordinate 254,071,310 of CM061142.1, forward strand.
ACAACTCCTACTATGGCAATCAGCTATGTCTGCCTTATCCGTCCTCCTGTTAATAATGGCCTCCATATTGATTTCCCCATCTATTGCTATAGTAATGCCAGTGGTCAGAGCATTAATTGTCTCAATGGTAGAATCGTTATTAATTTCTACGGCCGGAGCAGCTGGAGCACTAGGACAGAGCAGTGATACATCGGTCGGAGCATTAGGATTCTTAACGGCCGTATCCATGAGAGTGTTAGCAGCCGTATCAGTGAGAGTGTCAATGGCTGTATCAGTGAGAGTATCAGCGGTCGTAGTAATAGGATTGACAGCAGCCGTAGCATGATACTGCCCTCCCTTTGGATCCACTACAGCACCACTTCCATCTCCATTTTGTTTTGTTTGTTCAGTTAGAATTTCACCTGGCTCAACATCCTCCCACTCTGATGCGTATTAGCGTGTAATTCCTTGGATTCATTACTTTGGATTGAAGAGGGCTGTAATAAATCAGGGCATTGGAGATTAGAATGCCCAAAGCAAACACAGTTACTACACCGTGGGGGCTCCCCTTCAAACTTTGCTCCAATGGAGCTTATTTCACCATCATCAAGCTCCATCGACACTGAACTTGGAAGGGGTTGCTTTGCATCCACCTCAATCAAACACCTAGCGTAGGTCAGACGTTCTAGTCTTGTAGTAGCCCAATCCAAACATAGAGGTCTTCCAATCACTGAAGCAATGATGTTTAATATCTCAAGAGACCATATACTAAGCGGTAGCCCATGAAATTGAACCCAAACAGGCACATATGTTAGAATATCTCGATCATGGCAAAGAGTAGGGGTCCATCGTTGTAGGATGACCAACCTACCATCAAAAAGCCATGGTCCTCATGTAAGATTCCTTCACATTCCTCATTACTCTCAAATCTAAAATAAAAGAAGCTGTTGTCACGGCTATATATTTGAACTCCTTTCTTTGGCTTCCAGAGCCGATCCACCCACGCCCTTAGTTGTCTGTAGTAGGGGACATCTCCTAGAACATAGCCCACTATCGTGTTCTTCCATCTTTCTGCTCCTCGTGCCAACAAAGTGCCCGCAACTCTAGCTATGGGTGAGCCATCATCTTTGATCAGAGGAGGGATGAAGGACATCGCCATTGATTCTTCATAAGAATGCATATTGGCATACACATCTGACCACGACAGCTTTGACCATTTGTATCAATCTTGATAGAGAACTTTGGTCTAATGGGCATTCTATTAAGCATCTTACCTGCTCCAATAGCTGGCACATTCTGTTTTGGTACTTGATTTGTCTGTAAGCCTCTTGCCCCTTTCTTTGATTTGCCTGCAGCCCAAGATCAACCCCCTTTCCCGATGATACCTCTACTCCCATCGTGAGGCCTCCCATTGCCACCGCCTCCTTCTGCGGACAATTTCTCTTTGTTTTGTCTCGCAACAATCTGCCAGCCATCTTCCTTAGAGGAACCAGATGCCTCCTTATCATTAGAGTCCACGAGACTACTCTTGCCAGCCCACTTGCCGGAGTTCTTATTGATCCCGCTGCCAGGGTCCCCCAAATCGCCAGTCCTCATCGTTGAACTATTCCTTGCATGTATGTATATATGTATGTATATATGTTTGTAAGGACAGTCTATGCCTTACAATACTAACAACAAACACTCTAGAGGGGGAGAGGTGAATAGAGTAACAGTAATAATCGTGTAATTAAAAATTAAACTTGCAAATGCAGAATTATAAGTGCAAGAGAAATTTAATCAACACAATCAAGCAAATGCTAACACAAAAATTTTACAATGGTTCCCCAACTTGGGTACATCCAGCCACACTAATATTCACTATGATCCTACACAAGGTAATGAGTACAATCTCACAAAGAGATATGAACTCTCACAAAGAGAGAACCAAATTCTCACAAAGAGAAACACACACACACACACACACACACACACGTGTGTGTGTGTGTGTGTACACATGTATGTGTATATACACACACATATATATGTCTATGTGTGTGTGTATATATATATGTATTTACACACACATATAGACATAGACATATATATATGTGTATATACACACAAATGTGTATATATATGTGTATGTATGTGTATCTGTATTACAAAATAGGGATGTTATCATGGGTTATTGGATAAGAGTTGTTGTATAAGATAAATTGGTTAAAATAAAATAGATAAGAGAATATGGATAAGAGAATATGGATAAGAGAATTTGGATATGTTTGTTAATACATTATGTTTGTTAATAGATTTTGTATTTGAGAAGTTGCATGTGTGTGTGTGTATGTACACTTATATATGTGTGTGTATGTGTGTGTATATATACACATATATTGACACACATATATAAGTATATATATGTGTATATATACACACACATACACACACATATATAAGTACTAGTCATAACCCGTGCCCTTAGGCACGGTTCATTTAAAATCTTTGATTCCCCAAAAATTATTTCCCCTATAAAATTTTGGGAAATAGATTATGAAAGAACAAAATTTTAGTGGGCCCCTTCGGCGCGGGTGCCATTACTTGATTATAATAGATATCCCTCATTTGTATAATAGATTTCCATTAATATCTCATCTCTTGTCCAATTTCTTTTGTCCAACTTCTCTTATCCAATTTCTCTTCATAACATCCCTCATTTGTATAATAGATATATATATACATACATACATATATATACATACATATATATATGTGTGTGTGTGTATATATACACGTATATATACATATACATACATACATACATATATATATACTAGCAAATAACCCGTGCACACGTGCACGTGGACTGAGAAAAAACGGTCGGAAAGGGGGGAAGAATAAAAAGTGTAGGTGTGTGAGGGTGGAGGGTCCAGGGGCAAAAATTTAAAACCCGGGGTTGTATGTGTAAAATTTCTCACCTCCTCTCTTATCCCTCAAAATCTCATCTCTTATCCAATTTATCTTGTCCAAATTCTCTTATTCAATTTCTCTTGATAACCTCTCTATTTTATAGAATAGATATGTATGTATGTATATGTATATATGTATAAGTATACTCTTGTCCAACTTCTCTTATCCAATTTCTCTTGATACCATCCCTATTTTATAGAATAGATGTATGTATATGTATGTATGTATATGTATGTACTAGCCATTACCCATGCCCATAGGGCACGGTTTATTTAATGGCCGAGTTTTTCCCCCCACGAATTTCAAGTTCCCCCAAATTTCAAGTTTTCCCACAAAATTTCCAGTTTCCCCCAAATTTAAGTTTTCCCCAAAATTTAAGTCCCCCCAAAATTGTCATTGCCACCTAGGAAAAACTTGCCACGTAGGACAAAGCTTTGTCCTAGTAGGACAAGATTCAAAATCTTTAAATGCCTGGAAAAAAAATGGTCGGAAAGGGGGGAAGAATAAAAAGTGTGGATGGTTGTGTGGGGAGGGTCCAGGGGAAAAAATGCAAAAACCGGGGTTGTATGTGCAAAATTCCCCACCTCCTCTCTTATCCAATTTATCATGTCCAAATTCGCTTATCCAATTTCTCTTAATAACATTCCTCTTTTATATAATAGATATCCAAATTCTCTTATGCAATTTCTCTTGATAACATCCCTCTTTTATATAATAGATATCCAAATTCTCATGTCCAAATTCGCTTATCCAATTTCTCTTAATAACATCCCTCTTTTATATAATAGATATCCAAATTCTCTTATCCAATTTCTCATGTCCAAATTCTCTTATCCAATTTCTCTTGATAACTTCCCTCTTTTATATAATAGATATGTATGTATATGTATGTATGTATGTATGTATGTATGTATGTATGTATGTATGTATGTAAGGACAGTCTATGCCTTGCAATACTAATAACAAACACTCTAGAGGGGGCAGGTGAATAGAGTAATGTCAATAATCGTGTAATTAAAAATTAAACTTGCAAATTCGGAATTATAAGTGCAAGATGAATTTAAACAACACAGTCAAGCAAATGCTAACACAAAAATTTTATACTGGTTCCCCAACTTGGGTACATCCAGCCATACCAATATTCATTATGATCCTACACAAGGAAGTGAATACAATCTCACAAAGAGATATGAACTCTCACAAAGAGAGAACCAAATTCTCACAAAGAGAAACAAACTCTCACGAAGAGAGTACCAAGCTCTCACAAAGAAAGCAACTAACTCTCACAAAGAAAGTTAGGGGGTAAAACTCTCACAAAGACAGAAACTAACGTTGATAAAGAAATCTAGGGTTTCAAGAAACAAATGAAACAAATGTACTCTTACCTATGCCTTGATGAGATGAACTTACTCAATATGAATGCAAGGCATGTAAGAGGATATCCAAGTGTTGAGATGAGCTTTAATGCACTTGGAGGATTTCCCTTGTGCTAGCTTCAATGCATGAAGAGTAGTAGAGCTCTAGTGAGGGAAATGAGAGATTAGGAGTGCCACTGAGATTCTTAATGATCTTCAAGAGTTTCAAGAGTTCTAAATGAACTAAGGCCACTCCTATATATAGAAGCCCCAAAAACCCCATGAAACCAAGCAAAAAGTCCAATGGAAGAATTCTACATCGGCTAGAATTTGGGCTGAAATGTCATCGACACGTGCCTTTATAAGAGTGGACAAGCAACTGGCTAACAACTATATTTTGGCAGTTTACGGCTCGGACAAGCGACTGATGAAGGAATATCAGTCGACTGATCAACGGCTAGATTATTCCCAACGGCTATAATCTGAGCCAGGACAGACGACTGTAGAAGACTACACAGGCACATGTACAATGTGCAGGCGCCTGAATATACTTTAGTAGGCGGCTGTCACATGAGATGGAAAGGATCTGAGAAAATGCAGCTTTTCTCACCTGTGCATTCAGACGACTGATGACCAAAGTCCAGGCACCTGAAGATGGATAGGTGACTGTAAAATCTACATCAGTCGACTGTTACACAAAGTGGATTGATGCCCAGAAATGACAGGTTACGCACATTGGCACTCATACGACTGAAGGACAAAGTTCAGGCGCCTGATGGTAGACATGAGACTGTCAAATGAACTTCAGTTGCCTGTACCAAAAGCTCAAGAAGGAGTCAAGAAAGAGTTGACTTGAACTGTGCACAACTGTCGGCTGTAAAAGGCTGGTCAGGCATCTGGAGATCGCCCAGTCACCTGTCCTGCCTTCAGTAGTCGCCTGTTGGAAGGCTAGAGACTCCAATTGGAGTTCATGGCATGTGGAACCTATAGGATTGGTTTCTATGATAATCCTAAGGTACACTAAGATGGTTAATGCATATGCATGAATGAGTAGACCATCTATCAATGCATTACAAAATCATAGACTTAAAAAGAGAAATTGTAACGGCATGTTTCTGTATATATGTATTCTGTACGTATTTAATTAGTGCAGTGATTATTAGAGTATTAGTATTATGGAATCTTTATTTATTATTATTATTTCCACAGCTCGAGAACGCGACTTAGCGATCGCGTTTGTATCTTCTTTAACTTTGGTCGATGTTGGTTGCAGGGACGAGATCGTAATAATCCGATTACCCTAATCCGATTATCCATCACATCTTATCTTGATCAAATCTTAACCAAATTGATTTCCTGCTAATCCAATCTTAACCAATATCTTAATTGAATGGATGATCATATCTAAATCCAATATATCAGATATCCTAACCGAATAAATTGTCATATCTTAGTTAACAGTCATCCAAATCAAACCTTTTATAAACTAGACCAATCATACCCAACCCTTAAATTCATTTATTACCCTTAATGTGTTAGTCTCATTAGTACCCTTGCATTAGGTTAGCTTATTTTAATTTATTAATTATGGTTTACGTTTTCAAAACTCAAATGTTTTCAAAAATTCGAATGTTTAAAAATGAATTCAAATTCTTTTTGAAAACTGCCTATTTTAATCCTAATAAAGTCTATAGCTGATTTAGTAGAGTTCTAATTATGCATGTCTTTCATTAATAAACTCTGGATGTCTGATTTCATTATTATGCTTATAGTTAATTCATTAGGAGTGTATTAATGTGTAAGGACTAAAAATTCAGATGTTTTAATTTCAAATATTTTCAAATTCGAATTCAAATTGTTTCTCTTTTTATATATCCTAATTAAATAATAACTAATTTGGAATTATTTTACTCATTCAACCCTATTATTTCCCTAATTAATAATATGATTCAAACTTTCCTTTTTCCTCTTGCTCTTAATTTTCTAAATCAATATTTATTAAAAACAAATCTTTTCAAAATTCAAACTTTCCTATTTATCTTTTGCTTTTATCAAAAGTATTAAAAACGAATCCTTTTGAATTTCAAAAACTTCCCTTTTATTCCTTGCTCTTAATTATCATAATTGTTATTATGTTCCAACTTTCCAAAACCACTTAAGCTTTATTTCCCCAATAATTGTTTTAATTCAAAATCCTTCCTTTTCTTCCTTAGTTTTAAACCCTACCATTTCTTGACTTTCCTTTCCTTCTTGCATTGATCCTTATTATTAATTTCAATTAAACCCTTTTTACTTCCATTTTTCTTTATCTTTAATGCCTTTCAATTATATGATTACATGTATGATATTTTTGAATTCAAAACTTTGAATTAATTTTCCATATAATTTTTAGGAGACTCTATACCCTATATTAATGTGTATCAGTATTTATTATTGTAATTATAATTTTGTTTCTTACCTTTTCTTTCTTCATCTAATCTTCTAACCCTTCCTTCTATAACCCACGTAATTCCTTCCCTATTATTTCTCCCTCACAGCTAGAACCCAACTTAGGTTATGCATGCTTCACCCCACGTTCTCTTCTCCCATACTTTCATGACATCAACCCCTCGTGTACACCTCTTTCCACTTCATGACTTTTAACTGTCCTATTTGATTATTATTCTTCTCTCCATCAAACACCAAGGCCCCTCTTCGTTTCTCCTCCCCCCATAAGGCCAACCGCCGATCATCTCCTCCCTACAAACGCCGCCCTCACCCTTCTTTCCGAACAAACGGCGCCGTCCGCCACTTCCGCACCACTTTCGACCCTCCCTCCATCCTACCCCTTCTCCGAGCCCGCACTGCCCAACCTCACGGCGACTTCGACAGCCCCGACACGCCGTACCCACCATCGACCTGTTCCACCAACTAAACCGCCTCTCTCCTATCGTTTTCCGTCGCCCACGCCTTTCTAATCCGTCGCCCAAGGCTACTCGCCAACCCCCCCCGCCGGCAGACAACCCCCACAGACCCAGGCGCCACCTCCTTCTCCTCTCAGTCGACCACCTCAACCCCGTGACCTCCTTTCGACTTCTCCCTCCGACGAGGGCCTAAACTTTGATATTCCACCACCACCTCCCCAAGCAGTTTCTGACCTCGCACCCATCTCCAGTCGCCATCCTCTCTCCACACCTTCGATCAGTTCACAGCTCACTCCGGCGACCCCTCAACACCGGATGAACACCGCCAACCCTCATCTCACCACAGAGCCCTCCCCTATTTCCCTCTCTTTCCCAAGGCGACTACTCGTCGACGAGCTCAACCCAGCGCCTCCACCCCTCATCTTCCCCGTGCATCCGATCAGCCCGACACCACACCCACGCACAGACCCGCCGCCAAGATCCGTCGCACGTCCCTTGCAGTTCACCGCTACCTGCATCCTCTGAACTCCCCTCCTCTGTTTTCCGCCTCGAACAGGGTAGCCTGCCCTCTCTTTCTCCTCCCCTGTGCTCCCCTCGCCGTCCCCCAGGCCAGCACGCCGCCTCCCCTCCTCGTCATCTCCATCGGCACTTCCCACGGTCCGCTGTCGATCCCTTTCGACCAGCATCCCTCTGCTCCGACCAACCCTCATCCCCCTCAGATCGACACCCGCCGGCCATGTCCTCGTGTGCGCCCGTCGACCCCAGATCCAGAACGCCGTACGCCAGATCTGGCCACCCTCCATCGCTGCCGGACCCGAAGCCAGAGCGTCCCTTGATTCCTCTCTGCGTCAGAAGAAGGAGAAGAAGAAGAAAGGAAGCGGAGAAGAAGACGACAGGTGGGAGAGAAAGGAGTATAAGGTATTATAAAGTATTGTATATATTATAATGAGTTGTTTTTATTAATATATTATTACTGAGTTAGTTTAGATATGAGTTAGTTCAGTAATTAATATAATGAAGTTCGTTTATACACTGTTAACTATCTTATAAGTGGTAGTCACTATACCATATGTATATGAGTTTATATGTTAGGATGTTAGAATGGGTGTTAGTTTGTTTAAACTCCAAGTTGCAGTGAATCAGGAACAATATATATCTTATAAGTTAGGGTTAATTGGTTATAACCATATGGTTTAATTTTATATCCAATTTCGCAGATTGAACCGTCCCTTCCGTTGCAACCCCCTGGACACCCAAAATCGTTATATCAGGCAAGTGCACCTATTTACACATTTTATTCCGTTGCCGTTAAATCATTTAAACTGAGACATTATGACAAGCAAGTGTACAATTTCCTTGTTTTAGAACATCGTTACAATGAACTTTAAACCAAGAATTGTTCCATACCATATTGTCTACCATTCTAATAATTAACCTACTTGTACACACTTGAGTGAGTATATATTGATGGAACGGATTGATGGAATACTTGAAATCGTGAACTTGTGAATTCGTGCGCCCAATAGGAGAAATCACGAAATCGTGATGTCATGTGAGTTGACAAGCTCGTGCGTGCTTGTAATATGGATTAGGCTGGCTCGTGTTCCAGCAGAACACTTGGGTGGGGTAGTTCAATGTAGTAGAGGCTGGAATGCTAGATTACACTCTCGTGGTGAACTTGACCGACACCTGGCCGGGTCGGTGAGTGGAGAGCCACGGGTATCTCCCGTTGGCTTGGGTGTAATGCTGGTCATTTTCCCCCCTCAGACATTGGGCTTTTCACTAGGCACACTTGGTTGATTGTCCCGTTCTTTTACTCCTGTTGTTACTATTGAGGATTGCGTACTCTGTTAGTTACTCCTGCCTTATTCGTGTACTAATATCATGCCTAATGCTGTGCACACTACACATTTCATGCCTATTGCAGTATACACAACACTTGCCATGCTTATTGCTGTACACACCACACTTGCCATGTTTACTGCTGTACACACCACACTCGCCGTGTTATTGCTGTGCACACACTTCCCATGCTTATTGTTGTACACACAACACCTGCCATGTTGTAATGCCCGTATGTGTAAAATACTGTTTGTTGGTGTGCGTAAGTAATTTTGTTGTGTGTAAAGTAAATTCCTACAGGTATGGCGTGAATGTGTGTGGTGGAATAGTAAATTGATCTTATTGTTAGCACGTTCTTCGTGTTATTAGCGTGCTTAGCATTTTTCGTTGGTGAGTGTGTATCGTAATCGGCGTGTTCAAGATAGTTGGTGACGTTGAGCTAGTTATTACTGAATGACATTCTTATTATTGATGTTTGGTTGTGAAAAGTGTGGTATTAGTTGTTTGGGCTTATAGTAAATTTTAGTAGCCTAAGATTTGGTTGTTGGGCTTTGCCGTTTAGCTTGCGTGAAGAGACTTGGTTGTTTAGGGGTGGGCTTGGATTAATATTAGGAAGAGGGAAGAGAGATTTTTGTTTAAGAATGGGGATGGCAAACTTGTAATAGATGAGTCCCTATGTTTATTCCATTTTCTCTCTTTCTACATCATTCTCTCTTCTAATTAATTTTGCTTTCTTCCCCAAGCCAAGAGCACAGCCGAACCCAAGCCCATGGCCGATGCTCCCAGTCCAGGCATGGAGGAAAAAAAAGAAAAGAGAAGTAGAAAAAAAAAGAGAGAAAATTTGCAAACTTTTCTAATCCTCCCAAATCTCTTAAATCTTTCTCCTTCCTCAGTTTCTTTCCCCATGCCAAGGCCGACCCTCTCCCCATGAAGAAGGCCGAACCCCCTCCCCATGTCTGCCGTTTGATCTCCTTTGGGCCGAAAATTCTCAGCAAGCAACAAAAAGGAAAGGAGATAGGAGATTGAAGAGAAGAGGAAGAATTAGAAAGAGGAAGGAGGAAGGGAGAAAAGAAAGCTAGGGTTTGGGATTTGGGGAAACTGAAAAAGATGGAGAAGTGCCATGGGATTTGTAGATGGGTTGCTTCTCTAATGAGGTAGGGCTCTAATCCCAAAGCAAATAGTTCTTCCATTTTCATCCTAAGTTCCAATTTGCATTTTTAGGGATCCTTGGAGTTGGAGCTTGAAGGTGAAATCATGGGGGGAAATTCGAAATTAGGGCTTGAGCTTAGAATTGGAAGAGGATCTTTGCATCTTGGATGAGGTAGGAGTCCAACCCCATCTCTCATGTTTTAATTCTTTGCATCTTAAGTATAAAGATTGCATCTTTTTGGGTTTTTGTGAAACCCCTTGATTTGGTGCCCTCTTGCTTGTTCCAAGTTAATTTATGGAATTATTTGATGTCATGGTTTGATTCATGAAGAAATTGGAAGTCCTGTTACTTACAATTTTGTGAACTTGTGAAATTGCCTTCTTTTGAATGTTGGAAGCTTGTTTGGTTAAATGTCTTGGTATGAAAGATGTGAATCATGTTTCCCTGAATTGAATGGTGCTATATGATATCATGGTTTGATTCATGAGACAATTGATAGCTTGGTTACATTAATATTGAGGAATTGTCCTCATTTAGCATGTTGACGTTAAGTGTCACTTGTTTTACTAGACAGGATTATTTTCGTACATGAGGAACAAAAATGAAAGGCGATGTGTTGGGCGAAGTAAAAATTGGTGCAAGATTGAAATTATATGTTGTGTTGGGCTAAGTTTACTTTAGTACTCAATTTTCATGTGAAGAGGAAATTTTGTGATGAAGTGAAATTCTTGAAGCTATGTTTTAGTTGAATTAAATTAAATTGTTCTTTAAGTTCAATTTTCATGAATTAAGTTGGATTGCTCTCATTTTGGGCATTGCTCTCAATGTAGGAATGTTAAGGTATTGGGAATTTATTTGGAAATGTTGGGAGTAGGAAGTTTGTATGTAACAATGGCATGTTGGAAATTATCATGACATGTTGGAAGCTTAACATTCAAGTTACCTCGTATGAGATTGCTTTCTCATTTTGGTTTTATTGATTAAATGAAATAGTTCTCATTTTATGATATGGATTGAAATTGTTCTCCTTTGTTACATTTGTTGCTCAAATGAAATTGCTTCCATATTCCTTGTAAGAAAAAAGTGAAGTAGACTATATTAAATTGAGTAGTGTAATATGAGGTTATGAAATAGATCATGATGCCCTATAATGTCATGTTTCAATGACAGGTGAATTTGCTCTCATTTTGCTTTCATTAACTTTGTTAGAAGCTATCAATGCCCACTTTTATGAAATTGCGCTCATTTTGGGTGTTGGAAACTATTTACTCAATTTAATGCGTATGAAATGAGAAACTTGTAAAAATGAAATGAATTGGTGATGTTGAAAACAAGTGGAATATGGAAAGGTGACATGGTCACGTTAGGACACGAAGGTGGAGTGCACGGGCATGGACAAAGTTGCCACGGTAGGAGGCGGGTGAAATCGCCGTGGGCAACCTCTTGATACCATTAGGTGGCTCCACGTGGATAACGGAGTAGAATCATTTGCACGTGCACGCCGGCTCATTCATGGGATCCCCATTGCATTGCATTGCATCACATTGCTTGTGATTCATGTGCATCATGGCATCATTGGGCATTTGTGTGATTGGGGTGATATATTTGTGTGATTGTTGCTTTATGCGAATGGATGTTGCCATGAATGCATTATATGTTGAAATGGTTGTATGTTGGTTGGAAAGTGGGGTATTGGTGGTTGCTAGTAGACGAATTTAGGTTGAGGTTGTGTTCCCTCCTCTTGAACTAAAATGTTGTTGTTGATATTATGTTGTTGTTGTTATTGTCGTCATAGTAGTTGTTATTTTCGTGTTCTTGTTGGCGTTATTATTAATGACTCTACTTAAGGGCAAGATATTATTATTCACACCTCCCTTGACTAAGGCTAATTTTATTGAGAATCCATGTGCAAGTGGGCACCCTTATGTTGTTAGCCCTCTTCATTGGTTGAACATGGAAATCTTCATTGAATTATAGACAAATTGCTCTCTTTCATGCAAGTTGTGATCTTTATCAAAGTTGATGCACTTGTTATCGTTTGAATGAAGTAATTATGCTTTATTTAGTCATTTCTTCTTAGATCATGTCTAAGGTTACTAACTTCATGGAAAAATTGTGCTAATGAGAGTAGAGTTATGCACTCTTCCTTTGTGTGAAGGAATGGTTGCTAATTAAGTTTGTCCATGAGTATTGTTGGGGGAAGTTGCAAAGTTTCATGGAAAAGATGTAGAATGTTGCCTTTCTACATCAAGATCGTAAAGTGGGTTATGTTTGTTCTTAATATTAGTGCATGCTAGTCCCAACTTTCCTTTACGGCACTTCTCCTATGAGTCTTGAGCAGTGTTTTACTTTTCTTATGATTATGGCATGTTTCATTCTAAATATTACGTATGTTGTAAATGGGAAATGTTGATAAATACAAGAGAAACTCTGCCGAAATTTTTAAGAGCATGTCCATAACATCCTAAGCATTAGAAACTTAAGCTAGGAATACCACACAAAATGCCACTTGCTCACCCCCTTCAATTTCCAGGCTAATGAATATCCATTTGGAAAATTAGTATAAGAGATGAGGGTCTTGATAAAACCTTGATTATCATCACCTACAAGATCCTACAAGCTCCCCTTGTGCAAACTTCAAGTTCCATACCAATTTGGGTTCTATTCCTATAGAAAAATGTGTTTCTCCATAACTTAGTAAAAGAGTTTTGTGAACATTCAAATTTAGATAAGAATTGTAGATTTCATATAACTGTTAGTAATCCCAAGCCTACTTAAGAATTATTACTTGAGGCACTTCAAGAATTCTTGGAAACTTAAGTTTCATAACACACCATGAATTGTGGCAGGTTGCATTTGTATAGCTATCGGTACCCCATGTCATTGTTGTTGTGAAGTGAATGACGTGACTTAGTTTCTGTTGATGGATGCAATATCAGATGTGGTTGCAATGAGTCGTGGTACTTGGGATGATGTTGTAATGTTGGGATCAGTTTTTCTTGATATGACAATTCACTTCTTTATATGTAGTACTCACTTTGTTTTGCAGGTTTTCCACTTGCCGCAGGTACGTGATTTGTTAATGCTATCAGTTACATGTTCATATGAATTCGCCGTGATTTGCCATGATTTAGTTCCCGTTTGTTACTTAGTGCATTGCAATTTTTATGCACTATGTGAGTTTGGGTTGGACATCCTAATGGGTCACGCTGTGACGTGTTCCGTTGATATTTTTCAGGTGCTGGTTCGTGGAGTTGGAGGCCTACTAGTCCAATTGGTTGGCGTTGGTTAGAGTTGAGGGTTTTGAGAGAGTATGAGAGTTATGGGTGGGTGATATTGTACTTCGGCGAGTTGAGGGTATTCTATTGTATATGAGATTTGTCTTCTATGTTGTATATGAGGGTGGTATAAGTGATGTTATATTTGGATAGTTGTAACTTTATAGGTATTAGTGGTTTGTTTACATCCGTTTTGGTGTTGTTGGTCCTCTTTGTGTTTCTGTGTTGTGGAATGCTACATGTACTATCCCAGCAGTGCGCTGTGGACCTGTGCTTAAGTTTGAAAATTTGTATTTCCTTTGTAACACCCGCCTCTTCGGGAATACATGATACGGATTCGTACTTATCAGGTATCCCGGAGAGCGGGGCGTTACACATGCTTATTGCTGTACACATTACACCTCGTCATGTTCGTTACTTTGTGCACTACACCTCGCCTGCTCACTGTTTTGCACACTACACTTGCCAGTGCTCATATGTTTCTTACGCTGCCATGCTCTAACCAACGTGACTTCTATTTTGATTCTCATATTGTCATGTAAAAGTTTTTGAAAACCTTACCGAGGGTCAAGTTTCTTTGTATCTTTTTAAATCTTACCGAGCGACCCTCGCTGACGTATATTTCCTTGTCTTGTGAAATATACATCAGGTATTAGACAGGTTTACTGATGAGCATTCTAGAGACTAAGCAGGTTGATCAGGAGTGCCTTGCCGCTAAGTTCCTTCGCTGAGGAGCTATGTGCCTTCGCATCATATTTGTACTTGTTGTCTCTTTCAATATTTGTATGGGCTTATGACCCTCCTTCATTTCTTTCATTGTTGTAAACTATCTCTGAGATTTGAGATTGTAATTAAATAACTTATCTGTGTTGTTCGAGTTGCATGCAAGAATCTGCAAGGATGTTATCACATAGACACGTAATGTGCTTAAACCAAGGAGGAAGGAAAGAAAAAGTATATCCTTCTTGTTTTAAGCACATGCGGACCCGCTCGCGTCCTCACTCCCAAGTATAATGGGAAGCAGGGCGTGACAGGTTTTAGTGGTGGCCCATGCAGGTCGTGCATAAGCAAAACACTCTAAACAACATAGGTAAGATTAACATCTCGTTTCTTAAGAACACCTTTCCTTGAATTCTCTAACCCTTCCTTGTCCATTTAGAAACCATAGTTTTAAGGTTTCTAATCATTAGCTGACCCAATAAGTTCACCTTAATTTTGAAATCATCTTTGACATTACTTTCCCTCGTCAACAACCGTAGAAATACCTCGTAGTGGACCCACCATATCTTTCCCTGGTCATCGTTACATTTTGGGGATCATATCCCATTCCTTACTATTGAATCGCTTGTTTCCCACTGCGACATTACGCCATCATATTTTCCGATTCTCATTAGCCATTGAATTTCATCCCCACCATTACCGATGCTGAAACTCATTTGATTCTATCGGTCATTGCATCTCCTGCCAGCTTTATTAAATTCCGAGGACGGAATTTTTACAAGGTGGGTAGGATGTAACAGCCTGTTTCTGTATATATGTATTCTGTACGTATTTAATTAGTGTAGTTATTATTAGAGTATTAGTATTATGGAATCTTTATTTATTATTATTATTTCCACAGCTCGAGAATGCGACTTAGCGATCGCGTTTGTATCTTCTTTAACTTTGGTCGATGTTGGTTGCAGGGGCGAGATCGTAATAATCCGATTACCCTAATCCGATTATCCATCAAATCTTATCTTGATTAAATCTTAACCAAATTGATTTCCTACTAATCCAATCTTAACCAATATCTTAATTGAATGGATGATCATATCTAAATCCAATATATCAGATATTCTAACCGAATAAATTGTCATATCTTAGTTAACAGTCATCCAAATCATATCTCTTATATTAATAAATTTTTACTAAATCAATATCCATATCAAACCTTTTATATACTAGACCAATCATACCCAACCCTTAAATTCATTTATTACCCTTAATGTGTTAGTCTCATTAGTACCCTTGCATTAGGTTAGCTTATTTTAATTTATTAATTATGGTTTACGTTTTCAAAACTCAAATGTTTTCAAAAATTCGAATGTTTAAAAATGAATTCAAATTCTTTTTGAAAACTGCCTATTTTAATCCTAATAAAGTCTATAGCTGATTTAGTAGAGTTCTAATTATGCATGTCTTTCATTAATAAACTCTGGATGTCTGATTTCATTATTATGCTTATAGTTAATTCATTAGGAGTGTATTAATGTGTAAGGACTAAAAATTCAGATGTTTTAATTTCAAATATTTTCAAATTCGAATTCAAATTGTTTCTCTTTTTATATATCCTAATTAAATAATAACTAATTTGGAATTATTTTACTCATTCAACCCTATTATTTCCCTAATTAATAATATGATTCAAACTTTCCTTTTTCCTCTTGCTCTTAATTTTCTAAATCAATATTTATTAAAAACAAATCTTTTCAAAATTCAAACTTTCCTATTTATCTTTTGCTTTTATCAAAAGTATTAAAAACGAATCCTTTTGAATTTCAAAAACTTCCCTTTTATTCCTTGCTCTTAATTATCATAATTGTTATTATGTTCCAACTTTCCAAAACCACGTAAGCTTTATTTCCCCAATAATTGTTTTAATTCAAAATCCTTCCTTTTCTTCCTTAGTTTTAAACCCTACCATTTCTTGACTTTCCTTTCCTTCTTGCATTGATCCTTATTATTAATTTCAATTAAACCCTTTTTACTTCCATTTTTCTTTATCTTTAATGCCTTTCAATTATATGATTACATGTATGATATTTTTGAATTCAAAACTTTGAATTAATTTTCCATATAATTTTTAGGAGACTCTATACCCTATATTAATGTGTATCAGTATTTATTATTGTAATTATAATTTTGTTTCTTACCTTTTCTTTCTTCATCTAATCTTCTAACCCTTCCTTCTATAACCCACGTAATTCCTTCCCTATTATTTCTCCCTCACAGCTAGAACCCAACTTAGGTTACGCATGCTTCACCCCACGTTCTCTTCTCCCATACTTTCATGACATCAACCCCTCGTGTACACCTCTTTCCACTTCATGACTTTTAACTGTCCTATTTGATTATTATTCTTCTCTCCATCAAACACCAAGGCCCCTCTTCGTTTCTCCTCCCCCCATAAGGCCAACCGCCGATCATCTCCTCCCTACAAACGCCGCCCTCACCCTTCTTTCCGAACAAACGGCGCCGTCCGCCACTTCCGCACCACTTTCGACCCTCCCTCCATCCTACCCCTTCTCCGAGCCCGCACTGCCCAACCTCACGGCGACTTCGACAGCCCCGACACGCCGTACCCACCATCGACCTGTTCCACCAACTAAACCGCCTCTCTCCTATCGTTTTCCGTCGCCCACGCCTTTCGAATCCGTCGCCCAAGGCTACTTGCCAACCCCCCCCCCCCGCCGGCAGACAACCCCCACAGACCTAGGCGCCACCTCCTTCTCCTCTCAGTCGACCACCTCAACCTCGTGACCTCCTTTCGACTTCTCCCTCCGACGAGGGCCTAAACTCTGATATTCCACCACCACCTCCCCAAGCAGTTTCTGACCTCGCACCCATCTCCAGTCGCCATCCTCTCTCCACACCTTCGATCAGTTCACAGCTCACTCCGGCGACCCCTCAACACCGGATGAACACCGCCAACCCTCCTCTCGCCGCAGAGCCCTCCCCTATTTCCCTCTCTTTCCCAAGGCGACTACTCATCGGTGACCTCAACCCAGCGCCTCGCCCCTCATCTTCCCCGTGCATCTGATCAGCCCGACACCACACCCACGCACGGACCCGCTGCCAAGATCCGTCGCCCGTCCCTTGCAGTTCGCCGCCGCCCGCGTCCTCCGAACTCCCCTCCTCTATTTTTTGCCTCGAACAGGGTAGCCTGCCCTCTCTTTCTCCTCCCCTGTGCTCCCCTCGCCGTCCCCCAGGCCAGCACACCGCCTCCCCTCCTTGTCATCTCCATCGGCACTTCCCGCGGTCCGCTGTCGATCCCTTTCGACCAGCATCCCTCTGCTCCGACCAACCCTCATCCCCCTCAGATCGACACCCGTCGGCCATGTCCTCGCGTGCGCCCGTCGACCCCAGATCCAGACCGCCGTACGCCAGATCTGGCCACCCTCCATCGCTGCCGGACCCGAAGCCATAGCGTCCCTTGATTCCTCTCTGCGTCAGAAGAAGGAGAAGAAGAAGAAAGGAAGCGGAGAAGAAGACGACAGGTGGGAGAGAGAGGAGTATAAGGTATTATAAAGTATTGTATATATTATAATGAGTTGTTTTTATTAATATATTATTACTGAGTTAGTTTAGATATGAGTTAGTTCAGTAATTAATATAATGAAGTTCGTTTATACACTGTTAACTATCTTATAAGTGGTAGTCATTATACCATATGTATATGAGTTTATATGTTAGGATGTTAGAATGGGTGTTAGTTTGTTTAAACTCCAAGTTGCAGTGAATCAGGAACAATATATATCTTATAAGTTAGGGTTAATTGGTTATAACCCTATGGTTTAATTTTATATCCAATTTCGCAGATTGAACCGTCCCTTCCGTTCCGACCCCCTGGACACCCAAAATCGTTATATCAGGCAAGTGCACCTCTTTACACATTTTATTCCGTTGCCGTTAAATCATTTAAACTGAGACATTATGACAAGCAAGTGTACAATTTCCTTGTTTTAAAACATCGTTACAATGAACTTTAAACCAAGAATTGTTCCATACCATATTGTCTACCATGCTAATAATTAACCTGCTTGTACACACTTGAGTGAGTGTATATTGATGGAACGGATTGATGGAATACTTGAAATCGTGAACTTGTGAATTCGTGCACCCAATAGGCGAAATAGTGAAATCGTGATGTCATGTGAGTTGACAAGCTCGTGCGTGCTTGTAATATGGATTAGGCTGGCTCGTGTTCCAGCAGAACACTTGGGTGGGGTATTTCAATGTAGTAGAGGCTGGAATGCTAGATTACACTCTCGTGGTGAACTTGACCGACACCTGGCCAGGTCGGTGAGTAGAGAGCCACGGGTAGCTCCCGTTGGCTTGGGTGTAATACTGGTCACTTTTCCCCCTCAGACATTGGGCTTTTCACTAGGCACACTTGGTTGATTGTCCCGTTCTTTTACTCCTGTTGTTACTATTCAGGATTGCGTACTCTGTTAGTAACTCCTGCCTTATTCGAGTACTAATATCATGCCTAATGCTATGCACACTACTCATTTCATGCCTATTGCTGTATACACAACACTTGCCTTGCTTATTGCTGTACACACCACACTTGCCATGTTTACTACTGTACACACCACACTCGCCATGTTATTGCTGTGCACACACTTGCCATGCTTATTGCTGTACACACAACACCTGCCATGCTTATTGCTGTACACATTACACCTTGTCATGTTCGTTGCTTTGTGCACTACACCTCGCCTGCTCACTGTTTTGCACACTACACTTGCCAGTGCTCATATGTTTCTTACACTGCAATGCTCTAACCAACGTGACTTCTATTTTGATTCTCATATTGTCATGTAAAAGTTTTTGAAAACCTTGCCGAGGGTCAAGTTTCTTTGTATCTTTTTAAATCTTACCGAGCGACCCTCGCTGACGTATATTTCCTTGTCTTATGAAATATACGTCAGGTATTAGACATGTTTACTGAGGTGCATTCTAGAGACTAAGCAGGTTGATCAGGAGTGCCTTGCCGCTACGTTCCTTCGCTGTGGAGCTATGTGCCTTCGCATCATATATGTACTTGTTGTCTCTTTCAATATTTGTATGGGCTTATGACCCTCCTTCATTTCTTTCATTGTTGTAAACTATCTCTGAGATTTGAGATTGTAATTAAATAACTTATCTGTGTTGTTCGAGTTGCATGCAAGAATCTGCAAGGATGTTATCACATAGACGCGTAATGTGCTTAAACCAAGGAGGAAGGAAAGAAAAAGTATATCCTTCTTGTTTTAGCACATGCGGACCCGCTCGCGTCCTCGCTTCCAAGTATAATGGGAAGCGGGGCGTGACAGGTTTTAGTGGTGGCCCACGCAGGTCGTGCATAAGCAAAACACTCTAAACAACATAGGTAAGATTACAATCTCGTTTCTTAAGATCACCTTTCCTTGAATTCTCTAACCCTTCCTTGTCCATTTAGAAACCATAGTTTTAAGGTTTCTAATCATTAGCTGACCCAATAAGTTCACCTTAATTTTGAAATCATCTTCGACATTACTTTCCCTCGTCGACAACCATAGAAATACCTCGTAGTGGACCCACCATATCTTTCCCTGGTCATCGTTACATTTTGGTGATCATATCCCATTCCTTACTATTGAATCGCTTGTTTCCCACTGCGACATTACGCCATCATATTTTCCGATTCTCATTAGCCATTGAAATTCATCCCCGCCATTATCGATGCTGAAACTCATTTGATTCTATCGGTCATTGCATCTCCTGCCAGCTTTATTAAATTCCGAGGACGGAATTTTTACAAGGTGGGTAGGATGTAACGGCCTGTTTCTGTATATATGTATTCTGTACGTATTTAATTAGTGTAGTGATTATTAGAGTATTAGTATTATGGAATCTTTATTTATTATTATTATTTCCACAGCTCGAGAACACGACTTAGCGATCGCGTTTGTATCTTCTTTAACTTTGGTCGATGTTGGTTGCAGGGGCGAGATCATAATAATCCGATTACCCTAATCCAATTATCCATCAAATCTTATCTTGATCAAATCTTAACCAAATTGATTTCATACTAATCCAATCTTAACCAATATCTTAATTGAATGGATGATCATATCTAAATCCAATATATCAGATATCCTAACCGAATAAATTGTCATATCTTAGTTAACAGTCATCCAAATCATATCTCTTATATTAATAAATTTTTACTAAATCAATATCTAAATCAAACCATTTATATACTAGACCAATCATACCCAACCCTTAAATTCATTTATTACCCTTAATGTGTTAGTCTCATTAGTACCCTTGCATTAGGTTAGCTTATTTTAATTTATTAATTATGGTTTACGTTTTCAAAACTCAAATGTTTTCAAAAATTCGAATGTTTAAAAATGAATTCAAATTCTTTTTGGAAACTGCCTATTTTAATCCTAATAAAGTCTATAGCTGATTTTGTAGAGTTCTAATTATGCATGTCTTTCATTAATAAACTCTGGATGTCTGATTTCATTATTATGCTTATAGTTAATTCATTAGGAGTGTATTAATGTGTAAGGACTAAAAATTCAGATGTTTTAATTTTAAATATTTTTAAATTCGAATTCAAATTGTTTCTCTTTTTATATATCCTAATTAAATATTAACTAATTTGGAATTATTTTACTCATTCAACCCTATTATTTCCCTAATTAATAATATGATTCAAACTTTCCTTTTTCCTCTTGCTCTTAATTTTCTAAATCAATATTTATTAAAAACAAATCTTTTCAAAATTCAAACTTTCCTATTTATCTTTTGCTTTTATCAATATTATTAAAAACGAATCCTTTTGAATTTCAAAAACTTCCCTTTTATTCCTTGATCTTAATTATCATAATTATTATTATGTTTCCAACTTTCCAAAACTACTTAAGCTTTATTTCCCCAATAATTGTTTTAATTCAAAATCCTTCCTTTTCTTCCTTAGTTTTAAACCCTACCATTTCTTGACTTTCCTTTCATTCTAGCATTGATCCTTATTATTAATTTCAATTAAACCCTTTTTACTTCCATTTTTCTTTATCTTTAATGCCTTTCAATTATATGATTACATGTATGATATTTTTGAATTCAAAACTTTGAATTAATTTTCCATATAATTTTTAGGAGACTCTATACCCTATATTAATGTGTATCAGTATTTATTATTGTAATTATAATTTTGTTTCTTACCTTTTCTTTCTTCATCTAATCTTCTAACCCTTCCTTCTATAACCCACGTAATT
Source organism: Scilla litardierei (assembly GCA_030789695.1). NCBI lineage: Eukaryota > Viridiplantae > Streptophyta > Magnoliopsida > Asparagales > Asparagaceae > Scilla > Scilla litardierei. Next base: position 254,092,781 of record CM061142.1, read on the forward strand.
CCTTCCCTATTATTTCTCCCTCACAGCTAGAACCCAACTCAGGTTACACATGCTTCACCCCACGTTCTCTTCTCCCATACTTTCACGACATCAACCCCTCGTGTACACCTCTTTCCACTTCATGACTTTTAACTGTCCTATTTGATTATTTCTTCTTCTCTCCATCAAACACAAAGGCCCCTCTTCGTTTCTCCTCCTCCCATAAGGCCAACCGCCGATCATCTCCTCCCTACAAACGCTGCCCTCACCCTTCTTTCCGACCAAACGGCGCCGTCCGCCACTTCCGCACCACTTTCGACCCTCCCTCCATCCTACTCCTTCTCCGAGCTCGCACCGCCCAACCTCACGGCGACTTCGACAGCCCCGACACGTCGTACCCACCATCGACCTGTTCCACCAACTCAACCGCCTCTCTCCTATCGTTTTCCGTCACCCTCGCCTTTCGAATCCGTCGCCCAAGGATACTCGCCAACCCCCCACCGGCAGACGACCCCCACAGACCCAGGCGCCACCTCCTTCTCCTCTCTGTCGACCACCTCAACCCCGCGACCTCCTATCGACTTCTCCATCTGACAAGGGCCTAAACTCCGATATTCCACCACCACCTCCCCGAGCAGTTTCTGACCTCGCACCCATCTCCAGTCGCCATCCTCTCTCAACACCTTCGATCAGTTCACAGCTCACTTCGGCGACCCCTCAACACCGGATGAACACCGCCAACCCTCCTCTCATCGCAGAGCCCTCCCATATTTCCCTCTCTTTCCCAAGGCGACTACTCGTCGGAGAGCTCAACCCAACGCCTTCGCCCTTCATCTTCCCCGTGCATCCAATCAGCCCGACACCACACCCACGCACGGACCCGCCGCCAAGATCCGTCGCCCGTCCCTTGCAGTTCGCCGCCGCCCGCTTCCTCCGAACTCCCCTTCTCTATTTTCCACCTCAAACAGGGTAGCCTGCCCTCTCTTTCTCCTCCCCTATGCTCCCCTCGCCGTCCCCCAGGCCAGCACGCCGCCTCCCCTCCTCGTCATCTCCATCGGCGCTTCCCGCCGTCCGCTGTCGATCCCTTTCGACCAGCATCCCTCTGCTCTGACCAACCCTCATCCCCCTCAGATCGACACCCGTCGGACATGTCCTCATGTGCGCCCGTCGACCCCAGATCCAGACCGTCGTACGCCAGATCTGGCCACCCTCCATCGTTGCCAGACCTGAAGCCATCGCGTCCCTTGATTCCTCTCTGCGTCAGAAGAAGAGAAGAAGAAGAAAGGAAGCGGAGAAGAAGACGACAGGTGGGAGAGAGAGGAGTATAAGGTATTATAAAGTATTGTATATATTATAATGAGTTGTTTTTATTAATATATTATTACTGAGTTAGTTTAGATATGAGTTAGTTCACTAATTAATATAATGAAGTTCGTTTATACACTGTTAACTATCTTATAAGTGGTAGTCACTAGACCATATTTATATGAGTTTATATGTTAGGATGTTAGAATGGGTGTTAGTTTGTTTAAACTCCAAGTTGCAGTGAATCAGGAACAATATATATCTTATAAGTTAGGGTTAATTGGTTATAATCATATGGTTTAATTTTATATCCAATTTCACAGATTGAACCGTCCCTTTATTTCTGACCCCCTGGACACCCAAAATCGTTATATCAGGCAAGTGCACCTCTTTACACATTTTATTCCGTTGCCGTTAAATCATTTAAACTGAGACATTATGACAAGCAAGTGTACAATTTCCTTGTTTTAAAACATCGTTACAATGAACTTTAAACCAAGAATTGTTCCATACCATATTGTCTACCATGCTAATAATTATCCTTCTTGTACACACTTGAGTGAGTATTATTGATGGAACGGATTGATGGAATACTTGAAATCGTGAACTTGTGAATTCGTGCGTCCAATAGGCGAAATAGTGAAATCGTGATGTCATGTGAGTTGACAAGCTCGTGCGTGCTTGTAATATGGATTAGGCTGGCTCGTGTTCCAGCAGAACACTTGGGTGGGGTAGTTCAATGTAGTAGAGGCTGGAATGCTAGATTACACTCTCGTGATGAACTTGACAGACACCTGGCCAGGTCGGTGAGTAGAGAGCCACGGTTAGCTCCCGTTGGCTTGGGTGTAATGCTGGTCACTTTTCCCCCTCAGACATTGGGCTTTTCACTAGGCACACTTGGTTGATTGTCTCGTTCTTTTACTCATGTTGTTACTATTGAGGATTGCGTACTCTGTTAGTAACTCCTGCCTTATTCGTGTACTAATATCATGCCTAATGCTGTGCACACTACACATTTCATGCCTATTGCTGTATACATAACACTTGCCATGCTTATTGCTGTACACACCACACTTGCCATGTTTACTGTTGTACACACCACACTCGTCGTGTTATTGCTGTGCACACACTTGCCATGCTTATTGCTGTACACACAACACCGGCCATGCTTATTGCTGTACACATTACACCTTTTCATGTTCGTTACTTTGTGCACTACACCTCGCCTGCTCACTGTTTTGCACACTACACTTGCCAGTGCTCATATGTTTCTTACGCTGCCATGCTCTAACCAACGTGACTTCTATTTTGATTCTCATATTGTCATGTAAAAGTTTTTGAAAACCTTGCCGAGGGTCAAGTTTCTTTGTATCTTTTTAAATCTTGCCGAGCGACCCTCGTTGACATATATTTCCTTGTCTTGTGAAATATACGTCAGGTATTAGACAGGTTTGCTGAGGAGCATTCTAGAGACTAAGCAGGTTGATCAGGACTGCCTTGCCGCTAAGTTCCTTCGCTGAGGAGCTATGTGCCTTCGCATCATATTTGTACTTGTTGTCTCTTTCAATATTTGTATGGGCTTATGACCCTCCTTCATTTCTTTCATTGTTGTAAACTATCTCTGAGATTTGAGATTGTAATTAAATAACTTATCTGTGTTGTTCGAGTTGCATGCAAGAATCTGCAAGGATGTTATCACATAGACACGTAATGTGCTTAAACCAAGGAGGAAGGAAAGAAAAAGTATATCCTTCTTGTTTTAAGCACATGCGGACCCGCTCTCGTCCTCGCTCCCAAGTATAATGGGAAGCAGTGTATGACAGAAATGCAAGATTAGAAATTACATGGATTACATTTTCATCTCCTAAAGTCTAAGGCTTCAAGCAAGAAGGAGTGTAGATTTTTAAACAGAGTGGCTGTCATGGTCGCTTTTTGATCGTACGTTTTTCGTGCACATACTTTCCTTTCGTACGTGTATTTTTAGTTGCCTCTTCTTGTATCCCAAACATGCGATGTGATATGTCGTTGTGACCCTCTGAGAGAGTACTTATTCATGGAATTTTTCGTGAACGTCATTTCACGGCTCATTCTTACACAAAACGGCTTTGTTTGAAGGGGTGTCGTAACTTTAGACATCGACGTTTGACCTCTTTATTTTTAGTTCCGTTTTCCGTTGACCTAGCTCGTGACCGATCATCTTAGTCTCGACCCTCTCATTGACACGATCGTCCCGATATTTATTTTGTATTTATCGGACACCGTTAGACCGACATTTTCCCTAATTATCTTCCAATCTCTAATTAGCCTTCAAAATTCAAATCGTAATAAGATCTTAATCAAATCACTAAGGGTTTCGTACATATCACATGAAAGAATTCCCTACCTATATGCCACACTATATCCACCCTCCCCCTCTCACACACCCTCTCTCCAATCACCCTTAATTCCACTCCTTATTAACCCTATTTAGCAAAACCTTTCATTAGAAACGTAAACACTCATCACCCTAGGATTTTTATCCATTGTAGCCGCCATCACCCAAAACTGCACGCAGTAAGGCATCCGACCATCCTCCGGCCACCCTATCTGCCGTCGGCCAGCCCTTTCGCCGGCCTCCTCTTCTAAACCGCAACCAGCCACCACAACAGTCGTGACCCCACATATCTCTCCTCCCCATAGCCACGCACAACAGCCTCTACCATGTCCCGCAGCACGCTGGCCCCTCCTTGCCACTGGCGAGTCCACCCGCACAACCCCTATCATTCCTCTGGCCCTTCCTTCCCCAGCGCCCGTCGGAAAACTGCCCCTTCACCATTTACCTTTGGCATCTCCCTTGAAAATGACAGCCCTAGCCGCACTCCCTCTCAAAAACTGTCCATTGCTGGCTCTCCCCACACAAAAACTGGCCCTCCTTGCTCACCATCGTCGGCCACCTCTCCTTCATGCCATCGGCCGCCGGCCAACCGCCTGGAGTTCTCCCTAAAAACAGCCGCACTCCCCCTATTACCCTAAAACTGTCCCCTCTTCCCTCTCCCGTGAAGTCCCGGCAACCCTCCGGCCTCTAGCACTCAACCACCTCTTCTAGCCCTTCAACAGCTTGCCACATCCCCTATAAGAGCCCTCTCCTTGCCCTCTCACCCTAAACAGCACCCCCTTCATCCCTTACTGTCGCACGGCTACCCCTTAGGCCGACAGCAGGCCGAGATTTCCCTAGACGTTTCCCCGTTGCGCCGTTGTTGCACGCAACTCAGCAGCAGGCCGAGATCCCTTGCTCGCCGCCGTTCACGCATCGTGCTACCGTGGTCACTAGTGCCGTTTTTGCCGTTCATCACTGTACCTCGCTCGATACCGGAGTCCAACCCCTGACGTCGCTACCCGACGTCAGTGTAGCTCTTGCGTCGTGTTGAGGTAAATCCCGAACCGTAGGAACCCAAATATCGCATGTCTAACAAGATAAAAACTATAAATTTCCTTGCTTTGTTAAATCACTAATTGAATATTAAATAATATGGGACTGTAGGTTGGGCGATGGTTTGAGCACATATGGAGATCCTGGACCTCATTGATCTGAGACTTACGGACGTTGTTTCAGGCAAGTGAAATTCGCTTAGATTATTGTTAAAGCCATGTTTAGGCTATTTTGGGTAATTTGTGCAAAAGAAACTATGCGGTGAAATGATAGTCGCCTAGACACCATACTTGATCTAGTTTGACAACGAAACTAGATCCGACACTATACTTGATCTATTTTGACAACGAAACTAGATCCGACACCATACTTGATCTAGCTTGACAACGAAGCTAGATCCGACACCCTTGCCATGTCATGATTCATGCATATCATATGTCATGTTTAATTTTGATAAACGGTACGTGTGCGTTAACTGCTTTTTATACTATCATGTTGCAAATTGCCATGTCATTTCATGCATTGAATGTTTTGCCGTGAATGTGTAGCACACACTACTATTGAAATGTAAGCTACGGCGAGTAGGATCTTGACTCCTATATCATGTAATAAGGCTAGGTGCACTCCTATGCCAAATCAAGAACACTTCCTGGCTCGTGATCCAGAAGATGGGCGTTGGTCCATACACACATGGAGGGATAGGGTTAAGCGACCGCTCAACATAGAAGTGTGCCTATACAACCACTTCAACTGAAAGGCGGAAACTCTGTGTGAGGGGTAGGGTTAAGCGACCACTCAGCGTAGAAGTGTGCCTGATCAGCAACTTCATCTGTAAGGCATAAACCCTGTGCACGAGGCGAACTCATGTTTTACTGCTTTTAATGAAATATTTTTAGTAGCTCTTGCTACGGCGTGTCATATCATGCTCATGTTTAAACTGCTACATTCATTAAAATAACATGACATGTCATCTTCATTATTTTAGAACGGCTAGTTGTACTCTTTACTTTTACGTTTCCTTGCACAAAAGTCTCCCTTTCCTTTTTGGAGATTTTTGCTGACATGTGCCCCTTTCTCTTTGGGTGTCACATGTCAGGTTTTGAGCCTGAGTTAGTTGCTGAGAACGACTAGTTGCTGACGTCCAGTTCGAGGATACCGGTCCCACCCTAGTTCAGCTGGTGACTATTTCTTAGTTGGTATTTGTTTTCCTAGTAGTAGTTGTTAGGTTGTTTGGTGCGTAGCACCCTTCTCTTGTTTTAGTTTCGGCCATGCTTGGGGCCTTTCAATTTCAGACTCTTGTACCTTTATTTTATGATTATATCTGTGGATGTTTGGAATAATGAAATGAATGTTTTAAATGTTGGTTAATCTTTAACTGCTTTCAATTATTATTATTGTTGTTGTTTCTTTATGCAATGCAAGAATCTACGAATGGATGAACACCTAGACGCTTATCAGACAGTGGCTTCACAGCTTCAGTCTGAGCGGACCTCTTCACGTCTCGCCTTCCGTACTTGGGAAGCGGGATGTGACAGTGGCTCCCCACCTAGGCTCTCTGCCTCTACTCTGACCTCTCCACAAGGATTTAAAATATCTTTTATAACCAAAAAGAAAAAACCTTAATCACACTTGCGGGTGATGATCGAACTGTACAAAATATTGTTCAAGGAAAATAACGCTCAAAGATAGCTCCTGAATGAAGCTATTCTAAAATACAATCTCACACCAAAACTGATCAAATACATCAGAAAAATATCACCATGGTGTAGATAGTGTCGTGATGATCACGTAGGCGAAAACTGTGCTCCAATTTGACGTCCATAGAGAAAGTTATGATCTTTTCAGTTTCACGTCTACAAATCTTCTTCCTCTTCTTCTTTGATTAAATCTTGAAGCTTGGATGGAGAAGATGATTTTTGGCTACCAAGGAGGATGACGGATCTCTGAAAATTTTAGCTAGAATGATTAGCTCTTCAATGGAGAGGTCTCTTACTTTTATAGAAGATTAAAGTTCCTCATCAATTAGAATACTTAATCCTTAATTCATTCTCCAAATCTTCAATCTAAATCCCATTGATTTCAATAAATCTCTTTTAATTGGAAACTCCCAAAAGAATTGGTCTTCGACATTAAGAGAAACTCTTATCCATCATTGGAAGTCAACTCTGGGTGTTTGACTAGTCAAACCAGTCAAACCTAGGCCAATCTGAAATTCAGCATATATGGCACGGCCGTGTTTCAAGTTGCATGGTCGTGTCAAGTGAACATCAACTTGTTTAGGGTTTTCGCATCCTATGGCACGGCCATGTGGCAATCTACACGGCTATGTTGGCACAGTGCAGGAAAAGCCTAATCTTTTGTTTGCTTTATATGTCGTGCAGGCTAGGTGCACGGCCGTGTTTGCTCATGCATGAAATTCTTAAAGTTACTATTTCATTTGCACAGTCATATTGGTTCCCGTACGACCGTGTCACTTTGGCCCTTCTATGTCTGATACACACGGCTGTGTCGACTAATACGCATGGCCGTGCCAAGGCCTGTATTGCACATTATGACTTCGTTTGACCTCCTTTGATTTGAAACTCACTAGATAGACTTATTAGAACCATATGACTTGTTTTGCATCATCAAAATTAAGTTTTGACCTTATTTAGTGAGCTAAATTAGGTCAACAATCTCCCCCCTGATGATGGCAAACAACTATAGAAAAATTGTGATAAATAAATATCGATCAAATCAAATAGTGCACAAGATCATGAACATGATATGATGCTCCTCACATTTATGCGCTCTCCATAAAAACGTGACAAGCTCCCCCTAAATCCATTCTCAAATTTTTTGCCCTCCCCATTTTGACATTAATCAAAAACAATATTAAAGAAAGATCATTAATTACATTGAGATAGGTAAGGATAACAAATGAAACAAAGCTAGCATATCAAAGAAACACGAAATTGATAATGATGTCCACATTAATGTGTTCTCCCCACGAACTCAAGTATGTATAATGTCATGATCATTGAAAGCATACGTTCATTACACTAAAATAATAAGGAGATATTGTAACGGCCGGTACTCACTATTCGTTATACGGCTGTGCGTATAGTAATTTCGGGTACCTGATTGGTTTTGTTGCTTTGTATGTGAGTCGTGTTGTTGAGTTGATAGGGCCGTAGCACATCGGTGGCATCCTTAGCAAGCCAACCCCGATGTGTGCCCAACTTGAGTCGCCTTTGGACCCCATATCCTTTGTACGCGTATCTTCCTCGACGTTCACGTATTTTTCTTAGCCTTATCTTTCATTCGGACCATATGTTGTGATATGCCGTTGTGACCCTCTTGAAGAGTATTTATTTGTGGAATTATTTTGGAACGTCATTTCACAGGTCGTTCTCCCACAATTTGACTTTGTTTGAAGAGGCGTCATGGTTTTCCCTTTTGACGTGAGACCTTTTCATTTTTAGTTCCGTTTCTCATCGCCAAACTTGTGATCAATCCCCTTAGTTTTGTTTCTCTCGTCGTCACGGTCGCCCCGGTATTTTTCTCGAAATTTTGGGGCCCCGTTTGACCCACTTTCATTATTTTTCCCAATCTAGTTTACTTAATCCTAAGTTGCATACGTTTAACCCAATTGTTTGGGCTTTCACATGCTGTAAACTTTTAAACCATTAACCCAATATTATAATAACACTAGGGCCTAGCTCTTTCATGTGCTGTAGCAACCCACACCATATTCTTATTATATAACCTACTCCCCTACTATTTTATAAACCCTAGAGGATCAAGCAGCCGTTGTTGAAGCCCCCTCTAGTGTGGCCTGACTCCCCTCTGATGCTCTACGCCGCCGTGGGCCTCCCTCAGGCCGCCATTGCCTGGAAACAGCGAGCTTCTCGCTGTTTTGTGTTTTTACGACGTCGCCATGCGTCGTATCGTCTCCCGTCGTTCCCTCTCCCTGTGGGATCTCTCCGATAGTCCTCTATCTCTCCTAGAGGTGTTTTCTGATGTTACGATCATCCCTTATGATGCTCAACGTCGTAGTCTCCGTGTACGTCGACCCGTTCGTCCCGGTTCGTTGTTACGGCTTCCCGGGAGCCGTAAAACATCTATCGATCACTTTGCTCGCTGTTTGGAATCTTTTCGCTGATCCCGTCGCTATTTGAGGATTGGCAAGTGCGGAATCTAATTTTGGAATCTGGATTAGGAGCGCGTTCTATTATTCCAACCCCTGGTGTCGCTGCCCGACGCCAGTGTAGCTCTCGCGTCGTGTAAGGGTAACTTTCTGAACACTTAGGACCCCCAACCCATGCATGCTAATCAAGATAAAAATCGGTATTTTAATTGTCTAGTAAATCACTAATAAAGATAATTTAGTTGGGACTATAGGCTGGTGGATCAGAGCATATAGGTAGACTGGACTGATTGGACGGTGAATTCAGAACGACTGATTGCAGGCAAGTGAAACTTACCAATTTAGGCTTTAGGCCATGTTTTAGGCCATTCCTTGTTTTTAGCGTAAAAGAGACTAGGCAACGAAATGATACTCGCCTAGACGCAACTTTAAGATCTAGCTTGACAACGAAGCAAGATCTGTCACCCTGCCATGTCATTCATGATTTATTGCCTGTCACGTTTAAATTCCATAGCTGTATGCTCATTACTTTTGCTCTGTCATGCCTGTCACGTTTAAATTCCTCTATCTGTACGCACATTAATTGTACCCATGCCATGCCATGCATCCCGATGTCAACCATGCTTGAATGTTTCATTCGTAGCACACACTACTTGTACTTGCTTGTTGAGGCTAGGCACCTGCGTTGCAGGCACAACCCTATGCCAAATACACTTCCTGGCTCGTGATCCAGAAGCGGGCTACATGTGTTAGTCAAAAGCCAATGCCCGATTACACGTGGAGGGGTAGGGTTAAGCGACCACTCAGCGTAGAAGTGTGCCTGTACAGCCACTTCAGCTGTAAGGCGTAAACTCTGTGCACGACATGTTTACTTGACTTGTAAAATCCTTGTGAATGTTAGTAGCTTTGCTACCCTTGCCATGTCTTACTTATTGCCATGTCATACTTGTTGCCATGTCATACTTGTTGTACTTTATTACTTGTTGCATTCATATCTTAAACTGCCATGTCATCGCATACTTTTAGAACTGCTAGGCTGTTTCCTTTCTTTTTAGTTTCCTTGCACAAGTCTCTTGTAGACTTGCTGACATGCGCCTCGTCTCTTTTGGGTGTCACATGTTAGTTGCTGAGCAGAGTCCGTTGCTGAGGACGAGGAGTTTGTTGACATTGAGCCTGGGTCCACTGTTGACGTTGAGTGCGAGGACACCGGCGACCAGTCGTAGAGACTTCCTTCGTTGTTGCTTTCTGCTTAGTTTTGTTAGGTTGTTGGTGTGTAGCGCCCGTTCTTTCTGTACGTTTGAATATTTCTGTTGGCCATGCTTGGGCCTTTTATACTCTTCTTTTTAGCCTGGTGGCTTTTCTGTGATGTTGGACTTTATTTGTGGACGTTCTGAGATTGGAATAATATTATTTGTCTCTTTTCTTTATTATTATTTTTGTTCTGTATCGCAATTGCAAGGACCTATACTTGGTTATTGCAGACGCTTTACAGACTGGAGCCTCACAGCTCCAAGTCTGAGCGGACTTCTTACGCCTCGCCTCCATTTTAGGGAAGCGAGTCGTGACAGGTTTTATTGGTGGCCCATGCAGGTCACTGCAACTGCGAATTATCGGAACAACGATAATAATTATAGAACGTCCATTAAATAAATTAAAACATCCAAATCATAAGCCCTGAGTCTAATTTTTTATCGTTTCTTATTTCTTTGGTGGCTGATAGACGTGATGCACGAACGTCTGTCTCAGCTTAGTCGGGAATCCATTAGGACTTTAGTACGACTTAGTTAGACGTCTGTGCTTGCTAGTTAGAGGTTCCTGATTGTTAGCTAGACTCCATGCTAGAGATTGATATAATCGTCTTAGGAGTTACCTTAGTGGTTCCTGTCTAGCTCTGACCATGATAGACTTTTAGAACTTCTTTAGTCGTTCGCTCGGGTTCATCGATTTCGGGCCCAACAGAACATGATCTTGATTCTCTTAGGACCTTCCCTGAGGTCTCTAATATATTCTAGCTCATTAGAAAGCCTTAGTGTTAAGTTTCTCTTGACTTTTAGTCAACCCGATAATTAGAACCCCCTGATTCTATCATTTACTGATCACTACACTTCAGTGTTACTGACCGTAGAATTCCATCGTAGTTTTCTTGAATCGTAATTTAGGCGCATTCATCATACTACCACATTCCTTGCCTCGATTCACATGATCACCACATTACGATAATAGTTGATCCTTCGAATGTCCTCCGTTGCCAAGCTTGACTCTTTCAAAGTTGTTTTCTGTTTCCCTTGATTAAAAGTTTTGCTCAGTATAAATTTTGTATTTAAACCCTCTTCTTATATATTTAATTCCTCACTTTACGATTTAGTTTAAAATTTTTTTTCCTTCATAGATTTTGAAGTCTTTTGGTTGCAAGTTTAATTACTATCTCGTAACTATTTTCTGGCATATACTTTCGCATTTCGGTTTAAAAACTCTATTACTATTTTGAAAATTCAACATACCATCTTTTCTAAATTATGAGATTCATTTTAACCGCTTAACATGCATACTTTAAAATATTTTTCCAAGCTAAAATAGAACTTCAATTATTTTTATATACCAGTTCTAGTTATGTCGTACTCGTACTTTAAAATCTTTGTATAAAACCGTTTCTTTTGGCAAATCCTGGTTCATCTAAAAGTAGTTTTAATATTATTTATTAAAAATTTCTCCCTAATTTAAATACTTTGAAAGAGTTTAACATGAGCTTAAATTTTCTACAATTCAGTTAATTTAATTTCATTCTTTTAATTTCAAAATTTTTGCCGAAATTATATTAAATTACTACTGTATAATATTTTCTAACCTACGTCCTTAATGTTCGTGTCAATGTTTTACTTCTTTCTTATAATGATTTTCGATAAGCCAATAAACCATTATCTCTTATTATGTATATACGACTCAAACTTATTTCGAACAACTCACTTTATCGACCTCCAAATATTTTTCTATGCAAAAAGAAACTCCAACTTTTGAAGTACGACAGTTTTTATCCTTTTCGTGTTTTAACTTATGTCATTTACACACTATTTTCTGTATCCTATAAAGGTATTATTACATCTTTCTTTTCCCACCTAAACAATCACAATTATACCCCTGATTCACCTAACCAAGCTGTCTCCTTATCTTCGTCCTATCTGAACTCGTGCTTATCGATCTTTCCTTCGTTACACTTTTGGTTTCGGTTTCCTTTCTATTGTAGTTTTCGTCGTTGCCTATGTCAACCTTAGCGTAATAGCAAGCCCATTGATTTTACAGCGATGTCGTTGTGGTGCATGTATAAGTAGAGCGTGTGGACCCGTGTGTGTGAACCCTAACGTATCACTCACATATGAGTGTACTCCCCTGTAGTATATTAATGTTTGCATATTGTGTGATATATACATACTCAGTGTTATTCACGATGTATATGAAGTTGTATGTATGATATTAGTTATATAGGTGTGGGTAGCTATAACACTTTAGGAATGTCTGTATATATATTGGAATTTGTATTGGAGTATAGACTAGTAGTGTATGTAGTTTGAAGATACTTGTGAATGCTTGATATGTATATATGTATATATATATATGTATGTGTGTGTGTGTGTGTGTGTGTGTGTGTGTGTGTGTGTGTGTGTGTGTGTGTGTGTGTGTGTGTGTGTGTGTGTATATATATAAGTAAGTTAGGTGAATGTTAGGTGTAATGATAATAGGTGTACTTATAGTTAAGTGAGTAAGCCTATTATATGACCTATATATTAGTACGTGTGAGTGTGTGCTTGTACGTAGATATGTATTGTGCTTAGACGTAAGTAGTTATGTATTTGCTGCATGAGTATATGTGTGATATACGTATGGTAGTAGGATTATAATTTTGATTGGTATTGCTTGCTTTTACGGGATGTTGTGTGCGTGTATACCATGAGGTATACACGATTATTGCATATCTTAATTACGTATGGATAAGTAAATGTGTTGGTATACTAATTATAGGTAGATGAATATGGTGTGAATATATATGTTACATGTGTGTGACTATACGATGAATGCATGTATTAGGGAGTGTATTATAGTTATACGTATGCTGATGTCTGTAATATTATTATGGTATATAAAGTGCTTGAACTATGTGGTGTTACCTGACTAAAATATTAAGTGTGATTGACATTATGGTATGTATATGGTTATATTGGTAGATGTGTATACATTGTAGTGGTATTGGTATAGGTATAAATACCGTGTTACGTATATAGAGTATTCTGATATGTGTCTTGAGTCTTACTCGAGCTTGAGTGGGTATACTCTAAGTATATTGTTACATATGTCTGTGGTTGCGTGTAGTACCATGAATATAGCGATGGATGATGTATGTACAGTGATAGGGTTGTTTGTGCCTGGTTGTGTTATGCACATGATTATGGGTCGCTATACCAGTATATAGTTATAGGTGTTGGTCTTGTGGTGTAATTATTTACTAAGAACTTGCCTGTGTGAACGTATGTGTGCTAGCTAAACTAGGTGTGTAGATGTGCTGAGTATATAGTGGTGTGATTGGCATATATGAATGAAATGTTAGCGTGTGTGGGTGTGCACCATGCACGGGTAAGTATGTACTTAGTTATAGGTATTGGTGACTATGGTATGTGTGGCGTGTCGTGACTATATGGTGAAATATTTGCATGCCTGTGAATGACTAAATAATTGTGAAATTATAGTAGTGGTAAGTGTATCTTAGATATAATAACATGATTTAATATTGAGTGGTGTGGTTACTTGTGTTGATATGTTGGCATTGGATGTGCACTAGGAGATATAGGAAGTAGTGTATCCTTATTGTTTCGTTCATAGGTAGTTATCTAAATGTGGAGTATTACGATGGTAATTGCTGATGTGAACTATTTAATTGATTGTGAGTATGTGCACCATGGTATGTAATAAGTGTTTAATAGTTATATAGGGATGTACGTGACTATATGAATGATTGAAATATGTGTATGAATTTGACTGGCTATGATAGGTGTAAGTGTGTATTGTGGTGAATATATACATGTTAGTAGAGTTATTGTTGACTATCTAGTGCATATATAAGCACTTGTAATGACTATACCTGGTTTGAATTATATCGTGATGTGATTGGGATAGGTACTAGTCTGGCTAGAGATATATTTATAGTTAGAAAGTCCAAGGACGGACTTTATTCTAAGGTGGGTAGGATGTAACGGCCGGTACTCACTATTCGTTATACGGCTGTACGTATAGCAATTTCGGGTACCTGATTGGTTTTGTTGCTTTGTATGTGAGTCATGTTGTTGAGTTGATAGGGCCGTAGCACATTGGTTGCATCCTTAGCAAGCCAACCCCGACGTGTGCCCAACTTGAGTCGCCTTTGGACCCCGTATCCTTTGTACGCGTATCTTCCTCGAAGTTCGCGTATTTTTCTTAGCCTTATCTTTCATTCGGACCCTATGTTGTGATATGCCGTTGTGACCCTCTCGAATAGTATTTATTTATGGAATTATTTTGGAACGTCATTTCACGGGTCGTTCTCCCACAATTTGACTTTGTTTGAAGAGGCGTCATGCTTTTCCCTTTTGACGTGAGACCTTTTCATTTTTAGTTCCATTTCTCGTCGCCAAACTTGTGATCAATCCCCTTAGTTTCATTTCTCTCGCCGTCACGGTCGCCTCGGTATTTTTCTCGAAATTTTGGGGCCCCGTTTGACCCACTTTCATTATTTTTCCCAATCTAGTTTATTCAATCCTAAGTTTCATATGTTTAACCCAACTCTTTGGGGTTTCACATGATGTAAACTTTTAAACCCTTAACCCAATATTATAATAACCATAGGGCCTAGCTCTTTCACGTGCTGTAGCAACCCACACCCTATTCTTATTATATAACCTACTCCCCTACTATTTTATAAACCCTAGAGGATCAAGCAGCCACCGTCGCAGCCCCCTCTGGTGTGCCCCGACTCCCCTCTGACCCTATGCACTGCCGTGGGCCTCCCTCAGGCCGCCATCGCCTGCAAACAGCGAGCTTCTCGCTTTTTTGTGTTTTTACGACGTCGCCACGCGTCGTATCGTCTCCCGTCGTTCCCTCTCACTGTGGGATCTCTCCAATAGTCCTCTACCTCTCCTAGAGGTGTTTTCCGATGTTACGATCATCCCCTACGACGCTCAACGTTGTAGTCTCCGTGTACGTCGACCCGTTCGTCCCGGTTCATTGTTACGGCTTCCCGAGAGCCGTAAAACGTCTACCGATCACTTTGCTTGCTGTTTGGAATCTTTTCGTTGATCCCGTCACTGTTCAAGGATTGGCAAGCGTTGAATCTAATTTTGGAATCTGGATTAGGAGCGCGTTCTATTATTCCAACCACTGACGTCGTTGCCCGACGCCAGTGTAGCTCTCGCGTCGTGTAAGGGTAACTTTCTGAACACTTAGGACCCCCAACCCATGCATGCTAATCAAGATAAAAATCGGTATTTTAATTGTCTAGTAAATTACTAATTAAGATAATTTAATTGGGACGGTAGGCTGGTGGATCTGAGCACATAGGTAAACTAGACTGATTCGACGGTGTATTCAGAACGACTGATTGCAGGCAAGTGAAACTTGCCAATTTGTGATTTAGGCCATGTTTTAGGCCATTCCCCATTTTTAGCGTAAAAGAGACTAGGCAACGAAATGATACTCGCCTAGACGCAACTTTAAGATCTAGCTTGACAACGAAGCTAGATCTGTCACCCTACCATGTCATTCATGCATTATTGCCTGTCACGTTTAAATTCCATATCTGTATGCTCATTACTTTTGCTCTGTCATGCCTGTCACGTTTAAATTCTTTATCTGTATGCACATTAATTGTACCCATGCCATGCCATGCATCCTGATGTCATCCATGCTTGAATTTTGCATTCGTAGCACACGCTACTTGTACTTGCTTGTTGAGGCTAGGCACCTACGTTGCAGGCACAACCCTATGCCAAATGCACTTCCTGGCTCGTGATCCAGAAGCGGGCTACATATGTTAGTCAAAAGCCAATGCCCGATTACACGTGGAGGGGTAGGATTAAGCGACCACTCAGCGTAGAAGTGTGCCCGTACAGACACTTCAGCTGTAAGGCGTAAACTCTGTGCAAGACATGTTTACTTGACTTGTAAAATCCTTGTGAATGTTAGTAGCTTTGCTACCCTTGCCATGTCTTACTTATTGCCATGTCATACTTGTTGCCATGTCATACTTGTTGTACTTTATTACTTGTTGCATTCATATCTTAAACTGCCATGTCATCACATACTTTTAGAACTGCTAGGTTGTTTCCTTTATTTTTAGTTTTCTTGCACAAGTCTCTTGTAGACTTGCTGACATGCGCCCTCGTCTCTTTTGGGTGTCGTATGTTAGTTGCTGAGCAGAGTCCGTTGCTGAGGACGAGGAGTTTGTTGACATTGAGCCTGGGTCCACTGTTGACGTGGAGTGCGAGGACACCGGTGACCAGTCGTATAGACTTCCTTCGTTGTTGCTTTCTGCTTAGTTTTGTTAGGTTGTTGGTGCGTAGCGCCCTTTCTTTCTGTATGTTTGAATATTTCTGTTGGCAATGCTTGGGCCTTTTAGACTCTTCTTTTTAGCCTGGTGGCTTTTCTGTGATGTTGGACTTTATTTGTGGACGTTCTGAGATTGGAATAATATTATCTGTCTCTTTTCTTTATTATTATTTTTGTTCTGTATCGCAATTGCAAGGACCTATACTTGGTTATTCCAGACGCTTTACAGACTGGAGCTTCACAGCTCCAAGTCTGAGCGGACTTCTCATGCCTCGCCTCCATTTTAGGGAAGCGGGTCGTGACAGATATCATCATATAATATATTTCAACAATTGTAAAATGCCTAAATACCAAGAAGTCAAATTACTAAGATTCTTTTAGGCAAATTGTCGACATTCATCATGTGGAATAAGTATTAAGCATAGTGCAGGGAGACACCCAATATATGATACCATGATGTTAAATTTAGGATCATTTCGAGTTAAGGTGCACTAAGTGGTTACTTCATCTACCATATGTCATACGCATTGCTCAATGAACCCCCGAAATCTGGTCACTAGCCGCCGATATCAATAGAATTTGGCATAGTTTGTTGTTGTTTTGCTTTCTTTTTCTTTTGCCAATGCTCTTTTCTTCCTTTTTATGTATTTTCCATTTCCTTTCATTTTTATAATGTTGGTGTCTCAAAATAGTGGCGCATGAAGGTATCGACTTATTCGACTCCTACTACTCAATTGTCCAAAGAGAATCTTGTACATAAAAAGGTAAAGACAATCCAATGTTCAATTTCTTTAGATTCTAAACACCATCCAACTATCTCCATAAATTATATAACTTAATCAACTTATTAAATTCAAATAATCTAGCATGATAACAATTTTCACTCAATTATTCATAAATCAAGCAAGTGGATTTTTCATTAATATGAAACATCATCATCAAATTCATTTTTAATGTTTCTAGGATTTCTAATATGGTTCATATGAAATGCTCATCAACACTCAATGATATCGATTATGGACATGCATGCACATACAATAGATGAAATAGCCTATAATGACATGAAATCATGAGCAATGTGTAGAGGCTAGATACAATGTTTAATCATGTGTATGTGCATGAATAAGCGTGATAATGCTCAATTAGCCATATAATCCCCAACGCCCTACGAATAAAACAAAATTTTTTTGATCTAAAGGTTTGGGGAAAATATCCGCTAATTGTTTCTCGGTATCAACATAGTGTAAATAGATATCTTTCTTATCAAGATGATCCCTAAGGAAGTGATGACGAATATCGATATACTTAGTCCTAGAGTGTAGAACATGATTTGTAAGAGATTTATAGCACTCTTATTATTGCACCATATAGTTGTTGGTTGGAAAGTAAGACTGTAATCTCTGTGGGTTTGTCTCATCCCTAGAATTTGAGCACAACACCCTGTCAAAACATATTCAGCTTCGGTTGTACTCAATGCTATAGAATTTTTCTTCTTGGAAATCCAAGAAACTGGAGACATACCAAGTAGTTACAAGTGCCTGTGATACTCTTACAATCGATCCTACTTCCCGCAAAGTCTGTGTCACGCCCCGCTTCCCAAAAATACGGAGGCGAAGCGTGACAAAGGCCCGCTTAGGCCAGAGCTGAGAAGCTCGGACCCAATAAGCGTCTGTAGGGGGTATCATTTCAAAAACTTCAGGTTCTTGGAGTAATAAAGTTCGAAACAACAGAAAGTACAGAAAGGAAGTTGCATTCATTAAATTAGAGATATAATATCCAATTAGTACAAAGTCTAAAAAGAAGCCTAAGCATGGCAACAAAATATTTAAAAGCAAACTAAAAGCAGTAACCTCTGAAAGTGTCGACTAAAAAGACCTCTAGGTCTGGTCCTCGTCGGGCACGTACTCTGGGTCGACGTCCTCGGCTCCTCGTACTCCAGTGAGTCTGCCTCGTCCACGAACTCTGGCTGAACACCTGACGTACAGCACCCAAGAGAAAGGAACTGTACGTCAGGTAAAGTCTACAAGAAGGGTTAGACTTTACTGCAAGTGCACCGAACTTTAAACAACGGTTTACTGGTTGATTAGCATGCTGAGGTTCTTTTACACAACAGTTTACTGGTTGATTAGCATGCTGTGGTTATAACAGAGTAACACAAAAGGAAGTAACGCAGTAGGAAAGTAAAACGGGACAGGTAGTAGTCGTAGCGTGTGCTACCAACTACGGGACTATCCTAAAGGTGACAGGACAAGACGGAACTAGACAAGACAAGACGGACAGGACACGACACGGTGAGACACGAAGGGTTCACGCCTTACGGGTTGAGGGGGATCAGACCCTCTCCCCGTGCGCACGCTCAACCCTACCCCAAACCCCAGAACTCAGGACAAGAAGTATAGAGATCACTTCCGCTAGGGAAGCACCTGAAACGCCCGCATGCTTTTTGTATCACGGAGATCACTCCCGCTCGAAAAGCATCTGAAACGCCCGAAGGCTTTTTGTATCACGGAGATCACTCCCGCAAGGAGAGCATCTGAAACGCCCGAAGGCTTTTTGTATCACGGAGATCACTCCTGCAAGGAGAGCATCTGAAACGCCCGAAGGCTTTTTGTATCACGGAGATCACTCCTGCAAGGAGAGCATCTGAAACGCCCGAAGGCTTTTTGTGTAACAGGGACAAGACACGACCAGTGTACGGGAGAGTTATTCTAGGGTGTCCACACGCACGCACACAGATGATAGCCCTACGGTATAAAAAGTTGTTGTTGTCAGGCTCAGACTTCGTCGTCAAGTCTGAGCCGTCAGGGGTCGTCCCGGACGCTATCATTTCACGTCCGGTTCTATTTGTTCACAGTTATCAGTTCTAACCAACTAAGGCCTAAACACGGCCAAAGTGCAAGTGGGATACACTTGCCTGCGGTGACGAGTGTGTCGTCCTCCCGGAGCGTCTCGTCCAAGCGTCTCGTCAGCGGAAGTCCGTCTGAAATAGTGTCACGGCGACGGTGTCAGGTCGCGATTTCCATCAAATCCTATTTAGGTTCGTTTCTAGGTTATCGGGACTACCCTATTTGTCAAAGTCACAGTTTTGATGTTCAGCCCTATTCGACGATTCTATCCTATATGCACAGTTCAAAAGTCCAGTCGTCGAATTTACTGTTTCACAACGTTTTAAGGGCACAGGAAATAAATTTAGTTATAGTTGTCCAATTTTAGTTAGGGTTTGATTATACTACGGTGTGGGTTGCTACGAGTTCGGGGTACCAACCTGGTTCGACGGTCACGTGTACGTTCGATGTCGGGTCTGAACGGCGCAACGTCGGCGTCGTCTGGAACTCCTCGGCCGTGGGTAGCACAGCGAGGTACCTCTGGACAGCGGGGTGGTGGCATGAAATCAGCGAGCTAATCAGCGATCCTCCTCCCGTTGCGAGTAGCGCAACGGTTCTTCACGATAACGGCGACGTCGGCTAAAAGTACGTGCGTGTGGTAATGCACGTGAACTCCGAGAGTCTAAGGGGGCTGTTGGTAGATGAAGTGGGACCAAAAAAAGATGCTCAGCCCGGTGGATGGCCGATGGCGCGAGCGCACGGCGGTGGGCGGCCATGAGAAGCCGGGGAGGACAGATTCGTGCCACGTCCGTTGTCGCGCGTCTTAGTGAAATTTCAGAGACGAACAACGGAAACGGGAATTTGCAGTGGGTAAAGGACTTCAAGACGAAGCCAACGGCAGTGGAGTTGTCGCCGGGGGTGGTCGGAGGTGGCCGTGCGCGGGCGGCGAAGTTCAGCTTCCAGATCTGTGAAAAACAGCGGATGCGACGTGTTCCGATGAGGATTCCGGGAGCTACAGGTGGGCTATGAGCGTGAGGAAAGTTGCAGTTGGTAGGTTGTTTCGATAGGAATCCAACGGCGGTAGGGTGGTCATCGTAGGTGGCCGGATAGCCGGTGGGCGTGAGTTTTTCCTGCGGTGGCGCAGATCTGTAAAACTGTCGTTTGGGTTGTGTTTGAAAGCGTTTTGAGGGAGATGGAGATGAGGGAAGAGGGTAAGGGGAGGTGGAGATGCATGGGGGTCAGAGAGGAGTTGATCGGGGGTGGTGGTCGCCGGAGGGGGTGGCCGGAGCGGCGGCGGCGACTGGTTTTCCGGCAGTGGTGCTGGCTGTAAAACAGTCGACCTGGGGGCTTTTTGAGGGCTGTTTAGAGAGAGAAAGGAGAGGAGAGAGAAGATGGAAAGGAGGAGGAGGGATGGCCGGAGGTTGGGGTTGCTGGTGGTGGCCGCCGGTGGCGAGGAGGAGCACAAGAAATGGTGAAGGTGGCGGCTAGAAGATGGGTCTACCGTGAAAAACTAGGGTATGCCATGGGTTGTTTTTAAAAGATGAGTTGTTTGCTATATGGGGTATATATAGGGTATATTTAGGTGACTAGGAAAGAGAGTATGTGAGAGGAGGGGGTGTAGTTATGGGTACCAAATAGTGGGGGAAATAATCTCATGATACGTATGAGATTTTCCCAAGATTTGATTAGGATTTGATTTTAAATTTGAAATTCAAAAGATTAGTGGCTAATCAACGGTTGAAATTGAGTAGGGGATATCTTCCACTACGGGCATCGGAAAAATAATCCGAAAATACCGGGACGATCATGGAGACGAGACGCACAGATCTACGGAGCCTGATCGTGCGTAATGCCTACCAAAAATTTACGTAAAATTGGAAACGGCGTTTCGAGTTAGATGACTAAAACGCCCCTATCATTCAAAGTCGTTTTGCGCGAAAACGAGCCGTGAAAGACGTTCCCAAAATTACAATAAAATCCAACACCCCGAAACGATTGCAATGGCATATCGCATCGCATATGCCGACGCTCAGAAATAGCCAAATAAAATACGTGCACGATAAAGCACATGCACACAGGAAATACAAACGGTCGGAAAGCGGCCGTTACAGTCCGCATTGCAATATCCAATAAGCTCAAATGATGTGCAACAAGGATACCGTAAACCAACAACTAAAGTTCCCTTAATATAACGAATAATTTGTTTTACTAAAGAAAGATGAGACTATTTAGGACATGATTGAAACCTAGCACATAATCATACACTAAACATTATATTGGGTCTACTAGATGTCAAATATAATAGGCTACCTATCATACCCCGATACATGCGCTCGTCCACTTTCTTTTCTTTTTCATCATTGTCAATTTTTGTCGTCTTCAACATTGTGGTGGAACATTCTTTCACATTTTCAAGGCCAAACTTCTTCACTAACTCCTTTCCATACTTCTCTTGGTTGATGAATATTCTGTCCTCACATTATTTTATTTGCAATCCAGGCATGAATGTGAGTTCTCCCATCAAACTCATCTCAAATTCCCTAGACATACACTTAGCAACTTCCTCATAAAGAAAATTGTTAGTAGGACCAAAAACATTATCATCAATATAAATTTGCACTATAAGTAAGTCTTTATTTTGATGTTTAACAAATCATATACCGTTCCCATGAAAAAAAAAAATTTCTAGCAAAAACTTGCGAAGTCGCTCATATCAAGCTTTAGGACCTTGTTTGAGCCCATATAAAGCTCCTTTAAGCTTGAAAACATAAACCAGATGGATGGAGTCTTTAACCCCAGGAGGTTGTTTGACATAGACTTTCTCAAATAAAACCCTATTCAAGAAAGAACTCTTGACGTCTATTTGGTAGAGTTTGAATTTCATGAAACTAGCGAATGCTAAAAGCATCCGAATTGCTTCCAATCTCGCGACGGAAGGAAACGTTTCATCAAAGTCAATCCCTTCTTCATGGTTGTATCCTCGGACAACTAATCTAGCTTTTTTTCTAATCATATTACCCATCTCGTCAAGTTTGTTTCTAAATACCCATTTAGTACATATGATTTTTTGGTGTTTGGGTGTGGGAACAAGTTTCCAAACTTGATTCCTTTCGAATGGTAACAATTACTCATGCATTGCCATAATCTAATAGAAATCTTCCAAAGCACTTTCAACATTCTTAGGTTCTAAAATAGATATAAATGCAACGTTAAACATCAAATTAAAGCTATTTCTAGTGCATATATCTTCCATGGTGTCTCCAATAACTTGGTCCTTAGGATGATACTTTGCAAATCTCCAATCCTTTGAAAGACCTTATGATGATGTAGATTCCACGTCCTCCCTTGGGGCACTATAATTGATGTCTACTTGTTTATTGGAATAGCTTGTGTTTATCTCCAATCCTTTCAATTTACCTACAATGTCTGAAGATTCTACGTCACTAGAAGATACGTCAATAGCACTTTTCTCATCAAATTACACTTGCACGGTTTCTTGGATATTGAGGGTTCTTTTGTTGAATGCTTTATATGATTTGCTATGCGGTGAGTATCCAACAAAAATACACTCATCGGATTTAGCATCAAATTTATCCAAGTTATCGCTTACTTTCAATATATAGAACTTGCATCCAAATGATTTAAATGTGATGTGTTGGGAGTCAACTCTCTATGAAGCACATAAGGTGCTTTCTTTAAAATGTGTCTAATAGACACACGATTTAAAATGTATCAAGAAGTATGTATGGTTTTGGTCCAAAAATATAATGGCAATTTTTAGTCATGAATCATGGTCCTAGCAATTTTTTGCAAAGTACGGGTTTTCCTCTCTATCACACCATTTTGTTAGGGTGTCTAGAAAAATTATGATGATATCCTTTTGAAGAAAAAAATCAGCAAAGCTAGAATTAACAAATTCCACATCATGATTACTTCTAACTTTGACAACGGAAAAAACTTTTTCATTTTCACCTTTTTGCAAAAAAATTTAAAAACATCAAAAGTTTCATGTTTGTGTGTAAGAAAATAGACCCAAATAAATTTTGAAAAATCACCGACAATGACGAAGCAATACTGCATACCACTTAAGCTAGCAACCTTTGTGGGTCGAAATAAATCCAAATGTATTAGTTGCAATGTCTCAGTAGTAGTAACAACATTTTTAGAGTTAAAACTACTCCTATGTTGCTTTCCTAGTTGGCATGCATCACAAAGCTTATCCCCATCAAGCTTATTTAAGGTAAACCTCTCACAAGTTTCTTACGAGCAAGCTTTGAGATTAGGTCTATGCCGGAATGGCCTAATCTTCGATGCCATAGCAAATTAGTCTTATGTGATGCAACTGGACATTTTAGATTATTTGAATCAGTAAATTTGATACTATAGATGTTATTGTAAGATGTGCATTTGAAAAGAATATCATCATCTTTTAAAATATGTACTTCGTCATTTTCGAAATGCACCTTAAACCCTACAGAGCATAGTTGAACAACACCTAACAAGTTATGTGCTAAATTATCGACAAGATTAACATTTTCAATAACAACAAGTGGATACTTACCAACGTTATCTTTACCCAAGATGTTGCATTTCTTTTCATCTCCAAGAGTTACCATCCCTTCATTTTTCCTTGATTGAGATGTGAAGAGGGATTCATTACTCGTCATGTGATTGGAGCAACCGCTATCAAGGTACCAAATGCTATCATGTTGTGCTTGAATATGTACCTATAAAAGAAGATGCACCTTTTGTTAACCATTCTTGGATCAACAATTGGTAGTACATTGCTTTGGAACCCATAAAAACATTCAGGATAATATCGTGTAAAGCAAGAATAAATAACTTGTCCTTTCCTATTGCAATAAAAGCAAGTAACATTGCATGTGCATTAGTGGAATATATGTGATCATCATGCATACAATATGGAAAGCTTACGTGTCTAGCAAAATTCTTCTCCATGGTCTTCCTAGATTTTTTTCTTGGGTTGTTTATTTTCTCATCCTAGACCATGTTTGCTAGATAGATTGTTAAAACCATTTAACATTTCATCCAAACTCCTTTGGCTACTAGAGAATTTTTTTATTATGCTGCTAAGATTTTGATTTTCACTTTCTAGCTCACTAATCCTAACCTCATATTTTTTCTCTTTTTCGTTTACCTCCAATTCACTATCTATGTTTTCCTTTTAATTAAATTAGACTTTT
Source organism: Scilla litardierei (assembly GCA_030789695.1). Classification (NCBI taxonomy): domain Eukaryota; kingdom Viridiplantae; phylum Streptophyta; class Magnoliopsida; order Asparagales; family Asparagaceae; genus Scilla; species Scilla litardierei. Next base: position 254,117,198 of record CM061142.1, read on the forward strand.
CTTTCTCAAGTTCTTCTAATTTTTCTTCATAACAAGAGACCTTTTGATTTAAAAATTATATTTCAGAATCTTTAGAATTTAAAGTGCTAATCTTCTCTTTTAAAACTTTAGTTAGATTGGAGTGATAAAGCTCTAACCTAGCTAATTTCCTATTAGCATCTTCTAATTCTAAAATTTTGTTCTTTAATTGAGTTTCGTCAAATTTATCAATTATCTCTTTTAGCTCTTTCCATTTGATGAGTAGCTCACCTCTCTCATGTCGCATACTAGACAATTTCTCTTGTAAGGAATCACTTAATTTTTTTAGCTTAACAAATTTAGGCGCCATTTCCTTAAGAGTTCGACTAGATATTCATAAGCATCTATCATGTCTAAAAACATTTCTTCACTTATATACATGCAATCTTCAAAATTATACTTGCTTGGTTTAGAGTTTACCTTTTCACTTCCCTCCATGAAGCAAGTTCCATTATCCTCTATATCATCATCATCAGAGAGTTCCTCCACGTCATTAATGCCCCATGTAGCTATCATTCCTTACTTAGGCATCTTCTTTCCTCCATCAACAACCTTTTCTTTTCCTTTGCCTTTTAGAACATGAGAATCAACTTTCAAGTGGCCATACTTGTTACATCTAAAGCACCGTGGATCGAGCTTTCTACATCATCTCCTTTTCTCTTCCTATTTCCCCACATATTCCTTGTTTTCAGCTTGTTGTTTCGTAGGAAGTTGGAGATTCCTTTGACAACAAGGACGATGTCTTTTTTGTCTGACTCATTCATCGAATCTTGATAGAACTTTATTGCCTTAAAAGCCAAATTCTTTTCAGTCTTCTCCAGTTTTGTAGGCTTTTACTTTTTCTTTGGTGCCTCCCCATTGATCATATTCATTTGCACTTCGTATGCCATCAACTTTCCTATGAGTTTCTCAAAAGTGATGGTCGCCAAATCGTGTGCTTCCTCAATTGAAGTTCTCTTTTGGATCCAATCACCAGATAAATAATATAAGACCTTACCAACCAAGTCTTCTTCTAGGATGTCCTTTCTAAGCGCCTTCAGTGGATTTACAATATTTGCAAAACGAGAGAACGTGGCATCAATAGTTTCATTAGGAAGCATAACAAAATTTTCATACTTTTGTAATAACATACGAATGCGTGTTTTCTTAACTTTGAATGTCCCCTCATGAGTGACTTCAAGCCTATTCCAAATTTCCTTGGAAGTGGAACACGAACTAATACGGTTATATCATTTTTATTAAGGCCACAATACAAGATGCTCATGTCCTTAGCATTTAAGTTCTCTAACCGATCATTCTCCTTCTACTGCTCAGGTGTCGATTTCTCAAGTAGGGTGAAGCCCCGACAAATTATTTTCCACGCTGCTATATCTATTCCTTTAATGTGGATGGACATGCATTATTTCCAATAACTATAATCGGTTCCATCAAACAAGGGTGATCGTAAATATGATTGATCTTCTTTTTGCTAATGGAGATCATGGGGACAAGTATATGGAGTTTGTGCCATCGGATCGAAATTTCACTAGACTTTGAGTCTAAAAAATCCTGCTCTGATACTAATTGAAAAACACCCTAGAAGGGGGTAAATAGGGTGTATGGCACAAATTAAAAATTATCATAAGATCAGAGATATGCAAGCGCAGATTTTTAAACAGAGTGGCTCCCTGCTTAGGCTCCCTGCCTCTGCTCTGACCTCTCCCCAAGGATTTAAATCCCCTTTTATAACAAAAACGGAAAAACCTTGATCACACTTGTGGGTGGTGATGGAATCGTACAAAATATTGTTCACGGAAAATAACACTCAAGTATAGATCATGAATGAAACTATTCTAAAATAAATCTCACACCAAAAATTGATCAAATACAGAGAATATAATTAGAAAAATATAACCATGGTGTATATCGTATCATGATAATCACATAGGTGCAAACCACGCTTCAATCCGACGTCCATAAAGAAAGTTATGATCTTTTTAGCTTCACGTCGGCAAATCTTCTTCCTCTTCTTATTTGATCAACTCTTGAAGCTTGGATGGAGAAGATGATTTTTGACTAGCAAGGAGGATGATGGATCTCCAAAAATTTCAGCTAGAATACTTAGCTCTTCAATGGAGAGGTCTCTTGTTTTTATAGAAGATTATAGTTCCTCATCAATTAGAATCCGTAATCCTTAATTCATTCTCCAATTCTTCAATCTAAACCCCCTTAATTTGAATAAATCTCTTTTAATTGGAAACACCCAAAAAGACTTGGTCTTCAACATCAATGGAAACTCATATCCATCATTGAAAGTCAACTCTAGGTGTTTGACTAGTCAAACCAGTCAAACCAGTCAAACGTAGGCCAATCTGGAATTCATCATATATGGCATGGCCGTGTTGCAAGTTGCACAGTCATGTCAAGTGAATAGTAGCTTGTTCAAGGTTTTCGCATCTTGTGGCACAATTGTGTGGAAATATGCACGGCTGTATTAACACTGTGTAGGAAATGCCTAATCTTCTGTTTGCTTTACACGATCATGCAAGTCGGGCGTACGATCGTGTTAGCTTCGGTAGAAAATTTTCAAAGTTGCTGTTTCATTTGCACGACTGTGTTGGTTCTTGCACGGCCATGTCTCTTTGGCCCTTCCATGTCTGATACATACGGCCGTATCGACTGACACGCACGACCAAGCCAAGCCTTGTATTGTACAATATGACTCCATTTGACTTTCTTTTGATCTGAAACTCACTAGATAGACTTATTAAAGCCATATGAATTGTTTGGCATCATTAAAATTAAGTTTTGACCTTAGTTAGTGAGCTAACTTAGGCCAACAAAAGCTTCTATCAAGGTAAAGAAGAAGGCTATCAAGCCTAAAGGTTGTGTTAAAAAGGTGAAGGGTAAGAGAGAGGCGATTGCATATGCTAAATATTTTCATTGTCATAAGAAGGGCCACATGAAGAGAAATTGCAAGGACTATTTGGAGTTTTTGAAAAGGAAGGAGCATGGTGATGTCTCGTCTTCCGATGTGTTCATGATTCAAAACGTACTCTCTATTTCTCCTACCACTTGGGTATTGGATACTAAAGCTGGTTCTCACATCTGTAATTTTGTTGCAGGGGTTGACAAAAAGTAGGAAGCTGAGAGAAGGTGAAATGACTCCACAAGTTGGAACTGGAGCAAAAGTTGCTGCTATCGCCGTAGGGTAATACCACCTTGGGCTGTCGCAGGGAAAGATTCTAATATTGCATAATTGCTACTATATTCGAAATATGATATGTAATATTGTATCCATTTTCTTATTAGATAAGGAAGGTTACAACTTTGTATTGGAAGACAATGTTATGAACATATTCAATAAGACATATTTCTTGGTTCTGGTATATTGAGCAATGACATATATGTTTTGAATGTGAGCACCATTTTGAATATTCATAATGTGAACCAGAGAAAAACTCCTAATGAAAATAAATCCTACTTGTGGCATTGTAGACTAGGCCATATTGGTGAGAATAGACTTATGAAGTTGCATAAGGAAGGACTCTTGAGTACTTCTGATTTTAAGTCATTTGCAACTTATACATCTTCTCTCAAAGGCAAAATGGCCAAAACACCTTTGTAGGACAAGAGGAAAGAGTTGATGAACTCTTGGGACTCGTGCATACTGATGTATATGGCTCAATGTCTACACAAGCAAGAGGAGGGTTTTCCTACTTCATTACCTTTATTGATGACCTCTCAAGATATGGATGCATGTACTTAATTACACACAAATCCGAGGCCTTTGAAAAGTTCAAAGAGTATAAGAATGAAGTAGAAACCAGACAGGAAAAGGAATTAAAATTCTTCGATCAGATCAAGGAGGTGAATACTTAAGTCTGGAATTCCTTATTTGTTTAAAAGAGAATGGGATTCTGTCTCAGTTTACTCCTCCCTACACACTACAACACAATGGTGTGTCAAAAAGAAGGAATCACGCCTTATTAGATATGGTACGATCCATGATGAGTAACACCGAGTTACCTCTTTCATTATGGGGTTATGCCTTGGATAATAACACACATATTGAATATGGTTCAGTCTAAGGCCATGCCAATAACTCTATATGAGATATGGAAGGGTAGAAAACCCAATATTAAGTTTGTTAAGGTTTGGGGTTTTACTGCATACGTAAAAAGGCTATGGTTGTCACAAAACTTCTCAATGAAGGATTTGAGTGAAGCATCCTACATACTCGGTATATACATCTAAAGATATAGATAAAAAAGGATGCTTGGATCGTGGTAGTGTACCTACTTGTTAAATAGGTTTAACATGGATAATTCGAGGTGTGGTAGTGTACCTGCTTGTTAAATAGGTTTAACATGGATAATTCGAGGTGTGGTAGTGTACCTACTTGTTATGGAATAATTCTCTCCAAAAATGTCTCTCAAGATAAAGGAAGAGAAAGTTTACATGAGTAGAATTCCTTATGATTTGGTAGTTCGATCTATCATGTATTCCATGCTATATACTAGACCAGATGTCACATACGCACTTGACATTGTCAGTCGATATCAATCAAATCCAGGAGAGAAGCATTAGACTACCGTAAAAAGCATACTTAAGTACTTGAGAAGAGGTAAAAATATGTTCTTGGTATACTGTGAGAGTAGTAATCTTTCAGTTGAAGGATATTGATCGTATGAGTTTTAAATACCGCAAGCGCATGGTGTAGTTGCAGCACTTACAGGTTGAATCCATATGGAGGCAGGTTGATTATAGGTTTCTTCTAGATTGTGGTTAGTTATGCTGAATGTCTCAACGTGAGAAGAGTGTGAAAAGAGAGTAGCACAAAGGGAAATATCAATGGAAGAAAATCTTTAGGGCTGAGTATCCCAACTACTGTGATTCAAATATAGGATTGATCTTTTTACCTAGTTATTGAACTATGTCCTACGATGAGGTTGTTGCACCTAATGTTGATATCTACCCCTTCTCGTGATGCTATGATAGGACTATCTATCCTATGGCAAAGCTAACTGTCATTGGTCATGGATATATGATAGATGCATTGTGCTCAATAATATTCTCCAACCTTCCTTTATGCCATTGTCGGGTATAGAAGTTAGGTCAGTACTAGGAGAGTTCTAATCTACGCCCAACTGTCGTTGGTGACATTAATAGAATAAATCAATAAATGGATTGAAACCCTAAATCCACCCCAATTATCGTTGGTGGATAGATTTATTTATCTGCAAAGGATGAAGACAATATTGTTGGATCTGGTGGATGTCAAACAACATTAGCGGGGGGGTGTGGAATAGTGTTATATGATTTAAACTTTTTCGACAATAATTAATACACAACAAATATCCCTTCCAATGTTGCCTAAGGAACCAAGTAGAGTGATCTATGCTTTGTCCTTAATCAACACGATGGTCTCAAGATAAATATAAGATGAGATTCAAAGATCAAAAGAATAATAAAAGATATCTCACAGCGGAAAAAAATACAATCTTTGCAATAACAATTTAATTAACAAGGAATTATAAATGACATATATGATAAATAAGTTAATACATAGTAAATAAAAGATATGGTTATTTAGTACCGACCCCCTGTGTTTTCTCCAAAATTAGTATCATCCCCCTATGGTTTCAATAATTAGTAAGACCCCCTATGGCACCGCAAGTTTTTTGCCACAATTAGTATCACCCCCGGTGTTTTCTCTAAAATTAGTATCACCCCCCTATGGCAGGGGGGTCTTACTAATTATTGAAACCATAGGGGGTGATACTAATTTTGGAGAAAACACAGGGGGTCGGTACTAAATAACCCTAAAAGATAATCATAGAAAATTATACAGAGAGACAAGCGATTTTATCCTGGTTCCCCACAACTTGGATACGTCCAGTCCCCGACCATCTCAGATCGAGATTTAATCCACTATTGCCTTAGTAATACAATTACCTAACTTCACTCGTTAGAATTTCAAACCACCTAGTATCACCACCAGGATTTCCAACCACATAGTCTTGACTAGGATTTACAACACCATTATCACAAAGGGAGTACAAGTAAAATCAAATCCAATTCACCACAATAAATTAGTGGAGATTGATTTACACCAAATAATTTTATAGCTAAGATAAATTTGCAATGTGTTTAATGTGGCTAAAAAAATTTAAATCGTCCTTAGATCACACAAAGAATATGAAATAATTCAATGTGATCTAGAATCTTTTTGTTTCAATAATCCTTTAAGAATATGAAAAATCAAAGGGACGGATTTTGAAAAACCAATTTACAATAGCTAAAAATAATAATAATCTTAAAACAAATTTATAGAAGAGTAAACAATAAGATATGAGATTGAAAAACCGTGTTGGCTACGAACAACTTTGAGAGCGATGCGAACGTTGAGAATTGAGGGAATTTTAGCTTAACGCAAGAATGAAAATATTGGTGTGGAAAATATTCTCAAGGGGTCTTTATCTATAGAGCCAAAAGAGAATTCAAAAGAATTCAAATTAAGTTTGACTTCAGCCCAAAATCAAGCACGAAATAAATGAGAGAGGCAATCAAGGAAGTCAAAACGCACAGCTGGTATTCGACTCCCAGAGGAGGTGGTCGAGTCCCAGAGAGTTTTCAGTGAAAACTCTGCTACAGTAGGTAGTCGACTACCTCCTTTGGTAGTCGACTCCCAGAGCAGTTTTTCAGAGAAACTCTGCTATAAGATGTGTAATCAACTCCTGGGTGTTTGGAGGTTGACTACGAGATTTAAATCAATAGCTCTCAATCAATAAGCTTTCAAAAAAGTTTAAACCAAGTTTAAGAACTATTTTCGAAAATCATTTGTATGTGTGTGTATGTGTGTGCAAATTAATCTTGGCTTTAACATGTCCTAAGAAAAAGACAACTCACACTAGACTTAATGAAGACTTTGAAGCCATGGAGATCTTGATGAAGTTGCATGTGCTTCTCTTGAATTTAAGCTCCTCTTTAGCATGAGCTTTGAGCATGTTTGTTGAGCTTCATCTTTGAGCTCCTTTTGTGCTTAGCGTAGAATGCAAGCTAAATTCATCTTCATCTTCTATGAGTGTGGTTGAGGTTCTTCTTCTCGAAGTATGCTTTGAGCTTTTATCAATTTGATTGCACAACCTACACACTTAAATAATGTGATTAGTGTATTAACAACATTTGGTGTGATCATCATCAAACCACTTTGGGGTGGGACTAGATTTCCCATCATTCTCACCTTTTTGATGATGACACCCAAATGAAAAACAAATGACAAATATGAAATAAAAACTGATGAGTAAATGTACTTACTCCCCCTGCTTAGATGAGGTATGAAATATCATACTCCCCCTGCATCAAAGCTGGTTAGCAACATATTATTCATTTATGTTTTTGCTTTCCTATTTTTCTCCCCCTGGTCATCAATAAAAAAATGATTACAAAAATATCATGAGTGAAAGGAGTCAATCTTGTTTCAATTCCTTTTCTCCCATGATACCCAAATCTTGACAAAGTTTTGAAAATATATCCTTTTGTAATGGCTTCGTGAGAATATCTGCAACTTGATGTTCAGAGTGTACATACTTAAGTTCTACATCCTTTTTAACACAGTGATCATCTATGAATCTGTGTCTAATATATATGTGTTTTATTCTTGGATGAAGAACAGAATTCTTAGTAAGATTAATAGCGCTTTTATTATCACAATATAGTACACAAGTAGATGTATTATTACCATAATATACTAAGACTTGTTTCATCCAAAGTACTTGAGCACAAGTAAGTCCGGTAGCTATATACTCTGTCTCGGTAGTTGATAGTGAGACTGCGCTTTGCTTTTTGCTAAACCACGCGACAAGTGAATGTCCAAGAAAATGACATGTTCCACTTGTCCTTTTTCTAGTGGCTTTACAACCAGCATAGTCTGAGTCACTATATGAAATTAAATCAAAAGTGCAACCTTTGGGATAAAAAATTCCAAAGTCAGAAGTGGTCTTATGATATCTAAATATGTATTTTACTGTTTTAAGATGTGATTCCTTTGGGTCACATTGGAATTATGCACAAGCGCATACACTAAACATTATATCAGGTCGGGTCGCAGTTAAGTAAAGCAAAGAGCCGATCATACTCGATATGTTTTTTGATCAACCTTTTTACCTGCTTCATCTTTGTCTAAAGAGGTGGATGTGGCCATATGTATATTCTTTCCTGATGCATTTTCCATCCCGAACATTTTGAGTAGATCTTTAGCATATTTCGTTTGATAACTGAAGGTTCCCTCTTTTGACTGCTTTATTTGTAGTCCTAGGAAGTACGTAAGCTCGTCCATGTGGCTCATTTCGAATTCTTCCTACATTAACTTAGCAAACTCTTGACATAGATCTTCATTAGTAGATCCAAAAATAATGTCATCTACATAGATTTGAATAAGAATATTATCATCATGAATTTTCTTAACAAATAATGTAGTGTCTATTTTTCCAACATTATATCCTGAGTTGATTAAGAATTTTCTTAATCTTTCATACCAAGCTCTTGGAGCTTGTTTCAGGCCATATAATGCTTTATTTAGCTTATAAACATGTCCTACTTTCTTATCATCTTCAAAGCTAGGAGGTTGTTCAACATAAACTTCCTCCTTTATATAGCCATTTAAGAATGTGCTCTTTAGATCCATTTGGTATAATTTAAATTTTTATATGATGCAAAAGCAAGTAGCATCCTAATGGATTCTAGTTTAGCAACATGAGCAAAAGTTTCGTCGAAATCGATACATTCTTCTTGTGAATATCCATGAGCCACTAACCTTGCTTTGTTTCTTACCACATTTCCATCCTCGTCTAGTTTGTTTCGGTACACCCATTTTGTGCCAATGACTGGACGATCTTCTGGTCTTGGGACTAGCTTCCATACCTGGTTTCTCTCAAATTGGAGAAGTTCTTCTTGCATGGCTTCAATCCATGCTTCATCTGGAAAAGCCTCATCTAACTTTTTCGGCTCAATGTTAGAAACAAATGCAAAATGTGTGTTCTATTTGAGATCTAGTTCTAACACCTGCATCAATATCACCAATAACTTATGTGTGTGGGTGGGTGATGTGTAAATTCAAGAAAAGATTTTGGTAAAGGAGTGGAAGTGTTAACATAAAAAATAGGTACAATATCAGAAATAGATGCAACATCATCATCAATATTAATGCGTGTATTGCTAGTAAGGGATTCATCAAATGTTACATGCATAGTTTCAACAGCATCTCTGGTTCTTTTATTGTAGATTCTATATGTTTTACTACGAAAAGAATAGCCGATAAATATGCCTTCGTCCGCTTTGGAGTCAAATTTATCTAAGTTATCTTTTGTGTTAAGAATATAACATTTATAGCCAAAAACTCTAAAATAAGATACTTTTGGAATTTGTTGGAGCAACAACTCATAAGGTATCTTTTCAAAAGGTTGTCTAATTAAAACTCTGTTTTGAATATAGCACGCGGTTGCTACAGCTTCTGCCCAAAAATATTTTGGAAGGTTGCTTTCGTACAACATTGTTCGTACACACTCTTGGAGTGTTCTATTTTTCTTTTCAACTACCCATTTTGAGGAGCAGCTCTAGGAAAAGCAAAAGTATGAGAACCACCTCGTTTTTTCACATAAGATTTTAAAAGGTTCGTTTTCAAATTCACCACCGTGATCACTTCTTATAGAAATAATTTTCAAAGAGTATAATTTTTCAATTCTTTTGAAAAATATTATTCCCTATTTTAACATATCAATTAGAATCCCAATAATAACAATTCAAACCTTTTCCTATTATAACTCTAACATTAAAACACTAGCCCATCTTGAATTCCTGTGACCGAACCCAACACACGCACCCAGTTTCGCACGCACACACACAGCTTTGAACACAAAAAAAAGAGAAGGAACTTGAAGCCTTTGCCATTCACGTGTGCAAAACAAACCCACTTTTTCTTACCCTGCTATCCTTTATATAATGACCTAGGGCTATATTTTTCTCAACCCTACAACCTACTTTTTAAACCCTAAAGCTATGTAATAAAACCCTAGGGACTAAAGCACAGCAACCCAATATTTCCTCTTATGTGAAACAACCCTTGGCCCCTCCCATTATCAGCCTTTACTCCCTATATATTTTATAACCTAGGTATTATTTTTCTCAACCAAAGCTACATCCGCCCTAGCCCTCTCTCTCTTCTCCTTCGTTTTTCTCCCCAACACCAAACAGTAGCCGCCTTCACGAGCCAGGCACCCACGCAACCAGAGCCGCTGCTGTCTTCCAACCTTCGGCCTCCTCCTCCTCCTTTCCCCTCTGAGATCCACACGCCGGCACCTCCCCTGTCCACGCACACGGCGGCCTCTTTTCTCACCCTAGCCCACGCAAGAGAACCCAGCTCCACCCTATCACAAACCGCCGACAACAAACCCTCACAGCCGCTGACCGAGCCCCTTCTTCCCTCCTTTCTCCTCTCCACGCATCCGCAACCACAGCCCCTATCTCGCAACAACCCGCAACCCACCTTCACTTGAAAACCCTAGAGGCCAAAACCCCCGGCCTCTCTTCTCAGCAACCCACCGGCCTCCTCTCCCCTATCCCGCATCCAAACGCCCTCCTTCTTCCCAACAGATCCACAAACACCCCCCACACGCTCGCAGATCCACGGCAACAGCTAGGCCGAGCTTCTCCCCTCGCACACGTGGACGCCGGGAGGCTCTCGGACACGCTCGCAGATCCACACGCCCCCGACAAATTCCTCCTCGCTGCAGAACTCGGTGACAACATTCTGATCTCAGCGAATATAGCTTCACGGCTGCCGTCCGTGTCGCCACTGCTCGTTGATGTCAACCGATCCCTCGCTTCACTTCAGGTTGGTAGATCTACCCCCTAAAACTCATAAACCCCACCGTAAAGTAGAGAAACCTAATAAAACATGTTGATTAGACGTCGTAGGAACTTTTTGGAATCTGGCCTGAACTGAAAAACGCGATTTCTGATTTTGTGCTCTGCCAAAAAAGCGAACCAAACCCGCCACGTCATAGTACTCATCGAGACGGTTCCAACGACACTAAGAACGTCAAAAACAGGCAAGTGTGCAATTAGATATAAATTTTTGAAGTTTGTTGATTCATACGTCACTTTTAATATATGCTGTATAACCTGAAATTTAGACGTAAAATGACACATGAAAACGATGCTATGACAATCAAGACTAAATTTGGGACCCATCGACATATAACTCAATATACTTTAATTTTAAGCAACAACGAAGAAAATTAGTTTTTGTAGCATGCTCGACAAATTCATGTTCAATGTCATTCTCAAAGGTGTTAAAAATATTGTTCAACCCACTGCTGCCTAATGAAATGTTGTTATAACAATATAAGCTTGATGACATTAATTTCCTGCAAGTCTTGACATGTTTAACAAAAAAATGGACATCGTGAAAATCGTGCGCCTCGAAGGCGGTATCGTGATGTCGTGTGAGTCGACTAGGCCGGCTCGTGCTCCGGCAAAACTTTTGGATGGGGTTAGGGTTGAGCGGCCACTAGGCGTATGAAAGGTACTCTCCTCAAGAGCACCACCCACACGCGGTGGGTTAGCGTTAATCACGGTAAGCCCCCGTGAGAGGAACGACCTTCTCATCACACCTACAGGCGTGAACCCTAGATTAGAATGCTAACTCTTGACATGGAAATTGCAACGCTAACTTTGGTCTCTTGGAAATTGTTATGCTAATGAACTCAGAGAAAGTCTTAACTTTAAATTCTTGTAACTGCTTAGAACTACATGCTAGGGATGTTTACTTTTCGTTTCAGTATAAATGTCTTTGTTAAATTGCTGCAGTCATTTCATTAAATTTTTAATGCTCCTTAAATTCATATCATTTGTATATCTTGCCTTGGGATGCTAATCTTTTCTTGCAGACCTTGCTGACATACATTCATGTTTTTGGATGTATGTCAGATTCTGAGCTTGAGTTGGGTACTCGGGAGATCCTCTCGCGATGCCCGATTTAGGGAGCCAGAGTTCACCGTAGACGCCGAGCCGCTTCTGCGGAAGACTAGAGCCCCTTTCCGTCACTACTTTTAGTTTTAGTACCTTGTAGTAGGATTAGTGTTTTGTTGTAGTCTTCTTTTTGGCCCTGCTGAGGCTTGTTGATTAATTTCATGTACGAACAATTTAACTCTGGTTGTGGCTTTATTTTTCTGAAATGTTTCTGATTGTTCTGATACGCAAATGCAAGAATCTTATCTGTGTTTTTAATCACAGACGCTTATTGAACTCGAGCTTCACCGCTCCAGTTCAAGCGGACCGCGTAACGCTCTCGCTTCTGGTGTCTTTTGGGAAGCGGGGCGTTACAGGTTTTAGTGGTGGCCCATGCAGGTCCTCTTGCAACTGCGAAAATTCAGAACAATGAGAACACCTTTCATTAGCCAAAAACATCCAGAATAGTTCGTACGTGAAATTACTCGAATATCTTGCACGATAGGAAACCGATACCAGTATGATAGGAATAGATAGACGCTTGTGCTCGTTAGTTAGACACCCTTGCCTCGACTTGGTATTATCATCTTAGGAGTCACCCTGTCGATTGATCAACTAGCTCTGATCTTATTAGACATTTTGTGTTTGTTAATCATTCGCTCAGGTTTATCAAATCTAAGGCCCAACCGAACGTAGCGATCCTTGCATCCGTATAATATCGAACCTGAGACGCCCACAACCAGTAGATTTTGAAGCGTAGGATATTCTAGAATCTATAGGTAAGAGCTCAATCTCGATACTCAACGGACCCTTACCTCGGCCTTCCTAACGAAGTCTAATTCGTTGGAAGACCCTAGTGCTAAACCTTAGTCGACCCAAAGGTTAATTTTCCCCAGAAGTTTAATATATCCTAGTTATTGCACTTCCATGTTAGTGATCGTAGGAAGCCATCGTAGCATATCCATGTAATTACTTCTTAGTCGTACTTACGTTTCGATCGTCGAACCTGATCCTTGTCCTCGATTCACATGAACTCTTCAGATCCGCCATCTTTAACCTTGAACCTCTCCTTCTAAAAAGTATATTTGATATTCCAATTATTGAAGTCTTCGCTAAGTTTAAAATTCTTTCGGAAACTTTTACTTAGATTCTCTACACCTCAGTCGACGTAAACCTAATCTTGATTATGAAACTCTTCTGACGCGATCTTTAGTTATTATCTTGTAGCGACCTTCGAACATACACCTTCCGCCCTTATACTTCACATAGCCTCATACATCTACTCTATTTTCCTCATGTATTGAACTCTAAAAAAAATTTCTTTTTACAAATCTATTCCCATTTACAAAACAATCATTACAACACAATATCCATATTACCCTTCACCTGTCATTTGACTGATCACATTTTACATTTTAACTTCTACCGTATACTCGCTACTTTACGTAAGTTATAACGATACTATTATTGTTGCACATATTCTTTCCTTCTTAAATTATTTAATTGTCCATAAATGTCTTATGTCATCAACCAACTAACCTCAAATCCATGCCACATTCGAAACCGTCCATCGCAACAGTGATTCGTTGCATCATCCAACTCTGAATCTTTCACCTTTGCTTAGTTGTCACATTAGTGCTTATCTTTGCTTATGTCAGCTTTAGTTAAGTATAGTGGGACCATTAGCTCGATTATGGGGTTGTGGTGCATGTATATAGATAGTGAGTGTGAACCCGTGTGTGCGAATCTCTATATATCACCCATGTATGAGTGTGCTTACCCTTGGTATATTATTATGACGTGCTTATCTGTTGTGTTGTATGTGCATGTACGGTAAGTGCGTATATAGTCGAGTGTAGAGTAGTAAGTGTTATATTTAAACTTAGGCGAGTGATTGGCTATATCACTATGAGAATATCCGAACGTATTAGATTTAGTATTGGTTAGTCACTAGGAGTATATACACCTTAGACGTACTTGTTAATAATTGTAATTATACGCTGATACAGTGATGAGCATGTTAGGTACAATGGTTGCGTGTGTAGATTTATTGTGTGATTTGCGTGTTAGTATGTATGTCATGTACTCACGCGTATATATGTACGTGATTAGTTATAGGTATGTCTGTATATATTTATATATATATTGTGTAAATAAGTGTGTTGTATGCATAGTAAGATTTTAATATCACCCCTACGGGATGATGTGTGAGCATGTGTATACCAGGAGGTATGCATGGCCGTATGTTTGTGACTATGTGTATCTGAATGTATGAAACAGTATACTTGCCTATGTAAATAAACATGGTTGTGTATACCGGTGTGTGTATATTTGCCCTATAAAGATAAGAGATAGGCGTGTAGTAGTGTTAGTATGTATATGTAAGTAAAATGTACGTATGTATAGGTATTTGAAGGTGTGTGATATATGAGTAAGTGCATGTATATGGATGTGTGTTGTTTCATTGTAATGTATGTGTGACTAGGATAGAATGACCTTAGGGTCTAAGTCCGCTCACCCCTATGTCGGCCTATTTAAGGAAGTCTGAGGATGGACTTGATCCTAAGGTGGGTAGATTACTATGACCCTAGTGCTATGAGTATGGCTTATATAAATCTGTGTATGGTGTAAGGTATTACGTGCAAGTATATACGTATAGTGATATATATTATTACGTGTATATAGTAATGTACGGTATGTAAAAGTGATCGTATGATTGAAATGTTAATCGCCAAAGAATGATTGTATTTTTATCAGTGGTATGTTTATGTGACATGTGGTACTATATCAGTATAGATTGTGAGTGCATAAGATGTATGGTATTACCTTGTGTATTGGTAATAATGTGAGTGTGCAAGGTGATGGCACACTTACAGCTAGTAAATTGATGTGGTGGTGTAGTAAAGTGTTACTATTCACCCGAGTATAATTTTGGTTGGGTTGTATTTGTAGGATGACATCATATTAAACGTGTTATGTTAATATGAAACTAATTATGAATGTACGTGTGTTGTTGCTACTATTAGCATAGACGTTGATTGGTATTATCAGTAGTAATATTATTGGTGTTGGTATTAGTATTAGAAATACTATTTGGTTATGGCAAGATGGTTATTTATTGTGTGTATGTTAGGAGGCGAGATGAGAGAGCGTTACCCACATCTGTTCCCTGACCTGTGATTGTTAGGAATTCCGAGGGCGGAATTTTTCTTTTTGGTGGGTAGGATGTAACGACCGGTCTTATCGATACATTTTACCTGCTTTCCTCTTGTGTATTTTTCTCTCGTATCTGTAGTTAGGCGTATCTGTCCCCGTGCACGTACCAACTTTCTCATATTAATTATTCTATCATTATTTTAGGACACTTATTATTATTATTATTATTATTATCCTTTAATAACTTTTTTAAAATGATTTTGTATATTAGTTAACCTTTTCAAATATTCAAATTCGAACCTTAAACTTTTAAATTCAAGATTCAAATCTTTTTGAACATTTTTTTATTCAAATGGAGACTTTCCTAATAAAACCCATTTAAACTTATTGATTACCTATTATTCCCTATTTTAACATATCAGTTAGAATCCCATTAATAACAATTCAAACCTTTTCCTATTATAACTCTAACATTAAAACCCTAGCCCATCTTGAATTCCTGTGACCGAACCCAACACACGCACACACACAGCTTTGAACACAAAAAAAAGAGAAGGAACCTGAAGCCTTCGCCATTCACGTGTGCAAAACAAACCCACTTTTTCTTACCCTGCTATCTCTTATATAATGACCTAGGGCTATATTTTTCTCAACCCTACAACCTACTTTTTAAACCATAAAGCTATGTAATAAAACCATAGGGACTAAAGCACAGCAACCCAATATTTCCTCTTATGTGAAACAACCCTTGGCCCCTCCCATTATCAGCCTTTACTCCCTATATATTTTATAACCTAGGTATTATTTTTCTCAACCAAAGCTACAGCCGCCCTAGCCCTCTCTCTCTTCTCCTTCGTTTTTCTCCCCAACACCAAACATTTGCCGCCTTCACGAGCCAGGCACCCACGCAACCAGAGCCGATGCCGCCTTCCTACCTTCGTCCTCCTCCTCCTCCTCCTTTCCCCTCTGAGATTCACACGCCGGTACCTCCCCTGTCCACGCACACGGCGGCCTCTTTTCTCACCCTAGCCCACGCAAGAGAACCCAGCTCCACCCTATCACAAACCGCCGGCAACAAATTCTCACAACCGTTGACCGAGCCCCTTCTTCCCTCCTTTCTCCTCTCCACGCATCCGCAACCACAGCCCCTATCTCCCAACAACCCGCAACCCACCTTCACTCGAAAACCCTAGAGGCCAAAACCCCCGGCCTCTCTTCTCAGCAACCCACCGGCCTCCTCTCCCCTATCCCGCATCCAAACCCCCTCCTTCTTCCCAACAGATCCACAAACACCCCCCACACGCTCGCAGATCCACGACAACAGCTAGGCCGAGCTTCTCCCCTCGCGCACGCGGACGCCGGGAGGCTCTCGGACATGCTCACAGATCCACACGCCCCCGACAAATTCCTCCTCGCTGCAGAACTCGGTGACAACGTTCTGATCTCAGCGAATATAGCTTCACGGCTGACGTCCGTGTCGCCACTGCGTGTTGACGTCAACCGATCCCTCTCTTCACTTCAGGTTGGTAGATCTACCCCCTAAAACTCATAAACCCCACCGTAAAGTAGAGAAACCTAATAAAACATGTTGATTAGACGTCGTAGAAACTTTTTGGAATCTGACCTGAACTGAAAAACGTGATTTCTGATTTTGTGCTCTGCCAAAACAGTGAACCAAACCAGCCACGGCGTAGTACTCATCGAGACGGTTCCAACGACACTAAGAACGTCAAAAACAGGCAAGTGTGCAATTAGATATAAATTTTTGAAGTTTGTTGATTCATACGTCACTTTTAATATATGCTGTATAACCTGAAATTCAGACATAAAATGACACATGAAAACGATGCTATGACAATTAGGACTAAATTTGGGACCCATCGACATATAACTCAATATACTTTAATTTTAAGCAACAACGAAGAAAATTAGTTTTTGTAGCATGCTCGACAAATTCATGTTCAATGTCATTCTCAAAGGTGTTAAAAATATTGTTCAACCCACTGCTGCCTAATGAAATGTTGTTATAACAATATAAGCTTGATGACATTAATTTCCTGCAAGTCTTGACATGTTTAACAAAAAAATGGACATCGTGAAAATCGTGCGCCTCGAAGGCGGTATCGTGATATCGTGATGTCGTGTGAGTCGACTAGGCCGGCTCATGCTCCGGCAAAACTTTTGGGTGGGGTTAGGGTTGAGCGGCCACTAGGCGTATGAAAGGTACTCTCCTCAAGAGCACCACCCGCACGCGGTGGGTTAGCGTCAATCACGGTAAGCCCCCGTGAGAGGAACGACCTTCTCATCACGACCTACAGGCGTGAACCCTAGATTAGAATGCTAACTCTTGACATGGAAATTGCAACGCTAACTTTGGTCTCTTGGAAATTGTTATGCTAATGAACTCAGAGAAAGTCTTAACTTTAAATTCTTGTAACTGCTTAGAACTACATGCTAGGGATGTTTACTTTTCGTTTCAGTATAAATGTCTTTGTTAAATTGCTGCAGTCATTTCATTAAATTTTTAATGCTCCTTAAATTCATATCATTTGTATATCTTGCCTTGGGATGCTAATCTTTTCTTGCAGACCTTGCTGACATACATTCATGTTTTTGGATGTATGTCAGATTCTGAGCTTGAGTTGGGTACTAGGGAGATCCTCTCGCGACGCCCGATTTAGGGAGCCAGAGTTCGCCGTAGACGCCGAGCCGCTTCTGCGGAAGACTAGAGCCCCTTTCCGTCACTACTTTTAGTTTTAGTACCTTGTAGTAGGATTAGTGTTTTGTTGTAGTCTTCTTTTTGGCCCTGCTGAGGCTTGTTGATTTAATTTCATGTACGAACAATTTAACTCTGGTTGTGGCTTTATTTTTCTGAAATGTTTCTGATTGTTCTGATACGCAAATGCAAGAACCTTATCTGTGTTTTTAATCACAGACGCTTATTGAACTCGAGCTTCACCGCTCCAGTTCAAGCGGACCGCGTAACGCTCTCGCTTCCGGTGTCTTTTGGGAAGCGGGGCGTTACATAAAGGCATACTTTTTAACATTGGCATGCACCACATTTACATTTCTATTCATATCTTTAGATGTAGAAGCTTGAGCATGAGTAGATCTATCAACAACATTTCTAGGAGCATAAGAACGAGAAGAAATAGAACTATTCTTGATACAATCAAATTTTGCAATTAATTCTTTATGCTTTATACGGCTAGAAGCAATAACATTTGCAAGTGAATCTATTTTATCATTTAAACAAGAAATATACAAAGCATGTTCATTTTTCAATAAATCATGATCACAAGCTAATTTATCATATTTAATTCTCAAATCGTCGCAATCATTATTAATATTACAATGATGTTTTATTGAAGCATACTCACCAGCAAGAGAATTAAATTTGTTCTTAAGATTTTCATGTTCATCATGCAAAGCATTGTTCTTGTTATCTAAACTTTTGTATTTCTTTTTCAATCTTTCGTATTCTCTATACAAGTTTTCATTTGCACTATGTCATGCCCCGCTTCCCAAACTACGGAGGCGAAGCGTGACTGAGGTCCGCTTGGGCCGGAGCTGTGAAGCTCGGACCCAATAAGCGTCTGTAGGGGTACCATTTTAAAGTTTGTCAGGTTCTTGCATATATATAATTCGAAACAACAAAAGTACAGAAAGAAAATATTGCATTCATTAATTATACGAGATAATATCCAAAGAGTACGGAAGTCTAATAAGGGAAGCCTAAACATGGAAACCAACTACCGAAAGAGAGAAGCTAAAAGTAGTAACCTCTGAACGTCCGCATCAGAAGAGACGTCTAGCTCTGGTTCCCATCAGGCACGTACTCTGGGTCGACGTCCTCGGGCTCCACGTACTCTGGTAGGTCCGCCTTGTCAACGTACTCCGGCTCGACACCTGACGTACAACACCCAAGAGAAAAGGAACTGTACGTCAGGTAAAGTCTACACAGAAAACGTTAGACTCTACTACAAGTGCATTTTAATTTAAAACAACGATTTACTGGTTGATTAACATGCTGGGGTTATAACATGGCATTTAAAGAAAGTAACAGAGTAGGAAAAGTACACACGACACGCTGTAGCCATAGCGTGTGCTACCGACTACGGGACTAACCTAAACGGGTCAAGACAAGACGTGACAAGACACGACAAGACAGGACACGACTAGACATGTGTGACTCGAAGGGTTCACGCCTTACGGTTCGAGGGGGATCAGACCCTCTCCCAGTGCGCATGCTCAACCCAACCAAAACCCAAGTGCTCAGGACAAGAAGGTACAGGGATTACTCTCGCTGGGAGAGCATCCGAAACGCCCGGAGGCTTTTTGTATAACAGGGATCACTCTCGCGTGGAGAGCATCCAAAACACCGAGAGGCTTTTTGTGTAACAGAGCATGACATGACACGCAAGGAATTGTTATTTTTGGGGGTCCACACGCATGCACACACAGGAAAAACCCTAAGGTGTCAATTGTTGTTGTTGTTACGCTTAGACTTCGTCGTCAAGTCTAAGCTGTCAAGGGGTGTCCCGGACGCTATCATTTCACGTCTGGTTCTCTTTGTTTACATTCTAACAGTTCTAAAAGGCTAAGGCCTAGACACGACCGAAGGTACAAGTGAGTACACTTGCCTGAGATGGCGAGCGCGTCGTCCGTCTGGAGCGTCCCGTCAAAGTGTCGCGTCGACGGTAGTCCATCTGAAACAGGATCATGGTGACGGTGTCAGGTCGCGTTTTCATCAATCCTATTATGGTTTGTTTCTAAAATTGGCGGGACTACACTAACAGTCAAAAAGTCACGTTTTGATGTTTTGTTCAGTCTAGATCGATGTCTACCCTATGTGCACAGAAAATTTGTCCGTTCTTCGATTTTCCTACGGTGGGCAACATTTTACAGATGCTGAAATAAATTTTAGTCAATTTAAGTTGCCGATTTTAGTTAGGTTTTCAATGACATAACGTGTGGGTTACTACGAGTAGCGGGAACCAACCTGGTTGATGAACACGCGGGAATCGACGTCGGATCTGGAAATGGTAACGGATCGCATCGCCTTCGCTCCTGTCCTCGACTGTGAGTAGCGCAACAAAGAGGGGATCGTCGGGGTCCAGACGGTAGCAATGAGGCGTACTAGTTATATCTGCATCGTGGATATTAAAATATCAAGCTAAGGAATTTAATCATTTACTTAATTAATAGAACTACATATAAAATACTTAGGCTAACATACCCTAATACACTGCAACTAATACTCAACCCATACTGCTTTAATAAATATACAAGTACCTCATTTAGTATCCCACTTCCAACTGCATGTACACAACTACGGTATATACTACTAACATGGGATAACAATATAATAACTTATATAATTTATGAGTATATAAATAAGCATGGGTTATGAGCTGATAAAAATTGGGTCGAAACACTTACGTTATAATCCGTGTGCAACGTTCGCAATTGTTTGAGTTTGGAGATGCGACGGCTTCCAACGGGCGACGTCGACGTTGAGGTGGTGGGCTGGAGATCTCTGCAGTCGGTGCCGGTGTGAGGAGGAGGCCGTGGCGTCACGTAGGAAGAAGAGGAGGCCGCCAGATGTTCTTGGCGGCGTGTGCGGGCTGAGACAGTCAGAAGGGGGCAACGGCGCTGGGCAGCCTGGCGGGGGCGCGAAGTCGGGGTGGCGTTGTGATGTTGTCGGACGCGCGGAGGAGGGCTGAAGGGAGGCGAAGTCGAAGCGGCGGTGTGATGAACGGAGGTGGGTTGCTCATGGGGTTGGGTTCCTCTGTTCGTTTGTGAAACAGTGGAGGGAGTAGGAGTTGGCGAGGGGATCTATGGCGAGGGTGGACGAGCTGGTGGTCGGGAGAGTGGTGCACGACTGTCAGGAGAGGTTCCGGACGGCGACAGACTGATGAATAAGAAGAGAGAACGAGAGGGAGGCCCGACGGTGTCTTGGCCGGTGAGGAGGACAGGAGGAAGGGCATGGTAGGTCTTCGGCCTTGGGGATGAAGCGAGAGGGGGCAGCATCGCGTGGGAGACGAGGGGCTGTCGACAACGAGAGGAGGCGACTGGCTCTGCTTGGCGCAGGTGAAGAGGACATGGCGAGGCGCCATCGGTTCAAGTTCCCTGGGTCGGCGTGCGAAGCAGAGAAGCAGCCCGGGATGTTGGTGGTCGCACGAACTGGGAGCAGAGAGGAGAACACGAAAGGCCAGGGCTGTGAGATTTCGTATGGGTTAAAAAAAGAGAGAAACCGAGTTATTCAACCTAGGTTTTGTAGAGTAGGCTTAGGGGGAGAGGTGGTTCACGTGGGAGAGAAAAATAAGGGTGGTGGGATTTGATGGGATCTGATATTAGTTATAAGTTGTTTTGATTTGCTTTTAAGAAAATATTTAAAATGATTTGATTTGTTTTTAATAGGCCCACATTTGATTTTCTTTTAAACTAATAGCATATTTAGTTTAACAGGAAGATATGTTAATTAATAATTAGGATTTAAGATTATAAGTTTTGATTTGAAAACGTACTTGATTTATCAAATTCAATAATAAAAATTGTTTTAATAAGTAATAATGATTATAGCAGATTGGTTTCCCGACGTCCAATAATTACAAAGAAAATGCCAGAGCGATCGCGCCTCCGAGTGGATAGTGAATACGGGGTCCGGTCACGTGCTGGGCCTACCGAAATCAAAAATAAAAATAAAGTACGAAAATACTCATATAGTTCGAAATACGGGCAAAAATACGAACGGTCGAAAAGCGGTCGTTACACACTAGCAATGTCAAAATCATTTTCTTCATCAAAACTAGATTCACATACCTCTTTCTTGTTGTCCTGACGAGTCATCATGCATAACTCTTTCCTAAATCTCTCATCGTTTGATTGGGTTGTCTTCATGGGTGTTTGTATTGATTTAGAACTTGATCCGAATCTTTCTTCCAATATATTGAGTATTTGAGGTGCGGTGTCTGCCTCTTCTACAAGATCTAGCATCTCATTAGTTAAGCCAATATAGAGTAGATGCATTACCTTTATGTTTTTGAAGTAGGATTCCTATTGATCTGGATTCCATTGAGTTTGAGGAGTTGTTGGAATTTCATATGGTTCTCTAAGAAATCGTGCATACTTTAGATCTTGTGCCTCCAAGTAGATCTCCATCCTTCTCTTCCATTGGGGATATGAAGTGCCATCAAAGGTTGGTGGATTATGAATGCTATATCCGGAAAGACAGAACATTGTTAATGCCATCGCCTTTGACCTTGCTTTGATACCAAGTGTTGGATCCTGTGGATGGCAAACAACACTAGAAGGGGGTTGAATAGTGTTGTATGATTTAAAATTTTTCGACAATAATTAATACACAACAAATATCCCTTCCAATGTTGCCTAAGGAACTAAGTAGAGTGATCTACGCTTGGTCCTTAATCAACACGATGGTCTCAAGATAAATATATGATGAGATTCAAAGATCAAAAGAATAATAAAAGAGATCTCACGGCGGAATAAAAAATACAATCTTTGCAATAATAATTTAATTAACAAGGAATTATAAATGACATATATGATAAATAAGTTAATACAAAGTAAATAAAAGACAATCACAGAAATCACACAGAGAGACAAGCGATTTTATCCTGGTTCCCCACAACCTGGGTACGTCAAGTCCTCGACTGTCTCAGATTGAGATTTAATCCACTATTGCTTTAGCAATACAATTACCTAACTTCACTTGTTAGGATTTCCAATGATCTAGTATCACCACCAGGATTTCCAATCACCTAGTCTTGACTAGGATTTACAACATCCTTATCACAAAGGGACTACAAGTAAAATCAAATCCAATTCACCACAATAAATTAGTAGAGTTTGGTTTACACCCAATAATTTTATAGCAAAGATAAATTTGCAATGTGTTTAATGTGGCTAAAGAATTTTAAATCGTTCTTAGATCACACAAATAATATGAAATAATTCAATGTGATTTAGAATCTTGTTGTTTCAAAAATCCTTTGAAAATATGAAAAATCAAACAGAAGGATTTTGAAAAAATCAATTTGCAATAGCCAAAAATAATAATGATCTTAAAAAAAATTTATTAAAGAGTATAAAACAATAAGATCGGAGATTGAAAAACCGTTTTGGCTACGAACAATTTTGAGAGCGATGAGAACGTTGAGAATTGAGAGAATTTTAACTTAGCTCAAGAATGAAAATATTGGTGTGGAAAATGTTTTCAAGGGGTCTCTACTTATAGAGCTAAAAGAAAATTCAAAAGCATTCAAATTAAGTTTGACTTCAGCCCAAAAATCAAGCACGAAATAAATGAGAGAGGAAATCAAGGAAGTCAAAACACACAGCTAGTAGTCGACTCCCAGAGGAGGTAGTCGAGTCCCAGAGAGTTTTCAGTGAAAACTCTGCTACAGCAGGTAGTCGACTCACTCCTTTGGTATTAGACTCTCAGAGCAGTTTTTCAGAGAAACTCTCCTATAAGATGTGTAATCAACTCCTGGGTGTTTGGAGGTTAGCTACGAGATTTGAATCAATAGCTCTCAATCAATAAGCTTTCAAAAAAGTTTAAACCATGTTTAAAAACTATTTTCGAAAATCATTTTTGTGTGTATGCAAATTATTCTTGGCTTTAACATAGTCCTAAGAAAAAGACAACTCACACACTAGACTTAATGAAGACTTTGAAGCCATGGAGATCTTGATGAAGTTGCATGTGCTTCTCTTGAATTTAAGCTCCTCTTTAGCTTGAGCTTTGAGCATGTTTGTTGAGCTTCATCTTTGAGCTCCTTTTGTGCTTAGCATAGAATGCGAGCTAAACTCCTCTTCATCTTCTATGAGTGTGGTTGGGTTCTTCTTCTCGGAGTATGCTTTGAGCTTTCATCAATTTGATTGCACAACCTACACACTTAAATAATGTGATTAGTGTATTAATAATAATTTGGTGTGATCATCATCAAAACCACTTTGGGGTGGGACTAGATTTCCTATCAAATATTTATTGATAATCAATTATCCTAGGCAAAACCCTAATGTAACAATATTCAATAACCACACAATAGATTAATCCATAACTTTCAACACAATATGGTTCAACCCTTGCCCTAGATGTGGACTAACTCACAATACATAACAAAGATAGACATAATGTTCGACTATGAAAACATCTAAATTGCAAGAGAGTGGTAGAAACACTTATCAATGAGATTCACAGTGAGAATAAGCCTAAAAATCAAGTCTTTACTCCAAAAGCAACCCAAAAGATCTAAACTTTGCACCACGATAGTCGGTGGCTACAGCAGAGAATAAAACCTAAAACTCTGAGAAAAAACTCTCAATAAAACACAGGAAGAAGTCTGAGAAAAAGCTCTAATAAAATCCTATATATACTAAGTCCAAGAAAAGCCCCAAAAAACAACTTAAATTAACCCAGGTCATTGCATTGATCCTTCAAAAAATCGGGGTCGACATTGTCGTGTAGAAACCATACACGACCGTTGACGCACCCGTAACCTACACCTAAGTTCCACTTGGCGGTGTCACGATCGCCAGCTGTAGTATGTCCCCTAGGCTATGATTTCGGGCTCAATCTGCAAATGGACGGTGTCGAGTTATAGTATAAAAGATTGTCGAATCCAACAGTGACGGTGATAGTGTCACTTGGTTCTCAGTTTATCTCTAAATCTAGAAGTGAGATAGCCGTCGGAGTAAAAGATTTGGGTTGGTGGTTGTTGTAATATCAATAAAAGGGACTAGGGTGTTGGTATCAACGATCTATGAACTTCGTGTTTGATGATAACAAACGTGTGTGAACATTTTTAACGTGTGTGTTAAGTGTTTCAGGAATGGCGAAGGTGTGATTACTTCACAAAGAGACTTGGTCAATGTGCAAAGGAGAAATAGTCAAAAGGGAGATACAATCGATTGTGAGTTAATTCGAGTTAAGATCAAATCCTTCTCTATATCAATTCCAAACTCTATGCCCATTGCAATTCGTAATAGCACTAGGGATCCCTCATAGCCGCATGCGATCCTACCCCTTAGATGAGATCTTGCCGCAAGATATACCCGAGCTCCAAGTTGCGGCCAAAAAGAGAGAGCCAATCAAAAAACTTTGCCCAGGCCGTGAACAAAAGGAGAGAGTGCACATCATATTTTTTTAACCCCCAAAAATGAAGGAGATCTCGAAGAGCCGGCCCAAAAAAATTATTAGAAAAACCCTAACCCATTTTTTCAAGGTGTGGCCGTACAAATCCATGTGAAGTGGAGCCGTCTATTTTCTTTTTTTGGGAGAGATCTTTGAGAACAAGTTTTTGTTGAGAGCAGGACGCAAAAAAATTGTTGAGAGAGTCGGCCGAAATCCTTAGGAGAACACATCACAACAATATTTCCCATTGAAATCTTCTCTACAAATCAAAAGAGGCCGGCCATCCTTTTTCCTGCGCCTAGGGTTTACAGGAGCTGGGTGATTTTTGTGTGTGTGCAAAATCTAAAGGAGCACAAGATCTCTCTCACCCCTTTGAAAGATAAAGAGGCTGCATTCTTTTTTCATTGTTGATTGATATCAGATCTTCAAGATTTTCATTGTTGATTGGTCTTCTGATCGTATGATCTCTTCACCATGAAAACAAAAAAAAGGGCTAAGACATTTTTTCTAAAAGACAATTCCTCAAAGGGGGCCGAATCTTGTGTATGCGCGATTTTTTTTGCTGAGAAGTCTTCACGCAAAATCTTGGTGTTTTTCAGTCAAAAATCTCCTGTTGAGAATTCCAAAGGCCGAGTTCTTTTGAAACTTCAAGCACAGAGCCGTGAGGGCCGCGCAACATAAAGCAAGAGGGGACTACCGCAAGTTTTAACTGCCAGATGTTTAGCTTGAGTTGAGGAACATCGTATATTGCCGCAACTTCAGAGGAGACAACTACTTGTCAAATTGATCTGACCACACGCTGAACGACAGAGACGACACACCATTACTGAGTATTTCTAAAACTCTATTTATTTATCTTTGTATTGGTGTAGCGGTCTCTGTAGGGAAAAATTTACCTTCTGTGTTATTTTTGGGGACCTGACGACATTGGGAGTCGTCACGGGAGGAGAGCATCTGACTAGATTGATAGTATAGAGCACATGGTGTGCGTACGAGCTAGGTGAGAGTAGATTTGGGATCTTGACTCATTGTAGCTGTACATGTTTACATATCTATCTAGTATTTGCTTTCGGGGGCTGGAGTAGGTCGTGGGGACGACCGAACCAGGGTATATCTGTGTGTACACTGTGATTGCTATTTCATTACCCTGCATGTGCTTATAATTGCGTGTGATTTCTCGTGGGTTGCACGAGAATTTTTATTAGCCTATTTACCCCCCCTCTAGGCTACGATTCAGATCCAACAAGTGGTATCAGAGCTTGTTGAGCTTGAGTACGGGTTCTCGGGTTATGAGCTGACCCAAAGTAATCGCTCTTACCGCACCAAGTCCCGATAAGATGTGGATCTTATAATGGGTTGGGCGTTGTCGAGAGGCATGCCGTAAAACAAGTTCGTGAGGGATCTTGTGACGGGTCTAAGGTGTCATGGATGATGGGCCTTAACAGCGTTGCAATGATATCAGAGCGATACCCTCAAGTGGTATCGGAGCCAGTTTAGAGGATCTAGTCTAGATTTTTTGATGACCATGAATATATCTGATTGTGCTTTTGCTGAAGGTCAGTCTATAGCCCGTCCCCTTATGTTTAACGGTGTAGACTTTGCATATTGGAAGGCTAGGATGAAAATCTATTTAGTGTCTGTAGATTATGATGTGTGGGATATTGTTGAAAATGGTTATAGTTTACCCACTATTAAAATTGAAGACACTGTTATGATTAAGCCTAAAGACAAGTGGGATTTAGCTGATAAGAAACTTTATACTCTTAATGGTAAAGCTATGAATGCGCTTATATGCTCTCTTGATAAATCTGAGTTTAATCGTATCTCACATTGTCTAACTGCGCAGGAAATATGGTATACTCTGGAGGTGACACACGAGGGAACATCGCAAGTAAAGGAATCCAGAATTGCGTTGCTTTGCACAGAATATGAGAGCTTCCGCATGCTACCAACAGAATCTGTAAAAGAGATGTTTGCGAGGTGCACGAACATCGTCTACAAATCCAGTTCCCTCGGTAAGCCATACTCTAGCCATGAACAGGTACAAAAGATCTTTAGGGCGCTACCAAGCTCGTTTAGGCCTAAAGTCACCGCTATTCAAGAAGCTAAGGATTTATCAACAATGAAAGTGGAGGACTTGATAGGCAACCTAATGTCACACGAGCTTGAGTTGCAGAGTATAGAAGCTAGAGAGAAACCTGAAGAGAAGACCAAAGCTTCCACACCATTAGCTCTTCAAGCTAACGACGACGATCTTGATGAGTAGCAAGCTCTAATGGCCAGAAACTTCAGAAGATACATTCAGACTGATCAAGGAAGATCTGAGATGGGAAAAAGGTTCATTCGTTCTAATAATTCTAATTCTGGTAGAAATTCCTATGATCAGAAAGCTATTAATAGAAGTGAATGTTTTAAATGCAGGAAGAAAGGGCACCACATAAAAGATTGCCCACAACAACACACAGCTCAAGTTGCAAAAGGAAAAACGAAAGTGCTGACGTGGCATATGGATATCGAAGCTGAGGATGAGTAGGAGGAACATGAAATCCACTCATGCATGGCATTGATGGCCTAACACAATGAGGTAGAATCTCCCACTAAAGCTGAACTTTTAGAAATCTGTAAAGGAATGCAACATAGAATTGATGAGCTAGAAGCTGATGTGGAATGTTATAGGAATGATAACTTTGATATGCAACAAACTAAGTATGACATGTCTATAGAAATGAAAAACATTAAAGAAGAGCTTGTTACATGCAAATCTACCATTACCATGTTAGAAAAAGAGAAAGCTAGCTTGCCTGAAAAAACCGATTGTCTTTCATGTCCCTCTTTATTAAATGATATTAGCATGTATAAGCTAGATAAGATAAATCTTGAAGATGAAAATGAATTGCTTTCTAAAAAGATTAACATGCTAAATCTTGAACTTAAAGAAAAAAGGAGGGATTTTGAAAAGAAAGAAGAGGAAAACAAGCAAGCTTTCATTAGTAAATGCACTTTGCTTGTGAATGAAAACAATATCTTGAAATCCAAAGTCACCACCCTAGAATTGTCATAAAAGAGATTTTCCATTGGAAAACAAAATTTGGACATTATTCTTGGAAATCAATTGTATGGCAATAATAGTCGTGGCCTTGGATTTAGCGCTAAAAATGTTGAAAAGACTAAGTATAAAAAATTTCACAATGTGCCCTCTATTGCTAAAACTGTTTATGCAATGTGTTTTACATGTGATAGTGTTGGTCACACATCGTATCATTGCAAATATAGGAACTCCAATATTAAATTCAAACAAATATGGGTTACTAAATATTTGTTGACAAACACTAGTGGACCTTGTTGGATTCCAAGGTCACACACAACACCTTTTTTGTAGGTGAGACAGAAATTTGGCGAGGAGCGATAAATTAAGAGTCTCATTTTTTGGCCCCTTAGTCAAACGGCGACGCGAAGGTATATCTTTCTCTTTGAACTTAATGCATACCTTCATAGCTTTTTGTGTGCGTGACTTTTCTTTGTTTGTGTGCTAGTAGTTGCATTGCTATGTGTGCATGATTTTTTTTGTTTGTGTGATTGCATCTCATGTTTGCTTTAGTACTTCGTGCATTTTAAAAAAAACTGAAAAACTGAAAATAAAAAATGGTGCTTAGATGTGTATCTTTTCTCTTTGATTCATTATTGAAGTATGCACGAATGATTTTCTTATATATGTAGAAATTAGTGTATTATTACTTTTGCTACATGCGCATGTTCATCTTTCTAAATATTCATGGCATGTTCAATGACTGAGAATAACTTGATTTCTACACCACCTACTTCACTTCCACATGTATTATTATTGTTGCATATTTGGAGATATCGTTTATGAAGTATGGAAAGTGAATGTAGAAGGAAAAACTTAACTAAAAATCTAAAGGGATATGATATACCTTGCCATGGATAAAAATTGAGCATTAAAAATGATACTACAAAAAAATTGAAATAGAAAAGTAATTGCTCTGTATGTAAAATGGATAAAATCCTTGGCAACGGTATTACCCACGAGTATCCAACATAAGCTTTATGGGTAAACTTTAGCGTTGGTGTATTTACTCGTCAAGCAATGCCACCCCAACATCTAAGAGTCCTTATAGGCTATGTTTTGGGGTGTGGTACCTTGAACTCATTTTTAATGAGGTGGGAAAAATCAATCCTAGGTGATAGAATGTTATTTGGAAAATGTGGATTGGTTTTGGTTGACTTTCTTAAATGATTCTCCCTCACGTGCTTCAATTTTAATCATCACACTTTACACGTTGGTGTTGAAGTCTTCCTTGTTTAATTCCATTGGATCTTGACTTGATTATTATATGATAGTTTGCATGCAATTGATAGTAATGGTTAATAATGCTCTCTTTTTGCATGCTATATGATTTTGACCTCGTGGTATAACTTTTGATGATAACAAAGGGAGAGAAAATTTTGGGAATATTTGGTATTGGATATTAACGCTCATGAACAACTTATGAATGCTTGATTAAGAGGGAGCATGAATATAGGGGGAGCATGCTTATTGTTAAACTTTGCACATTGGTGTTTGCACATCATTGTATCTCATTGCATGTCACCCACTATCGTCACACTTTCACACACACTATTTGGAAACTTAATGCTCAAATCTTATACCTAGTTTGTTATCATCAAAATGGGGAGATTGTTGGTAGCAACGATCTAGGAACTTCGTGTTTGATGATAACAAACGTGTGTGAAATTTTTTAACATGTGTGTTACGTGTTTCAGGAATGGCGAAGGTGTGATTACTTCACAAATAGACTTGGTCAATGTGCAAAGGAGAAATAGTCAAAAGGGAGATACAATCGATTGTGAGTTAATTCGAGTTAAGATCAAATCCTTCTCCTTATCAATTCCAAACTCTATATCCATTGCAATTCATATTAGCACTAGGGATCCCTCATAGCCGCATGCGATCCTACCCCTTAGATGAGATCTTGCCGCAAGATATAACCGAGCTCCAAGTTGTGGCCAAAAAGAGAGAGCCAATCAAAAAACTAGGCCGTGAACAAAAGGAGAGAGTGCACATCATATATTTTTAACCCCAAAAATTAAGGAGATCTCAAAGAGCCGGCCCAAAAAAAATTATTAGAAAAACCCTAACCCATTTTTTCAAGGTGCGGCCGTACAAATCCATGTGAAGTGGAGCCGTCTGTTTTCTTTTTTTTGGGAGAGCTCTTTGAGAACAACTTTTTGTTGAGAGCAGGACGCAAAAAAATTGTTGAGAGAGTCGGTCGAAATCCTTAGGAGAACACATCACAACCATATTTTCCATTGAAATATTCTCTGCAAATCAAAAGAGGTCGGCCATCCTTTTTCATGCGCCTAGGGTTTTCAGGAGCTGGGTGATTTTGTGTGTGTGCAAAATCTAAAGGAGCACACGATCTCTCTCCCCCCTTTAAAAGATAAAGAGGCTGCATTATTTTTTCTTTGTTGATTGATTTCTGATCTTCAAGATTTTCACTATTGATTGGTCTTCTGATCGTATGATCTCTTCACCTTGAAAACAAAAAAAAGGGCTCAGACATTTTTTTCTAAAAGACAATTTCTCAAAGGGGGCCGAATCATGTGTGTGCGCGATTTTTTTTGCTGAGAAGTCTTCACGCAAAATCTTGGTGTTTTTCAGTCAAAAATCTCCTGTTGAGAATTCCAAAGGCCGAGTTCTTTTGAAACTTCAAGCACAGAGCCATGAGGGCCGCACAACATAAAGCAAGAGGGGACTGCCGCAAGTTTTAACTGCCAGATGTTTAGCTTGAGTTGAGGAACATCGTATATTACCGCAACATCAGAGGAGAATACTACTTGTCAGATTGATCTGACCACACGCTGAACGACAGAGACGACACACCATTACTGAGCATTTCTAAAACTCTATTTATTTATCTTTGTATTGGTGTATCGATCTCTGTAGGGAAAACTTTACCTTCTGTGTTATTTTTGGGGACCTGACGACTTTGGGAGTCGTCACGAGAGGAGATCATCTGACTAGATTGATAGTGTAGAGCACGTGGTGTGCGTACGAGCTAGGTGAGAGTAGATTTGGGATCTTGACTCATTGTAGCTGTACATGCTTACATATCTATCTAGTATTTGCTTTCGGGGGCTGGAGTAGGTCGTGGGGACGACCGAACCAGGGTATATCTGTGCATACACTGTGATTGCTATTTCATTACCCTACATGTGCTTATAATTGCGTGTGATTTCTCTTGGGTTGCACGAGAATTTTTATTAGCCTATTCACCCCACCTCTAGGCTACGATCCAGATCCAACAAGTGGTATCAGAGCTTGTTGAGCTTGAGTATGGGTTCTCGGGTTATGAGCTGACACGATGTAATCGCTCTTACCGTACCAAGTCCCGATAAGATGTGGATTTTATAATGGGTTGGGCGTTGTCGACAGGCATGCCGTAAAACAAGTTCGTGAGGGATCTTGTGACGGGTCTAAGGTGCCATGGATGATGGGTCTTAACAGCGTTGCAATGATATCAGAGCGATACCCTCAAGTGGTATCGGACCCAGTTTAGAGGATCTAGTCTAGATTTTTTGATGATCATGAATATATCTGATTGTGCTTTTGCTGAAGGTCAGTCTATAGCCCGTCCCCCTAAGTTTAACGGTGCATACTTTGCATATTGGAAGGCTAGGATGAAAATCTATTTAGTGTCTGTAGATTATGATGTGTGGGATATTGTTGAAAATGGTTATAGTTTACCCACTATTAAAATTGAAGACACTATTATGATTAAGCCTAAAGACAAGTGGGATTTAGCTGATAAGAAACTTTATACTCTTAATGGTAAAGCTATGAATGCGCTTATATGCTCTCTTGATAAATCTGAGTTTAATCGTATCTCACATTGTCTAACTGCGCAGGAAATCTGGTATACTCTGGAGGTGACACACGAGGGAACATCGCAAGTAAAGGAATCCAGACTTGTGTTTCTTTGCACAGAATATGAGAGCTTCCGCATGCTACCAACAGAATCTGTAAAAGAGATGTTTGCGAGGTGCATGGACAACGTCTACAAATACAGTTCCCTTGGTAAGCCATACTCTAGCCATGAACAGGTACAAAATATCTTAAGGGCGCTACGAAGCTCGTTCAGGCCTAAAGTCACCGATATTCAAGAAGCTAAGGACTTATCAACAATGAAAGTGGAGGACTTGATAGGCAACCTAATGTCACACGAGCTTGAGTTGCAGAGTATAGAAGCCAGAGAGAAACCTGAAGAGAAGACCAAAGCTTCCACACCATTAGCTCTTCAAGCTAACGACGACGATCTTGATGAGGAGCAAGCTTTAATCGTCAGAAACTTCAGAAGATACATTCAGACTGATCATGGAAGATCTGAGATGGGAAAAAGGTTCATTCGTTCTAATAATTCTAATTTTGGTAGAAATTCCTATGATTAGAAAGCTATTAATAGAAGCGAATGTTTTAAATGCAGGAAGAAAGGGCACCACATAAAAGATTTCCCACAACAACACACAGCTCAAGTTGCAAAAGGAAAAACAAAAGTGCTGACGTGGGACATGGATATCGAAGTTGAGGATATGGAGGAGGAACATGAAATCCACTCCCGCATAGCATTGATGGCCAAACACAATGAGGTAGAATCTCCCACTAAAGCTGAACTTTTAGAAATCTGTAAAGGAATGCAACATAGAATTGATGAGCTAGAAGCTGATGTTGAATGTTATATGAATGATAACTTTGATATGCAACAAACTGAGTATGACATGTCTATAGAAATGAAAAACATTAAAGAAGAGCTTGGTGCATGCAAATCTACCATTACCATGTTAGAAAAAGAGAAAGCTAGCTTGCCTGAGAAAACTGATTGTTTTTCATGTCCCTCTTTTTAAAATGATATTAGCATGTATAAGCTAGATAAGATAAAGCTTGAAGATGAAAATGAATTGCTTTCTAAAAAGATTAACATGCTAAATCTTGAACTTAAAGAAAAAATGAGGGATTTTGAAAAGAAAGAAGAGGAAAACAAGCAAGCTTTCATTAGTAAATGCACTTTGCTTGTGAATGAAAACAATATCTTGAAATCCAAAGTCACCACCCTAGAATTGTCATTAAAGAGATTTTCCAATGGAAAACAAAATTTGGATATTATTATTGGAAATCAATTGTATGGCAATAATAGTCGTGGCCTTGGATTTAGCGCTAAAAATGTTGAAAAGACTAAGTATAAAAAATTTCACAATGTGCCCTCTATTGCTAAAAATGTTTATGCAAAGTGTTTTACATGTGATAGTGTTGGCCACACATCGTATCATTGCAAATATAGGAACTCCAATATTAAATTCAAACAAATATGGGTTACAAAATCTTTGTTGACTAACACTAGTGGACCTTGTTGGATTCCAAGGTCACACACAACACCTCTTTTGTAGGTGAGATAGAAATTTGGCGAGTAGCGATAAATTGAGAGTCTTATTTTTTTGGCTCCTTAGTCAAACGGCGACGCGAAGGTATATCTTTCTCTTTGAACTTAATGCATACCTTCATAGCTTTTTGTGTGCGTGACTTTTCTTAGTTTGTGTGCTAGTAGTTGCATTGCTTTGTGTGCAGGATTTTTTTTTGTTTATGTGATTGCATCTCATGTTTGCTTAGTACTTCATGCATTTAAAAAAAACCTGAAAAACTGAAAATAAAAAATGGTGCTTAAATGTGTATCTTTTCTCTTTGATTCATTATTGAAGTATGCACAAATGATTTTCATATCTATGTAGAAATTGGTGTATTATTACTTTTGCTACATGCGCATGTTCATCTTTCTAAATATTCATGGCATGTT
Source organism: Scilla litardierei (assembly GCA_030789695.1). Lineage (NCBI taxonomy): Eukaryota > Viridiplantae > Streptophyta > Magnoliopsida > Asparagales > Asparagaceae > Scilla > Scilla litardierei. The sequence continues at coordinate 254,151,386 of CM061142.1, forward strand.
CAATGACTGAGAATAACTTGATTTCTACACCACCTACTTCACTTCCACATGTATTATTATTGTTGCACATTTGGAGATGTCGTTTATGAAGTATGGAAAGTGAATATAGAAGGAAAAACTTAACTGAAAATCTAAAGGGATATGATATACCTTGCCATGGATAAAAATTGAGCATTAAAAAATGATACTACAAAAAAATTGAAATAGAAAAGTAATTGCTCTGTATGTAAAATGGATAAAATCCTTGGCAACGGTATTACCCACGAGTATCCAACATAAGCTCTATTGGTAAACTTTAGCGTTGGTGTATTTACTCGTCAAGCAATGCCACCCCAACATTTAAGAGTCCTTATAGGCTATGTTTTGGGGTGTGGTACCTTGAACTCATTTTTAATGAGGTGGGAAAAATCAATCCTAGGTGATAGAATGTTATTTGGAAAATGTGGATTGGTTTTGGTTGACTTTCTTAAATGATTCTCCCTCACGTGCTTCAATTTTAATCATCACACTTTACACGTTGGTGTTGAATTCTTTGTTGTTTAATTTCATTGGATTTTGACTTGATTATTATATGATAGTTTGCATGCAATTGTTGGTAATGGTTAATAATGCTCTCTTTTTGCATGCTATATGATTTTGACCTCGTGGTATAACTTTTGATGATAACAAGGGGGGAGAAAAATTTGGGAATATTTGGTATTTGATATTAAAGCTCATAAACAACTTATGAATGCTTGATTAAGAGGGAGCATGAATATAGGGGGAGCATGCTTATTGTTAAACTTTTCACATTGGTGTTTGCACATCATTGTATCTCATTGCATCTCACCCACTATCGTCACACTTTCACACACACTATTTGGAAACTTAATGCTCAAATCTTATACTTAGTTTGTTATCATCAAAAGCGGGAGATTGTTGGTAGCAACGATCTATGAACTTCGTGTTTGATGATAACAAACGTGTGTGAACGTCTTTAACGTGTGTGTTAAGTGTTTCAGGAATGGCGAAGGTGTGATTACTTCACAAAGAGACTTGGTCAATGTGCAAAGGAGAAATAGTCAAAAGGGGGATACAATCGATTGTGAGTAAATTCGAGTTAAGATCAAATCCTTCTCCATATCAATTCCAAACTCTATGTTCATTGCAATTCGTATTAGCACTAGGGATCCCTCATAGCCGCATGCGATCCTACCCCTTAGATGAGATCTTGTCGCAAGATATACCCGAGCTCCAAGTTGCGGCCAAAAAGAGAGAGCCAATCAAAAAACTTTGCCCAGGCCGTGAACAAAAGGAGAGAGTGCACATCATATATTTTTTAACCCCAAAAATTAAGGAGATCTCAAAGAGCCGGCCCAAAAAAATTATTAGAAAAACCCTAACCCATTTTTTCAAGGTGCGGCCGTACAAATCCATGTGAAGTGGAGCCGTCTGTTTTCTTTTTTTTGGGAGAGCTCTTTGAGAACAACTTTTTGTTGAGAGCAGGACACAAAAAAATTGTTGAGAGAGTCGGCCGAAATCCTTAGGAGAACACATCACAACAATATTTCCCATTGAAATCTTCTCTGCAAATCAAAAGAGGCCGGCCATCCTTTTTCATGCGCCTAGGGATTTCAGGAGTTGGGTGATTTTTGTGTGTGTGCAAAATCTAAAGGAGCACAAGATCTCTCTCTCCCCTTTGAAAGATAAAGAGGCTGCATTCTTTTTTCATTGTTGATTGATTTCTGATCTTCAAGATTTTCATTATTGATTGGTCTTCGGATCGTATGATCTCTTCACCTTGAAAACAAAAAAAAGGGCTAAGACATTTTTTCTAAAAGACAATTTCTCAAAGGGGGCCGAATCTTGTGTGTGTGCGTTTTTTTGCTGAGAAGTCTTCACACAAAATCTTGGTGTTTTTCAGTCAAAAATCTCCGGTTGAGAATTCCAAAGGCCGAGTTCTTTTGAAATTTCAAGCACAGAGCCGTGAGGGCCGCACAACATAAAGCAAGAGGGGACTGCCGCAAGTTTTAACTGCCAGATGTTTAGCTTGAGTTGAGGAACATCATACATTGCCGCAACTTCAGAGGAGACTACTACTTTCAGATTGATCTGACCACACGCTGAACGACAGAGATGACACACCATTACTGAGCATTTCTAAAACCCTATTTATTTATCTTTGTATTGGTGTAGCGATCTCTATAGGGTAAACTTTACCTTCTGTGTTATTTTTGGGGACCTGACGACTTTGGGAGTCGTCACGGGAGGAGAACATCTGACTAGAATGATAGTATAGAGCACGTGGTGTGCGTACGAGCTAGGTGAGAGTAGATTTGGGATCTTGACTCATTGTAGCTGTACATGTTTACATATCTATCTAGTATTTGCTTTCGCGGGCTGGAGTAGGTCGTGGGGACGACCGAACCAGGGTATATCTGTGCGTACACTGTGATTGCTATTTCATTACCCTGCATGTGCTTATAATTGCATGTGATTTCTCGTGGGTTGCACGAGAATTTTTATTAGCCTATTCACCCCCTCTCTAGCCTACGATCCAGATCCAACATAGGGCTTTAGGGATCACCACTAGGATCGTTGGGGGTTGATGTCGGGATAGGATACTCACATTACATTAGGGCTAGGGAATTAATCCCCCAATTCGTACCACTCTCGTAGGTTAGAATTGTGTGGTATTTCGGTGGCTCTCGTTAATGCAATAGCGGTAGCCGTCAACGTAGCGGTATAGTTCGTCGATGGGTCCCCCAAGGCACGAGCCGGGCATGGTCATGTGCCTTGGTTGGATCCACCGATTTCCCTATTCCAATCCTTTGATACTGATCGCGTCCGGATATACACCCGAAAAACGACTTGTAGTCTTACCGCAAGCGCACGGTGTAGTGGCGAGCGGGTATCGAACACGGGGAGGACAAATGTCAGTATCTCACTTTGATTACTTAGCTATCAAGAGAATAAGAATAGTTTTGATGTTATAGTCACAATCGTTCAATAGCAAGAAATATCAATGTAATAAAGCGTCTAGGGATAGGAAATCCCCACTACGGACCGTCTCTCATCTTTATGAATCATAAATTTCATTGTTGCTAAGCTTGAATATAGGTGAACTAGCCGCAACTTAATGTAGAACCAAGCTCACGCTCTCGCGCTATTGCCGGTCTATAAAAAACCTAGAATGGAGTCCACTCTCGTACAAACCCTACCCTAAGCCGCTAGTGTGAAGATCGACATCATCATCCAATCGCATCTCGAGCCCACTCTCGTGCAAACTTGAGCTACGACCTTGGTTATGATAGTTCGTATTCATCCAATCTCTTGTAAACGAATATTAATATAGATTTTTAATTAAAAATCCTAGCTTTGGCGCAATCTCTTGCAAACCAAATCTAGAGAAATTCAATTATCAATCTAAATCGAATATCTAGGCCTTCTTATCAATTGGGATCCAATCTCTTGCAAATCCCAATCGTTATGAATTCCTAGCTACTCGTAATAAATCGATCACAACCTAACCATTATCAATTCTAGCAACAAATTTATAAATTCATCACAATTCAAAGATCGGGTCCATAGGGTTCATCCCCATGCCCTAGAACGACGGAACTACTCACTAATCATCAAAAAAATCTCAGAAACAACAACTATAATCATGGCACAATTCATTGCAAATAAGAAACAATTCATAAAAATGAGTTTTTTAACAAGAAAGAATAAACCAATAATGTAGCCAATGATCTCCAGCTGAGATTTTGTCCAAAGAATAGCCGTCAAAAACCTAAAAGAAAACTCTAAAAAATAATTCAAGTCTCTCCTAAAACTAGGGTATAAACTAGGCTTAAATACAAGCCAAAATCGTCCAAAAAATAGTGACAAAACTGCCCCTGTGCAGCCTAGAATTCGCATTCATAGCAGCAGTCGGAGAGGGTCACTCGGCCAAGTGACCCTTGTCACTCGCCTGAGTGACAAACCCTGTAAAAAACAGTAACTTCGGGGTTCTCAGGGGTCCGTCTCTCGGGGCGGCTCGGCCGAGTAGTCTTCTTTGTTCGGCCGAGTAGTCTTCTCAGAATTTCCAGTAACTTTGGCTCTTTTCTGTCTGATTTCTCTGACTAACTCGGGTGAGTGAGCTTTCTCACTCGGTCGAGTAGACTTCCTTGCTCGGCCAAGGAAACATCTGAAATTTGCAGTGCGTATCCGTTTCACTCGGGCGTGGGTGATCCTTCACTCGGCCGAATGAGCAGTCTTGCTCGGCCGAGTGATGTGCTTCTGAGCTCATTTCTTCTTCTTTTCGCTCCCTCGTCGATCCTATCGAATTCATTCTTCTTCCGCTCATTCTCCATCGCTGATAAGTCCTCCAATAAGCCGTGGGTGACACTCTGAAGTGCATGAAAATATTCTAATCTCAATTTCGCTCCAAATTGATCCATATTTCCTGAAATACGATAAAAACAAGAAATAGTGAAAAGCATCGCAATATCATCGAATAATCGTGAAAAACGCAATATGGGCGATCAAAACGTTATGAAAACATGCAGAAAAAAGGTGTAAAATATTGAGTGATCAAAATCCCCCAAGCTTACCTCTTACTCGTCCTCGAGGAAGATAAGTAAAAGGCAAACCCGGTGGATAAAAAATAAGTAAAAAGGAAAAAAGAAATAGAAAATAGATAAGAAAACAAAGAGGGAGGTGCTAGATCATTTTCTCAGGACGTGGGTTTTGCTTACTCATATAGCACACGGCGAATATAAAACACATGCCAAAGATTTTTATCTTGATATCATAATATAAGGATGCATTCATTATAGAAACCCGAGAATAGCAAAACAGTATGAAATATGGAATCATTCTAGAATTAACATCGTCTGAAGCATCTAAAGCGGTATACATAATCATAGACCTCACACTTTTCAATTGAATGCTTTCTATTTGGAGTATAAGAGATATCACACAATATGAAGCAATAAGAATAGAAAGGAGTAGTTTTCATGAAATGCATGCTAAGTTTCAATTCCTAGATTTCGTAAAACTTTTAGTAATCTCGCCGAGTATAGAAAATTACCTAGCTTAGGTTGTCATGCACAATCAAGTAGTCACTCTCTCACACATCATTGGATCCTCTCCCCCAAGCTTATCTATAAGCGATGTGGCATAAGATAAATCAATAAGCTTATTCCCCATTTTTGAAGCTCCAAGGAATAAAAATAAAAGAGGGGAGAAAGAGAGAAAGAGAATGAGATGGAATCATGTATAAACTTCTTTTCTCTTTTCTTTTTCTTTTTCTTTTTTTCCATGGTAATCATATATATACAACTGTGATCCCAAATCAAAAGATAGAAAGATATACAAGAATTTTTTTTGATTTTGGGGTATATGAGCATAGATGTTTGTAGCGGGGGAAAATGCCAATATAAGAATCGCTATAGGGAGATTCACCAATGATTTTAAGTATGGAAATAATGCTCAAGATATGTGGAGAAAGAAATATATGTAACACTCGGTTCACTCTATAGAATGTGCACGACAACTTTCAGCAGAGTAATGTAATCTACTCAGTTTAATCTCAGAAAGTAAACTAATCCAGTTATATCAACCTAGCATACATTCAATCAACCTGAAAGTGAAGCGTACAATTTTCATGTAATAAGAAGTGATATAAGACAAGAAAGCAGTACTCCAGATATAAGCAATCAATGCGTGAAGCTTGGTGTGTTTTCTATGAAGAGTATAATGTAAAAATTATCAGACTCAGCTAATAAAAGAATTTCATCCATATTCATATAACAAAAGGCAGGTTACTATCTCGAATGCATAGCAAGACATAGCATATGATATCTGAAATAAAAACTATGGCATGACAAGATAATATGCATATAGAGATAAGCTAATACCACGTCATCATCATCATAGAAAATTCATCTCTAGCAAAAAAAGGGATAAAAGAAATAAGGATAAAAGAAAATAAAAACTACTGTACAATGCAACATACTCAAAGGAATAAGAAAACGTGATGCACGGAAAAAAATGAAAAAGTGGGTGAAAATAAGTGTAAAAACAAAGAAAAGTGGGAAAATGGAAACAAAAGGCGACAAAAATAAAAGTGCGTGAGAACTCACTCCCCCAAGATAAAGTGCACATTGTCCTCATTGTGTAAAGTATGGCACACTGAGAGACAAAATATGGGTGGGGTGGGTGAGGATGCATGCATGATGAAAATTTAAATAAAAATGAGATGGGTATGCAAATGATGCATGCTGAGATCAAAATAGTACCATGTAAGTGTCCTCAAAAATACTCCCTCTCTCCCAAAAAGATATAGACAGATACGAACAAAAAGTGATCAAAACGTGTGTGGAGGAGGGATGCAAAATATCAGCAGGCACAAAACATCCAGTGTAACAGCAGCAAAAATATGAAAGGCATCCAGTGTGTGCCTAAGGGTGTGGGGGTGCACCAGCACCGTCCTGTGGCGAAGGTGGTGGTCGTGGAGGCTGCTGGGTGGGGGTGGGTGGCTGAGGCAGACGCTCAAGAATCTGGTTTAAGTAAGCCTGAATACCAGGAAGTAACACGACGTGGGTCTCGACAACGCTAACAGTAGCGGAGAGAGCCCTAAAATCTGCTCTAAGTCCACTCACTGTCCCCTCTAGAGCGCGGAGGTGCTGAACTAGGGTGTCGGGGGAGGTAGAGCAGAAGGTCGAGCAGGCCGAACAGGCAAAGAGCGGGGCTGTCTCGCATGGCTACTGTAAAGGATAGGTGCGACAATGGGGTGGTGTGGTGGTGATATGCTCGCGAAGTGACGCTCGGCCTCTGTAGGAGGTCGAGATGCAGGAAAGATCGAAGAGGATGGAGCAGAAGCAGAAGCAGAAGTGGTGGAGAACAACGAGGCGGGCGAAGAGGTCAATGACACAAACATGGGGGCAGCCGCCACAACACTCTCATAGAATACAACGACAGTGGAGACCGAAGGGTCGATGACTGGGGAGGTCGTGCAGTGCGTAGGAAATGACTCCCCAGGGGTCGAAAACAATAATGAGGAAAGGGTCTCTACCACGGAGGCAAAAGAAGGCTCGCCACACTCAACTATGGTGGGGGCGCTCGGGGCTCGCCGCAGAAATGGGATCTATGGACATGGGCACAGTGGTGGTGGTGGTGGTAGTGGACACAGTAAAAGTGCTCCCGACACTAACAGACATGTGGACAGATGTGTCGGGAGGTGCAGACAGATCTGGAGCAGGCTGGGGTATCACAGGGTCAAGCGGTGGAAGGAGTTGCTCCTACTGAGCACCCTCAGGCTCAAGCACGTACGCGGCAGGGATAAGGAGATCCATCGCTGGAATCCACTCTCCTCCGACGGGTCCAATATGCGTCCGAGCAGGGCTCGGTAGAATCATGTAATCGGCACTGTGGGGACCGTGCAGCCACACCCAGTGGTGCTGACCATGAGGATGAAGAATCCTCATCCGGGCCATAACATCTATGGAGAGTAAGGTGGGGCCCGATGGTCGTAGCAAGCCAGCTGGGCGGTCAACTCCGCACAAAAGGGCCAAGAGGGTAATCAGACCACCGTAATAGATGGGCGTACGAGCGCCGACAGAAATAATGATGCGGTCGATGTACCAACTGGCAATGTCAATCTCGACGGCGGGGACCAAATCGTCTCCTCCTCGGTCGAACGCCCTGATCGTGTCATCGCATAGAGCATGTAGAGCTTTGGCGTCAACATCGTCCCCGGCTCATACCTCGTAAGAAAAGTGGTCTCCATAAGGCGCTGTGCAATGCAGAGGCATGGGTGGAGGATCGTGGAGGCCTTGGCCCGGCTAGGGTCAAAGGCGAGGGGAGAGCCCGTGATACATGTCCAAAAAGCATGTGTGTCGAATGACGGGGGTGGGATGTGCGTGGGACTGTAGGCACGGTCAGGGTTCGGGACAGGGGGCCACTGGAAGAATGCTATAAGCATGTCAAGAGTAACCACGAACTCTCGATCCATCAGACGAAAGGAGCATCCTCCAGGGGTCCGGTCAATAGAGCTAAGGACCTCAAGTGTCCGGCGGATGTAAGTGTCCGTCGACACCGACTAGAAATCACGCCACCTCACATTGTCATACAGCTGGAGTAGCCCCTCTAGTACCCCCTAGGCGCTCAAAGTCCGCGGGTTGCACGAACCTAGTCGGTACGATCGAGCGATGGGAGATATGCTCAAATCTGGCGCGCAAAACCCGTCTGGGGTGGGATTAAATCAAGGCCGTCCGATCTTCTCAAATCAACGGTTATCAATGTGTGTGGTTATAACAAAAACTAGGGCCTTCTCATATCAACCGCGGCATACCGAAGTGGAGCCCCGAGCCGTTCCAAAAAACCCGTAGAGAAACCTCCCTCTCTGATGCAGGCACGTATCGGGACCACACGTCTGCAGGTTCTCTCATTTCTAAAGCGGAAGCCAAAAGAAATAATGCAAAGCAATGAAAACGAAGTAAGAGAGAAAAACGCTGAGCGTCATCTCTGAATGTGATCCCCATCGCATCGAACGCAGGGGCAGGCGGTGCCTGTGGTGGAATGGGTGCGGCAGGAGACGACTTTGTAGGTGGTGGTGGGCTAGGTGGAGGGGAGGCCGCCCTAGCGGAAAAGGAGCCAGGATCTCCTGATCTCTATCGCTTGGAAGCGGGCTCCCGATTGCGTGGCTTAAGACGTGGGGGCATGTGGCCTGTGAGGCGTCCCAAATGAAATGCGAAGTGCTATAAAATGGAACGAGTATACCTGAGCATGACGCGAGAGCAAAAAGTGAAGTGTGCGAAGAATCGCCTCCTCCATGGAGCTCAGAAGCATCCTGAATCTCCTCCAAGCTGGCCTGAAACACAAACAATCAAATCAGAGATGGATAATCAATATACATGCGGAAGATTGGGGATAATAGATATATATATAAGAATTAATTTGAATTTTGGGTGCAATGAGCTTACGGATTAGGAGAATGGAGAAGAAATAGGAGTTTTGGGGCAAAATGGGAGGTATGCGGCAGCGGGAGAGGCGGCGTCGGCGAGTGTAGGCGGCGGGCTGTCGTCGGTGACCGGCGTGGGGCGGCGGTCGGCCGTTGTCGGGCGGTTCGGGCGAGGAGGGGTGGTGTTCGGGCGAAGGGAGTCGAAGAGGCTCGGGTGTAGCGAGAAAAAAATTGGGAATTTTGGGCGTTTTGAAATTCGTGCTGCGGCCGCTGGCTATATAGGGTTAGGCGACTCGGCCGAGTGACGCGTTCATTCGGCCGAGCAGCTCATCATGAATTTTTTTCGAAAATCAGCCTATACTTACGAATCGACCGAGCAGCTTTTCCCATTCGGCCGAATGGACAAGTTCCACTCGGCCGAGTGGCAAGGCCACTCAGAGATTTTAAAGCCTGTAGGGTATCAGATTCACTCGGCCGAGTAACATAGTCATTCGGCCGAGTGGCAATAAACACTGTAAACTATAGAAAATAACAGAGAGCGGGTCTGTAGGATCCTCCCTGATCAGTACTCTACTCGGTCGAGTAGAGCCTTCACTCGACCGAATGAAAAGTTCATTCGGCTGAGTGGCTTGCTGTTTTCTGCCTCAGCTCTCTGTTTTCGCTCTACTCTCTGTTTTTCTTCATCCCGTCAGTTTCTTTATTCTCCTGGGGCTGTTTTCTGCCTCAGCTCTCTGTTTTCGCTCTACTCTCTGTTTTTCTTCATCCCGTCAGTTTCTTTATTCTCCTGGGGCTTGAGCATGTTCCTGGAGTGCTCTCCCTTGCCATGGTCATCCTCCATATGAATGATTTCTCGTTCTCCATCTCATGTCATGAAAAATAGAGCCTGTTGTCACGATTTTTATTGACTCTAAACTCTAAACACTAAGAAAAATCTAAAACAAAAATAGAATTCAACTAAACATACTATAAGAACCGTCGGGTTGCCTCCTGACAAGCGCTCGTTTAAGTTCTTGAGCTCGACCCCTAAAGATATTCGTTTAGTGCGTGATATTTGGCGCATGTGAAATGCGCCCATCAAATTTGCCGGGAAGGCCACTTGGATTCAATTGTTGATGCTCATGGGCTTTCCTCAGCTTCCCCTCATCATGGGTAGTGTTGGGGGATACGTCCCCCAAGCTAGAGCTTGTACCATTCTTTTCTTTCACCGGTGATGATGCTTTCTTATCCGACGGAGCTTTCTTCAATTTGTTGGCCGTGGAGAGCTTGCATTGCTCCCTAATTCTCGTGACATCAGCGTCGTCTTCTTTGTCATCACCCTTAGAGTCATCCGGAGGGTCTTCCAACTTTTCTCCATTGCTAGAAAATTGGCCTTCTTCAAAGTCGTCATCGTGCAAGGCGCCAATGGAATGCGGTATAGCTTCATCGATCACCTCATCGAGGAGGTCCATGTAATCCACTTCCTCTTGGTAGGGCATATGCTTCATGGCTTTAGGAATATGGAGCTCTACCTCGATGTTTCTGACATTTAAAGACAAGGTGCCCTCTCTCACGTCAACTATCACACCGGCGGTGGCTAAGAAGGGGCGTCCAAGAATTAGCGATGTGTCGACCTCCTCCTTGATGTACATAATTACGAAAACACGCTGCAAGCAAATTTCTCCCAGTACTTAGAGCGGTATGTTCTCCGTAATTCCCACCGGCCTAGTAACACGACCATCCGCAAGTTGTATTCTCATATCTGCAGGCTTCAAGTCGGTCCCCGTATTCAATTTCTCAAACATACTTAGGGGCATTAGGCTCACACTTGCTCCCAAATCTACCAAAGCATTTTGTAGCGGGACTCCTCCAAGTGTGCATGGAATGCAGAAGCTTCTGGGATCTTTGAATTTCATGGGCTCCTTCTCCTTTCGGGTGAATCAAGTATCTTGCTCGGCGAGCATTATCTTTTCATTTCCCTTCTTTCCTGAAATTAAATCTTTCAAGAACTTGGCATATGACGGGATCTCTACAATATCGTCCAAGAAAAAGTACTCAAGGAATTTGGCGAGACGCTTCTCAATCTTTGCTCTTGCCAACCGTTGTGGAAAGGGTACCTGTGGCATGTAGGTGCGCTCATTGCATGGCTTCACAATTTCAGAATTTTCACCTTCTTGCGGCTCTTTCGGGCACTCCTCCTCAATTGCCGGCTCCTTGTCATCAACAATTTCTTCCACGGGCTACTTGGTTTGAACCATGGCGGGATTAGTGTCCTTCCCGCCCATAGTAGTAACCGCCGCCACCGCATTGATGTGGCCGGTATTTCCTCGTGGGTTTTGCTCTGCTTGAGCCGGTAATTGTTGAGTGCTTTTGTTAAGCAACGCAAGTTGCTCCGCTAGTTGTGCCACGACGGTATTGAGAGAGTCTTGTTGAGCCACCAACCTAGCATTTATCTTCTTTTGCTCCACCATAAATTCTTCTACCCTAGCTTCATGATCCGACCTCGGTGGTGCTTGTGGTGGGTTTGGAGCTCTCTACCCTTGATTATAACCCGGTGGCCTATACGGTCCCGCTTGTTGCCTAGGCGGGTAGCTTTGTTATGGTGTCCCTCTTGGTTGATATTGAGGTTGTGGAGGTGGAGGCCAAGCTTGAGGTGTTGCAGTGGTGGTGGGTTCAAAGCTCCATCATTATTAGCGTACGAGAAGCCCGGATGATTCCTCGTGGCCGGGTTGACCCAATAACCGGTGTTCCCTGCAACATATTGGATTTGCTCTATAGCGTCCTCGCATTGCTCTCCTCCAATGAACATAGCTTGAGATTGGTCTTGCCAATCGCTCATATTGCCTCCCGGTGTAGATGTGACGGGAGTTCCATGCGGCTCGGTAATCAACTTCTCCAATCTCTCCATGACATTGTGGAGAGAGTCAAACTTTGTAGAAAGCTCCGCTATGGCCTTGGCCTCATATATGCTTGTTGGCTTCAAAGAGGATGAAGAATGTCCTCTCTCGTTGCCCCATTGTTGGTTGTTAGAGGCCATCTCCTCTAGTAGGGCCGTAGCTTCATCCGGTGTCTTAGATAGAATGGCTCCGTTGGCGGTTGCATCTATGATTTGCTTGGTGCCCGGCTGGAGTCTATTATAAAAGCTATGTACTAGCCCCCATGCTTCAATGCTATGATGGGGGCATTGGTGTTGGAGATCTTTAAAGCGCTCCCATGCCTCAAATAGAGTCTCCTGAGATCCTTGCTTGAAGGACATGAGTGTGCTCCTTATTTTGACGGTCTTGGATGGTGGGTAGAATTTGTTCACAAAAGCACTCGCCAACTCATCCCATGTAGTAAAGATCCCCTCCGCTTGTGTCCTCAACCAATATAAAGCTTTGTCTCTGAGAGTGAATGGGAAGAGGCACAGTCGGATAGCATCGACCGGTACACCGGGCATCTGAAAGGTGGCACACTTGGACAAGAATAATTGAAGATGGTAATATGGATTCTCATGGGCATTCCCATGAAATGGGTCTTGTTGCATTAGAACCACTAGTCCCGTTTTGAGCTCGAAATTCTTGTGCGCCGCCAACTCCGGCATCGCAATGGATGAAGTAGTAGAAGTAGTCTTAGGCCGAAGCCTATCTCTGATAGATATTATTCTATCCATGCGTGCCGCTAATTCCTCCGGTGTGTCCCGTCGGTTCATACAATCGTCCTCTATAGCAAGTCTTCTCTCCGCTCTAAGCCTCCTTGCCGTACGCTCGATCTCCGGATCAAATAATAGATCTTCTTGATGCTCCGTCGATCTTGTGTACATGCACAGAAAAATAGAGCTTCGATGGAATTGTTAGTACGATAGATGAATAAAAAGATAAAAATAAATAAACAAAAAGAAATAACTAGGTAAAAAAATAAAATACCGTCGCCTCCCCGGCAACGGCGCCAAAAACTTGATCGTGTCCGGATATACACCCGAAAAATGACTTGTAGTCTTACCGGAAGTGCACGGTGTAGTGGTGAGCGGGTATCGAACACAGGGAGGACAAATGACAGTATCTCACTTTGATTACCTAGCTATCAAGAGAATAAGAATAGTTTTGATGTAATAGTCACAATCGTTCAATAGCAAGAAATATCAATATAATAAAGCATCTAGGGATAGGAAATCCCCACTACGGACCATCTCTCATCCTTGTGAATCATAAGTTTCATTGTTGTTAAGCTTGAGTATAGGTGAACTAGCCGCAACTTAATGTAGAACCAAGCTCACGCTCTCGCACTATTGCCGGTCTATAGCAAACCTAGAATAGAGCCCACTCTCGTGCAAACCCTACCCTAAGACGCTAGCGTGAAGATCGACATCATCATCCAATCGCATCTCGAGCCCACTCTCATGCAAACTCGAGCTACGACCTAGGTTATGATAGTTCGTATTCGTCCAATCTCTTGCAAACAAATATTAATATAGATTTTTAATTAAAAATCCTAGCTTTGGCCAAATCTCTTGCAAACCAAATCTAGAGAAATTCAATTATCAATCTAAATCGAATATCTAGGCCTTCCTATCAATTGGGATCCAATCTCTTGCAAATCCCAATCGATATGAATTCCTAGCTACTCGTAATAAATCGATCACAACCTAACCATTATCAATTCTAACAACAAATCTATAAATTCCTCACAATTCAAAGATCGGATCCATAGGGTTCATCCCCATGCCCTAGAATGACGAAACTACTCACTAATCATCATGAAAATCTCAGAAACAACAACTGTAATCATGGCACAATTCATTGCAAATAAGAAACAATTCATAAAAATGAGTTTTTAACAAGAAAGGACAAACCAATAATGTAGCCAATGATCTCCAGCTGAGATTTTCTCCAAAGAATAGCCGTCAAAAACCTAAAAGAAGTCTCTAAAAAAATAATTCAAGTCTCTCCTAAAACTAGGGTATAAACTAGGCTTAAATACAAGCCAAAATCATCCAAAAAATCGTGGCAAAACTGCCCCATGCACAGCCCAGAATTCGCATTCCTAGCAGCAGTGGAGAGGGTTACTCGGCCGAGTGACCCTTGTCACTCGCTCGAGTGACAAACCCTGTAAAAAAATAGTAACTTCAGGGTTCTCAGGGGTCCGTCTCTCAGGGTGGCTCGGTCGAGTAGTCTTCTTCGTTCGGCCGAGTAATCTTCTCAGAATTTCCAGTAACTTTGGCTCTTTTCTATCTGATTTCTCTGACTGACTCGGGCGGGTGAGCTTTCTCACTCGGCCTAGTAGACTTCCTTGCTCGGCCAAGGAAACGTCTGAAATTCGCAGTGCGTATCTGTTTCACTCGGGCGAGGGTGATCCTTCACTCGGCCGAATGAGCAGTCTTGCTCGGCCGAGTGATGTGCTTCGGAGCTCATTTCTTCTTCTTCTCGCTCCCTCATCGATCCTATCGAATTCCTTCTTCTTCGCATGTGCGATCAAAATGTCATGAAAACATGCAGAAAAAAGGTGTAAAATATGGAGTGATCAGATACCCATTAAGCACATCAATTCCACATACCGTGGGCATGATCTCAGTACGAGTTATCTACGGATTCAGTAGGATCAATCGAAATACAACCCTAAATCTCCAATTCAATGTAGGGATCCAGATCTATATTTTCCCCCTAGAGTCCTAGGGCTAACCCCTCAACCATAGAAAGAATCTACTCACACATCGCAATAGTGGCAGACAAAAACATCAATTCCAAGGAAGAAAACATTATAGCAATCAAAAGATAAGGGCTAAATACTTACAGCGAGAATAGACAAACAATAGATCCAGAAAGATCCGAATTCCAATAGACAAAATTAAGCAAGAACAGAAGCAACGATCTCCAAGTGTTTGATCCAAAAATTGCTTACAAAAATTACTCTAATAATAATCCTACAAAAATCGCCCAGCTCCTACGTCCCAAAACCCCTCAAAAAATCCCTCCTCAAAAGCTCTCCTCAGTCTCTCAGCTCTGCGAGCGTTCAATGCCCCGAGATCACGCGCATCGCGATCTTTCAAAAGTTTCCAAAAATGGCCCTGAGGTTGCCGACCGAGTAGGTGACTCGGTCGAGCACTCGGCTGCAGATCAGTGGCTCGGCCCGTGTAGTTGTGCTGCTCGGCTGCATGGAGAATTTAAAATCACCCTACCCAGACCGAGTAGCTCTACTTGGTCCGAGTAGGTCTCGACTCGATCAGATACTCGGGCTCTACTCAGGTGCTACTCGGGCTATGGAATCTGAGGCTACTCGACCGAGCAGATGAGCTGCTCGGTCCGAGTCAGCCAGTATCTGTCTCTGCTGTAAATGGAGCTACTCGGTCCGAGTATCTGGGCTACTTGGTCCGAGCATTTTCTGGGAAAATGCTGCAGATGCCCCAGGGGGCTGTCTCTCTCTCTCTCTCTCTGCTCTCTCTCCTCTCCTCCAATGACTCTGAAAGTGCGGCGAACTCCTCTAGAGCCCCGCCAATGGGCTCACGAGCATGTCGGATGTGTCCATATCTAAGTGGGGGTCTAAATCGCTCCAAAATCCCTGAAAACTAACAAAACACTACGAAACTCTAAAATATCGTCAAAAATGCAATATCGTAGTAAAATGTGGGATTTGGATGCGAAAATGGCATCAGATGCAATGAAATAATGATATGAAAATAGTATAAAATATGGACACATCAAAATCCCCCAAGCTTACCTCTTACTCGTCCTCGAGGAAGAAGAATAATCAGTACGCCGGGAGGAAAACAAAAAGAAAATAAGAAAATGAAAATAGAAAGGAATGAAAAGCCAAAAAGAGAGGTAAGAGAAAAGTGCTAAGGATGATCGGTCAGATCTCAGGCCTAGATAGTATATTACGATGCTCTGAGTGCTAAACATATATGCTATTGGTAATTTCTAGCTTTATAAATCATATAACTATGCAATGCAAGCAAAGAACATGGATCTACTGAAATAACACTGTCAAATCATATCAATCTTTTGCAATCCCTAGAGTCTAGTATAAAGGAGTTGGCAACGCCCTTTTCAATCACAGATACACAAGGAGCACAAAAGTGTCACACAACATGGAATAGAGAATAGAAAAAATCATGCTGTCACTACCCGCTTCCCTAAAATGGAGGCGAGGCGTGACGAGGCCCGCTCAGGCTGAGAGCTGTGAGGCTCCCTGCTTGTAAAGCGTCTAGAAATACCACACAGATCCCTGTAATGTGAAACGGAACAAAGACAAGAATAATAGAAAGAGACGAATAATAAATTATCAATCTCAAATGTCCAAATAAAAGTTCAACAACCACCAGAAAAGCCACCAGGCTAACAAAAGAGTCTAAAAAGGGCCCAACATGGCCAACAAGGAAAGCAACTAACAAAATGGTGCTACTCACCGCCAAGCTACAACAACTAACAAGGAACTGCGGAGGGAACTAAGACTGGTCACCGGTGTCCTCGTACTCAACGTCAACTGTGGATTCAGGCACGAACTCCACGAACTCATCGCCCTCAACTATGGACTCTGGCTCAGCAACTAACATGCGACACCCAAAGAGAAGGGGCACATGTCAGTAAAGTCTACAGGACTTTGTGCAAGGAAACTAGTAGAAAAGTAAAGGCAACCTAGCAATTCTAAAGTATGGTATGACATGACATTTATATAATGAGTGCAGCAAGTAAAGTAAACGGCAGTTATGACATGGCATATATGATAGCATAGCAGGTAAGAACATGGCATTGAACAATTAACATGGCATGGTAACAAGTAAACATTCACAAGGAATGTCCTAGTCTAGTAGCACGTCGTGCACATAGATTCCGCCTTTTGGTTAGAGAGGCTGTACGGGCCAACTCTTACGCTCAAGTGATCGTTTATCCCTACCCCTCCACGTGTATCGGGCATTGGTTTTCAACCAACACATGTGGCCCGCTTCTGGATCACGAGCCAGGAAGTGTTTTTAACAAGTATGGCGTAGGGTTATACCCTCATAGCAGGTGCCTAGCCGGAAACAAGGATTGTACAAGTATTTTGTAGCATGTGCTACGATGCAACATGCAAATCAGATGACAAGTAAAAAAATGCAAATACATGGCAGATATTTAAATTAAATTCGTACCGTTAGGGAAATTAAACGTGACATGAAAATGCATGACATGACATGACAAAAGGCAATTCTAGCTTCGTTGTCAAGCTAGAACTTGAAATTGCGCCTAGACCGCTATCATTTCACGGTCTAGTCTCTTTCACGCTAAAAGCAAGGAAATGGCCTAAAGCATGGCCTAAAACAAGGTTGGCAAGTTTCACTTGCCTGGTACCGAGGTTGTTGATCGACGAGAGTTGTCTCAAAATTCGCTATTCTACGGGGATGGGTCACTGTTATGGCAAAACAGAAAATCAGAATTTGATGTTCTAATCCGGATTTTTATTGGAATCCTACAACGTATAGTAATCCATTTTTATTAGGTTTTTTAAATTTACAGTGTGGGTTATGGAAAGATTAAGTGTAGATCACTAACCGTATATGAAGCGGAAGAATCGACGATCAAAGACGCCTACGAATCTGCAGGTAGGAGAGGATCTCGACGTATCCGGATTGCCGTCGCTAAATCTGATCTAGCACGGCAACAGAAGAAGCGATCCGGGAAAAACTATGGCTGAAGAGATCTGCTGGCGACTGAGATATAACGGATCTGGAGATGGGAGAATGAAGGGGGAAAACTGGAGCAAAAGGAGAATTGGGGGTTTTGGAGTCGGCCGGCGGCTTGCCGGGTGGTTGCCGGCGCAATGGGGGTGAGAGGGAGCACGAGAGGAGGAGGAAAGGCAAGAGGAAGATGGAGGATGATTGGGGAAGAAGGTCTGCTAGGAAAAGTGAGGGAAGAAGTGAAAACGTATAGGGTTTAAATAGAAAGAAAAAGTGACGGCTGCAACTTAACCAAGGGTTTCTGGGTAGATTAGTCGGTCAGTGAAGAGTGGTCAACCGATTAGTTTGGGAACTAGTCGGTCGGTCATCCAACTGTGACTGACTAAAAGGCAAACTGAGAACAGGGTCAATACAGGGTAGACAGATTTAGTCGGCCTGTGAAGGCTCGTCAACCGACTAGTTTGGGAATTAGTCGGTCGGTGAATGTTCATAGACCGACTAAGGGTTGAATATGATAGACAAATAAGTACTGAGAGTTAGTCAGTCCGAGAAGAAACTCTAACCGACCAGTTTCTCAACTAGTCGGTCGATAGTCGTTCTTTGACCGACTAACTGTAAACAGTAACTCGGCTGTCAGAAAGAACTCAGAATTAGTCTGTCTGAGAACAAGTTCTAACCGACTAGTTTCACAATAAGTCAGTCGATGGATGTGCTTAGACCGACTAAGTGGAAACAGTAACTCAGCTGAAATAATCAAGATGAACTAGTCGGTTCCTGAAGAGTTCCGACCGACTAGATTGCAATCTAGTCGGTTGGTTCTCCTTCTTGAACCAACTAAAAGTCATGAAAAGTCTCGAATTGAAGCGCGAAGCTTCGGGAAAGATTCCTATGGCTTCTAAGATCAACCTAGCTCTAAGATATGGACGCTGTGAAGCTCATCGTAAAAATACTTACTCCAAGCCCATCATGATATGCAACGGAAGGTAGAAGATCAGAAAGAACTGAAAGAAAACTTCCAATAGGGGAAAAACACACAAGGAAGAGAACAACCATAATATATATATTAGACAAAACATAGACAAAAACCAGTCGTTACACATGCCATTCAGATATTCATTTTGATACATGAAAAATCTCCAAAACTAAAGTAGTTCGCAAAGTTTAGGTTTTATAAAATCTCCTCGTTGTGCACCGTCTCCACTCTAATGTCATGCTCACTCATGTAATCGGTTGGTTTACCCCCCAAGCTTAGCTTGAGGCGTCGCATCAAGGAAAGTGATATGGAATTTTTATTCTTCTTCCCAGAATAAATAATAGGTTCTAATGAAATGATATAAAATAGTATTTATTCATTTTCTTTCTCCTTTTTTTTCTTTTTTTTTCAAATATGAATATATACTCCATTTTTTTTCATTTAAAAGCTATACTTTTTCTTTTTTGGTTTGGGAAGTGGGATGCGGTAAAGATAGCTTTGGGGGTGTAACCAACCGATATGTAGAGATATAAGTAGATATGTGGAGAAGGAAAAAAAAACAGGACTATCGGTTCACTCAGAAGAGGGTGCACAACAGTTTGATAAAATAAAACCCTAACTAAACTCATATATAGCATGGATATTTTTATTTCTCTAGATGAATACTGAAAAAGGCATGCAGTAGTAAACACAATATCAGCAGGCATGAAATCAGAAGTGACTGAGATAAGAAAACAGATGCTCCAAGTGTTCTAGTGATGCGTGAACATGGGTGCGTTTTCCAACATAAATCATACTAGATACTAATTCATGCATTCGATTTTCAATTCATTTCAAGTATTAAATCAGATAGATCATCAAAAGAAATGCACGCATATAGATAGTAAAGCTGAAATTTAACCTAATAGCATGTCACAGAGATGAGCATTGCAAAAGACTAATAAGGCAATGAGAGATATCATCATGCGGAAACATCCTTAGCAAATAAAGAAAAAGAGGCGTAGAAAAAGGGGAAATATAGAAAAAGAAATGCATGCATGGTAAAAATAGAAAATATGATGCAAAAACGAGAAAAAGGAAAACGATGTGAAAACGGTAGAAAAGTGAAATAAAAACTGAAATAAGGAAAGAAAATGTAAAAGAAAAAATCGAAAACAAAGCGGTATCGCTCATCCCCCAAGCTAAACCTAGCAGTGTCCTCACTGCTAAGAAATCGCTCGCGAGCGGGAGATGATGCTAAAGGGGTGGGGTAGGTGGGGGGAATGAAATAAAATAAAAACTATGTAATGAAAGAAATAGGAAATAAAAACAAAAATAATGCACAATGATATATGATGCATGAGTGGGGCCTCCCCCAAGCTATGTAAAAGTAGGGCCCCGAAGAGACAGATGGGGCCTCCCCTAAGCTGTGTAAAAGTAGGGCCCCGAAGAGACAAGTGGGGCCTCCCCCAAGCTGTGTAAAAGTGGGTAAGAACTACATCAAGCAGAGGCACCACCCTCTGGGGTGGTGATGGGTCCCTCTGCTATGGACCCGGGGTGGTGGGTGGAAGGTCCGGCCGGAACTCATGGTGTAACGGCCGGTACTCACTATTCATTATACGGCTGTGCGTATAGCAATTTCGGGTACCTGATTGGTTTTGTTGCTTTGTGTGTGTGTCGTGTCATTAAGTCGATAGGGCCGTAGCACCTTGGTTGCATCCTTAGCAAGCCGACCCCTGGCGTGTGCCCAACTTGGTTTTACTGTCGCCGTTGGACCCCGTATCCTTTGTACGCTTTTCATGCACATAGTCTCGTTCATGCACGTATTTATTTTAGACTTTGTTTGTAACCGAACCCTATAGTGTGATATGCCGTTGTGACCCTCTCGAAGAGTATTAAATTGTGGAATTAATTTGGAACGTCATTTCATGGGTCGTTCTCCCACGATTTGACTTTGTTTGATGAGACGTCACGATTTTCACTTTTGTCGCGAGGCCTTTCTATTTTTAATTTCGTTTTTCGTTGTCGAATTTGTGATCTGTCTTCTCTGTCTTCTTTCTCTCGTCGTTCCGGTCGCCCCAATATTTATTTCACGATTTTTGGGCTTCGTTTGACCTACTTGCACTTTTGGCCCAACCTATTGTATTTTTAACCCTAAGTTTCATTGTGTTTTTTCCCTAATGATTGTTTATTAATAATTACATCAGAATTTGACTTAGCCCAACCCCTTGCCTAGCCTTGGCCGCACACACCTGGTAGGAGAGAGAGAGAGAGAGTATGAATTTGAATGTTTTTAAATAACAAATTCTTAAACCATTAGCCCTAACTACCCTAACCTATAGCCTACCCACGTTTCAGCCCCCACTCCCCATGTGATACATACTCTCCCCTATTATTTAATCAATCTAGGTTACAATTCTTCCTAGAAATCACGCGAGCGCCGCCCCCAATCATTTTTTCATAGCAGCTTCTCCCAGGCGCCACTCTTTCGCGTTCTTCTCCTTCTCGATCCACGCACGGTGGCTAAACCCATCGCCGGTAGCCCTAGGCCACCGTCCCGACGCCCCCCTCACTCTGCACCGCCGTGGGACCCTGCAACCGTCGGAAAAGGCCCCCAGGCCACAGTTTCCCCACAGCTGCAACGCGCAGCAGCAGTAGTGGCTGCCACCGCCGCTGCCGCCCCCACTGCAGCTTCTCCCCTCCGCTGTCGACCCTCTGGACCCCCCCTACACCTTCCGCGGCAGTTCCTCAGCCGCCTTGCCTCGAAACAGCGAGTAATCTCGTTGTTACACGTGTATAACGACGTATCATCGCGTCGTTGAGATTTCATCGTCCCCTCTCACTGTTGGATTCTTCCAACAGTCCTCTACATCTCCTAGGGGTGTTTCCTGACGTCACGATCGTCCCATACGATGCTTGACGTCGTAGACTTCGTGTACGTTGACCCGTTCGACTCGGTTCGTTGTTATGGCTTCCCGGAAGCCGTACAAACGTCTACCGACCTATACTCGCTGATTGGAATCTTGCTCGCTGATTTGGTCGCTGTCCAAGAATTGGCGAGCATGGAATCTTATTTGGAATCTGGACGTGGAGCGTTTCTATTATTCCAACCCCTGGCGTCGCTTCCCGACGCTAGTGTAGCTCTCGCGTCGTGTAAGGGCTGGTGGATCTGAGCACATAGGTAGACTGGACTGTTTGGACGGTGTATTCAGAACGATTGATTGCATGCAAGTGAAACTTGCCAAACTTGTGTTTTAGGCTATGTCTTAGGCCATTCCCCGTTTTAGCGTAAAAGAGACTAGGCGACGAAATGATACTTGCCTGGACACAACTTTAAGATCTAGCTTGACAACGAAGCTAGATCTGTCACCCTGCCATGTCATTCATGCATTATTGCCTATCATGTTTAATTACCATATCTGTACACTCATTACTTTTGCTCTGTCATGCCTGTCACGTTTAAATTTCTTATTTGTACGCACTTAAATTATACTCTGCCAAGCCATGCATCCTACCTGTCATCCATGCTTGAATGTTGCATTCGTAGCACACGCTACAATACTTCCTTGTTGAGGCTAGGCACCTGCGTTGCAGGCACAACCCTATGCCAAATACACTTCCTGACTCGTGATCCAGAAGCGGGCTACATGTGTTGGTCAAAAGCCAATGCCCGATACACGTGGAGGGGTAGGGATAAGTGACCACTTGAGCCCACTTGAGCGTAGGAGTTGGCCCTTACAGCCACTCCAGCCAAAAGGTGTAATCTCTGTGCACGACGTGTTTACTTGACGTGTTTACTTGACGTGTTTACTTGACTTGTAAAGATAAATGTGAATGATTTCCCTTGCCATGTATAACTTGTTGCCATGTATAACCTGTTGCCATGTCATACTTGACGCACTTTACTACTTGTTGCATTCATATCTTAAACTGCCATGTCATCGCATACTTTTAGAACTGCTAGGTTGTTTCCTCCTTTTAGTTCCTTGCACAAGTCTCTAATAGACTTGCTGATATGTGCCCCTTTTGTCTTTTGGGTGTCACATGTTAGATTTTGAGCCAGAGTTGGTTTTCGAGGACAAACAGGTTGCAGGTGTTGAGTTCGAGGACATTGGAGACCAGTCCTAGAGCTCCTTCTTGCTGTTGTTGTTTTCTGCTTAGTCGTTGTTACGCTGTCGGTGCGTAGCACCTCTTTTCTTGTTGATGTTATGTATTATGTCGGCCATGCCTTAGGCCTCTTTTAGACTCTTGTACTCTCCTTTTAGACTCTTCTTTTTAGCCTGGTGGCTTTTCTGTGATGTTGGAATTTATTGTGGACATTCTGAGATTGAAATAATTTTATCTGTCACTTTTCTTTATTATTATCATTGTTTTGCTTCGCATTTGCAAGGACCTATACTTGGTTATTCCAGAAGCTTTATAGACTGGAGCCTCACAGCTCCAAGTCTGAGCGGACTTCTCATGCCTCGTCTCCATTTTAGGGAAGCGGGTCATGACAGGTTTTATTGGTGGCCCATGCAGGTCCACTGCAAGTGGGAATTATCGGAACACCGATAATAATTATAGAACATCCATTAAATAAATTAAAACATCCAAATCATAAGCCTTGAGTCTAATTTTTATCTTTCCTATGTCGTAGGTGGCTGGTAGACGTGTTGCCCGAACATCTGTCTCAGCTTAGTAAGGAATCCATTAGATCAGGACTATAGTAAGACTTAGTTAGACGTCTGTGCTTGCTAGTTAGAAGACCCTGATTGTTAGCTAGACTCCATGCTAAAAATTGATATAATCGTCTTAGGAGTTACCTTAGTGGTTCCTGTCTAGCTCTGACCATGATCAACTTCTACAATTCCTTTAGTCGTTCGCTTGGGTTCATCGATTTCGGGCCCAGCAGAACGTAATTTTAATTTCTCTTAGTACCCTTTCCAGAGATCTCTATTACGGTTTAGTTCATTAGAGAGTCTTAATGTTAAGTTTCTCTTGGTCTTCAGTCGACCCGGTAATTAGAACACTACTTCCATCATTTTTCCTGATCATTACACTTTCGTGTTATCGATCGTAGAACTCCATCGTAGCAGTTTCACTAAATTATTTTCCTTCATATTTACGTTTTGTTTGATTCACTTCCTTCCTTTCGAATCACGTGAATCTACATGCCACCATCGTCGATCGTTGAAACTTCTCCATTACTATCCTGACCATTCGATGAATATTTTCAATTTTATCTATTTTGAATTTCTTTTCCGGTTTAAGTTATTTGAAAACATTCAACATGCATTCAAGACTCCATACATTCTCCGAATTTCAAAATTTTTCGCTGAAATCTTTAAAATTATTATCTAATCATATTTACTAACCTATGTCTTCCACACTCGCGTAAATATCTTAATTTCTTCATATAATGACATTTCAATAATTCAAAATACTGTTTCCTCCTCTACTATATATAAACTACACAAGTTTAATTCAATAACTTATTTTACCGACTCCTAAATATTTTCCTAGGCGAAAGAGAACTCCAACTTTTCAAGTATGACCGTTTTATACTTTTAGTGTTTTAACTTATACCATTTACGTCCTATTCCCGGTAACTTATGAGGGTAATATTACATCTTTCTTCCTCACCTAAACAATCACAATTATACCCCTGATTCCCCTAACCAAGCTGTCTTCTTATCTTCGTCCTATCTGAACTCGTGCTTTTCGATCATTCCTTCGTTATGTTTTTGGCTTCGGTTTCTTTCCTATTGTTTATCTATTAGTGCATGTCGTTGCCTGTGTCAACCTTAGTATAGTTTGGTGGGCCCATTAGTATAAGTTGGTATGCCGTGGTGCGTGCATATAGGTGGAGTGTGTGGACCCGTATGAGCGTGCTACTATTAGGGTATTAATAATTGACTCTTGTATTATGTATGTATAATCAGTGTTCTTCGTGATATATGTGTGAAGTTGTATATATGGTGGTGTTATTATATTTGTGCGGATAGCTATACCACTTTAGGGATGTCTGTATAGATATTGGAAATTGTTTTGGGGTATATACTAATAGTGTAAGTAGCTTGAAGATACTTGGAGATGCTTGGTATATAATATATTAATAAGTCGTGTGTATATTAGGTGTAATGGTAATAGGTGTACTTATAGTTAAGTGAGTAAGTCTATTATATGACCTATATGTTGGTACGTGTGAGTGTGTGCTTGTACGTAGATATGTATTGTGCTTAGACGTAAGAAGTTATGTATTGCTGCATGAGTATATATATGATATACATATGGTAGTAGGATTATAATTTTAATTGGTATTGCTTGCTTTTACGGGATGTTATATGCGTGTATAGCATGAGGTATACACGACTATTGCATATCTTAACTATGTATGAAGTAGATGTTTTGGTATACTAATTATAGGTAGAAGGATATGGTGTGAATATATATATGTTACATGTGCGTGACTATACGATGAATGCATGTATTAGGGAGTGTATCATAATTATACGTGTGCTGATGTCTGTAATATTATTATAGTATATAAAGTGATTGAACTATGTGGTGTTACCTGACTAAATATTAAGTGTGATTGACATCATGGCATTTATATGGTTATGTTAGTAGATGTGTATACATTGGAGTGGTATTAGTATAGGTATAGATACCGTGTTACGTATATAGAGTATTCAGATATGTGTTTTGAGTCCCACTCAAGCTTGAGTGGGTATACTCTAAGTATATTGTTACATATGTCTGTGGTAGCGTGTAGTACCCTGAATATAGCGATGGATGATGTATGCATAGTGATAGGATTGTTTGTGCCTGGTTGTGTTACGCACATGATTGTGGGTCGCTATACTAGTATATAGTTATAGGTGTTGGTCTTGTGGTATAATTATTTGCTAAGGACTTGCCTGTGTGAATGTATGTGTGCTAGCTAAACTAGGTGTGTAGATGTGCTGAGTATATAGTGGTATGATTAGTATATATGAATGGAATGTTAGCGTGTGTGGATGTGCACCATGCATGGGTAAGTATGTGCTTAGTTATATGTTGGTGACTATGGTATGTGTGGCTTGTCGTGAATATAGTTATAGGACCGTATGTGATGTGAATATATGGTGAAATATTTGCATGCATTTGAATGACTATAAAATTGTGAAATTATAGTAGTGGTGAATGTATATTAGATATAGTAAACTTGATTTAATAATGGTATGGTGTGACTGCATGTGTTGATGTGTTTGGTATTGGATGTATACTTGGAGATATAGGGAGTAGTGTATCCTTATTGTTTTGTGCATAGATAGTTATCTAAACGTGGAGTATTACGATGGTATCTGCTGGTGTGAACTATTTAATTGGTTGTGAGTATGTGCACCATGGTATGTAATAAGTGTTTAATAGTTATATAGGGATGTATGTGATTATACGAATGATTGAAGTACATGTATGAATTTGACTGACTATGATAGGTGTAAGTTTAGAATGGGCGTAAATATAAACATGTTGGTAGTGTTCCTGCTTGACTACCTAGTGCATATATAAGCACTTGTAGTAACTATATCTGGTTTGAATTATATTGTGATATGATTTGGGGTAGCTACTAGAGTGACTAGATATATTTATAGTTAGAAAGTTCGAGGATGCACTTTATTCTAAGGTGGGTAGGATGTAACGGCCGGTACTCACTATTCGTTATACGGCTGTGTGTATAGCAATTTCGGGTACCTGATTGGTTTTGTTGCTTTGTGTGTGTGTCGTGTCATTGAGTCGATAGGGCCGTAGCACCTTAGTTGCATCCTTAGCAAGCTGACCCCCGACATGTGCCCAACTTGGTTTTACTGTCGCCGTTGGACCCCGTATCCTTTGTACGCTTTTCGTGCACGTATTCTTGTTCGTGCACGTATTTATTTTAGACTTTGTCTGTAACCGAACCATATAGTGTGATAAGTCGTTGTGACCCTCTCGAAGAGTATTAAATTGTGGAATTAATTTGGAATGTCATTTCACGGGTCGTTCTCCCACGATTTGACTTTGTTTGATGAGACGTCACGATTTTCACTTTTGTCACGAGGCCTTTCTATTTTTAATTTCATTTCTCGTCATCGAATTTGTGATATGTATTCTATGCCTTCTTTCTCTCGTCGTCCTGGTCGCCCCAGTATTTATTTCACGATTTTTGGGCTTCATTTGACCTACTTGCGCTTTTTGGCCCAACCTATTGTATTTTTAACACTAAGTTTCATTGTGTTTTTCCCTAATGATTGTTTATTAATAATTACATCAGAATTTGACTTAGCCCAACCCTTTGCCTAGCCTTGGCCGCACACACCTGGTAGGAGAGAGAGAGATAGTAGGAATTTGAATGTTTTTAAATAACAATTTCTTAAACAATTAGCCCTAACTACCCTAACCTATAGCCTACCCACGTTTCAGCCCCCACTCCCCACGTGATACATACTCTCCCCTATTATTTAATCAATCTAGGTTACAATTCTTCCCAGAAATCACGCGAGCACTGCCCCCTATCATTTTTTCGCAGCAGCTTCTCCCAGGCGCCACTCTTTCGTGTTCTTCTCCTTCTGGACCCACGCACGGTGGCTAAACCCATCGCCGGCAGCCCTAGGCCACCGCCCTGACGTCCCACTCCCTCTGCACCACCGTGGGACCCTGCAACTACCAGAAAAGGCCCCCAAGCCGCGGTTTCCCCACAGCAGCAACGCACAGCAGCAGCGACGGCCGCCGCCGCGGCTTCTCCCCTCCGCCGTCGACCCTCTGGATCCCCCTGCACCTCCCGCGGTAGTTCCTCAGCCGCCTAGCCTCGAAACAGCGAGTAATCTCGCTGTTACACATGTATAACGACATATCATCGCGTCGTTGAGATTTCGGCATCCCCTCTCGCTGTTGGATTCTTTCAATGTCCTCTACATCTCCTATGGGTGTTTCCCGACGTCACGATCGTCCCCTACGATGTTTGACGTCGTAGACTTCATGTACGTCGACCCGTTCGACTCGGTTCATTGTTACGGCTTCCCGGAAGCCGTTCAAACGTCTACCGACCTATACTCGCTGATTGGAATCTTGCTCGCTGATCTGGTCGCTGCCCAGGAATTGGCGAGCATGGAATCTTATTTGGAATCTGGACGTGGAGCGTTTCTATTATTCCAACCCCTGGCGTTGCTACCCGACGCCAGTGTAGCTCTCACGTCGTGTAAGGGCTGGTGGATCTGAGCACATAGGTAGACTGGACTGTTTGGACGGTGTATTCAGAACAATTGATTGCAGGCAAGTGAAACTTGCCAAACTTGTGTTTTAGGCCATGTCTTAGGCCATTCCCCGTTTTAGCGTAAAAGAGACTAGGCGACGAAATGATACTCGCCTAGACACAACTTTAAGATCTAGCTTGACAACGAAGCTAGATCTGTCACCCTGCCATGTCATTCATGCATTATTGCCTGTCACGTTTAATTACCATATCTGTACGCTTATTACTTTTGCTCTGTCATGCCTGTCACATTTAAATTCCTTATTTGTACGCACTTAAATTATACTCTGTCATGACATGCATCCTACCTGCCATCCATGCTTGAATGTTGCATTCGTAGCACACGCTACAGTACTTCCTTGTTGAGGCTAGGCACCTGCGTTGCAGGCACAATCCTATGCCAAATACACTTCCTGGCTCGTGATCCAGAAGCGGGCTACATGTGTTGGTCAAAATCCAATGCCCGATACACGTGGAGGGGTAGGGATAAGCGATCACTTGATCGTAGGAGTTGGCCCGTACAGCCGCTCCAGCCAAAAGGCGTAATCTCTGTGCATGACGTGTTTACTTGACGTGTTTACTTGACTTTTAAAAATCCATGTGAATGATTTCCCTGGCCATGTATAACTTGTTGCCATGTATAACTTGTTGCCATGTCATACTTGACGCACTTTATTACTTGTTGCATTCATATCTTAAACTGCCATGTCATCGCATACTTTTAGAACTGCTAGGTTGTTTCCTCCTTTTAGTTCCTTGTACAAGTCTCTAGTAGACTTGCTGACATGTGCCCCTTTTCTCTTTTGGGTGTCACATGTTAGATTGTGAGCCAGAGTTGGTCGTCGAGGACGAACAGGTTGCAGGTGTTGAGTTCGAGGATATTGGAGACCAGTCCTAGAGCTCCTTCTTGCTGTTGTTATTTTCTGCTTAGTCGTTGTTAGGCTGTCGGTACGTAGAACCTCTTTTCTTGTTGATGTTATGTATTATGTCGGCTATGCCTTAGGCCTCTTTCAGACTCTTGTACTCTCCATTTAGACTCTTCTTTTTAGCCTGGTGGCTTTTCTGTGATGTTGGAATTTATTGTGGACATTCTGAGATTGAAATAATTTAATCTGTCTCTTTTCTTTATTATTATCTTTGATCTGATTCGCATTTGCAAGGACCTATACTTGGTTATTCCAGACGCTTTATAGACTGGAGCCTCACAGCTCCAAGTCTGAGCGGACTTCTCACGCCTCGCCTCCATTTTAAGGAAGCAGGTCGTGCCACATGGGGTGGATCGGTTCGCCAGTGACGAATGAGGCTCTGAAGGAAAGGCAGGTCACGTTTGACCGACTGTTGAGTCATCGCACCATCATGTCCTGCTAAGAGGAGCAAGGAGGAGAATCGGTTAGCTTGGTCATCGTCACGAAACATAACCTCGTATTCGGCGTCGCCTATGTAAAAGGGGTCAGAGGGGAGGGGGGTGGGTGGTGTAGGGGTGGTGGTGGATGATCCGACGACGGTGTTAGCTCGAGTAGGCGAGCACGTGCGACGTGTACGTCGGGTAGGCCTGGGGTTGGATGTGCCGGTGTTGGCGGGTCTAGCGTGGCGTGCAGGCATTGTGTAATTGGAGGAGAATAGTATTATACTATGTAAAGCAAATTGGGCAAATAGGGAACGAATTTACCGGTTAAAATGAGATGGCGTTGTGTCCTCGTCGGGAGTGCCGCTGATCCGGAGTATCCCCATGCTTTTCAAATAAGTGTTGGCAATTTGAACCTGAAATAGGGAACATGAGGATGTCAGAACACTTAAGCACAAACAAGCAGATTCAATTACGAAGGGTGTTTGGTTGTATTAAACGACGAGAGGCGACCTTGTGGAGAGATGGAACGTCTTCAGGAGAGATGGCGACGGCTGTGAAGAGGGAAAGAGGGTTTGGCCGAGCGAAGAGAGGATTTTTGAATAGGATTCAGCTTCATGGGCGAAAGCGGTTTGGTCGAGAGGCCCATCGAACTGATAAGCAGTGAGACAAGACTCGGACCGAGCAACCCGGTTGCTCGATCGGTTAAGTTGGAGAAATAATGACTCGGGCCAAGCAATTTTATTGCTCGGTCGAGTTGTATGCGGTCGCAAATTACTCGGGCAGAACACGATGAAACTCCATAATGAAATTCCTACAGCCTGCTCGGTCGAGCAGGTTGTAACTCAGTTGAGTCGCCTATTGCTCGGGCCGAGATGATTATTACTGATCGGGTTGGCAGCGCGACATTTTTCTCCTCAAATTCGAAGCCTGTAGTACTCGACCGAGTAGAAGGATCCTTGGTTGAGTCGCATATTGCTCGGGCCGAGTCGATTTAATCCCGTCTGGGTTGGCAGAGTGATGTTTTCTCCCCTATTTCAATACCCTGTAGTACTCGACCGAGCAATTCGATACTCGGGCCGAGTATATTTCTACTCGGACCGAGTAGCAAGCAGCTCGGGCCGATCGAAAATGGCTGCGTTTCTCCGTATCTGTGCTGCTCGATCGAGCAGGCAAGCTGCTCGATCGAGTTCCCTGTGCCTTTTCTGCCCATCTTCCTGGGCTATCCTGTGCTGTACTCCATCTTCCCCTGGTGAATTGCTCTCATATCTAATCTGCACAAAGTAGTAATTCATCAATTTTTGTATGGTTTTCAAAATTTTATTTCGAAAACATATAAAATAAGAGTAAGAAACTGAAAGAGAGGATCCGGAATCCAAGAAGTTGGGTTGCCTCTCAATAAGCGCTCGTTTTTAGTCGTGAGCTCAACTCCCCTTAGATATATCAGTTGTCATTGGGGAATTCCTCGAGGAAGCACGTCTCCTCCGGTCCTCTAGGTTCTCCAGCTCTGTAAGGTTTAATTCTTTGACCGTTAACCTTGAAATTTCCGTTTTTTCCCTCGAGCTCAACAGCACCTCCTGGGGATAAGCTTACTATCTTGTAGGGGCCGGACCACCTTGATTTTAGCCTTCCAGGGAAAAGGCGTAGTCTTGAGTTATATAGAAGTACCTGGTCACCGACATCATGGCGAACAACTGTGATATTCCTATCGTGATAGGCTTTGGTCCTCTCTTTGTATATCTTTGCATTTTCATAAGCATGACGCCGAATTTTGTCCAACTCGTTGCAATGAAGGGCTCGTCGGGTGGCGGCGCTTTGGTAGTCAAAATTCATTCTCTTTATCACCCAATATGCTCTATGCTCCAATTCTACCGGAAGGTGGCAAGCTTTTCCGTACACCAGCCTATATGGGGTTGTGCCGATGGGGGTTTTGAAGGCAGTGTGATACGCCCAAAGGGCGTCGCCCAACTTGTGCGACCAATCCTTCCTTGAGGCGCTGACTGTTTGTCACGACCCGCTTCCCTAAAATGGAGGCAAGGCGAGACGAGGCCCGCTCAGGCTTGGAGCTGTGAGGCTCCAGCCTGTAAAGCGTCTGGAATATACACGCAGGTCCCTGTAATGTGACACGGAACAAAGATAACAATAATAGAAAGAGACGGATAATATTAAATTATAATCTCAATGTCCAGATAAAATTCAACAACCGCAGAAATGCCACCAGGCAAACAAAAAGAGTCTAAAAGAAAAGGCCCAGCATGGCCAACAAAGAAACTAACAACAAACGGTGCTACTCACCGATAAACAACAACAACTAAGGAAAGGACTGTGAAGGAACACTAGGACTAGTCACCAGTGTCCTCGTACTCCACGTCAACATCAGCTGTGAGATCAGGCACGAACTCCACGAACTCGTCGCCCTCAACAGCAGTCTCTGGCTCAGCAACTAACATGCGTCACCTAAAGAGAAGAGGCACATGTCAGCTGATCACTCCTTATTTTACACCTTTTTTCCGTGTATTTGCATGCCATTTAGATTGCCCAAATCATGTTTTTCACGATATATCGACGATATTGCGATGCTTTTCACGATTTGTTGTTTTTGCCGCATTTCAGGTGATTTGGCACGATTTGGAGTGATCTCGAGATGCGCCTACTCTAGACGGCCACCGACGACCTCCCCGAGGGGTATTTTGCTGTTGGAGAGGAGCGGAAGAAGAATGGACGTCGCAGGAGCGACGAGGAGGCCAAAACAATCAGATTGGGCATTTTTTGTGTCCCACTCGGCTGAGTGGAGGAGCCACTCGGTCGACCAGCGAGACACTGCTCGGCCGACCCGTTCAGACACGATTTCCATGTGTACTCGGCCGAGCGACGGAGACCACATCGGCCGAGTGACGATACCACGTCCGCCCGAGTGGCGCCCAGACGAAGCCCCTCCAAAATATCGAAGTTTCTGTTTTTCGGCCACCTGAGCTTTAGAAGACCCACTCGGCCGAGTGGATTATCCCGTCCGCCCGAGTGCAGTGAAGCCGTCGGCCGAGTGACGACAACTCACTCGGCCGAGCCGCTCCCGAAGTGAAGACCCCTGAAGGCCCCGACTTACTGGAAAAGTACAGGGTTTCTCACTCGGCCGAGCGACATTTGTCACTCGGCCGAGTGCGATGCGCTGCCTGTAGCGAAATTTGCGGAAAACATGCTGTGCATGGGCGTTTTGGTCAAGATTTTTGGACGATTTTTGGGGCTATTTAAGCCCTGTTTTTACCCTAGTTTTGGGAGCCATCGCTTAGATTTTTTGCAGCTTTTTAGATTACTTTTTAGCTTTATTATTGTGATTGGAGAAGAGGAAAAACTTGGATTTTTGTTGGATTAAGTTGAAGAACTCCATTGGTTTGCATCTCTCTTCCCTAAAAATTCTATTTTTATTGTTTATCTCAATATTTGTGATGAATTCCATTGCTTATTTCATTGATCAAATTTGTGATATTGCTATGATTTGTGAGTAGTCACCACGTCTTGGGGCGTGGGGATGAACCCTACGAGCCCTATTTCATAATTGTGATGAATTGGTGGAAATTGAGCTAGGGTTGTTATTTGAGATTAGATTGGGATCGATTTACTACGGATGGCTAGGTATTCATATCAATTGGGATTTGCAAGAGATTGGATCCCAATTCGATAGGAAACCCTAGAAATCCGAATTGGGTTGGAGTCGGATTTTCGAAGTATCGGTTTGCAAGAGATTGGACCGATATTAGGATTTCCGGGTGCAATTCCATGCCAATACCCATTTGCAAGAGATTGGACGGGTAGGAACTATCCCAATCTAGATCGTGGACCGAGTTTGCAAGAGATTGGGCTCGGTGCGTGATTGGACGATGATGTTGATCCTAATGCTAGCTTCCCTAGGCTAGGGTTTGCAAGAGATTGGACCCGAACCTAGGAAAGCTATAGACCGGCAACAGCGCGAGAGCGTGAGCTTGGTTCTACATTCAGTTGCAACTAGTTCATCCGAATTCTCATTCTAGCAATTTTAATACCGACGAACCACTTTTATGAAATACGGTGAGTAGCGGGGATTCCCCATTCCCTAGACGTTCTTTATTTGATTTGATACTTCGCACATTTGTCTGACGATTGTGACAGGATCGCCCAAGGCAATTATCTCTCTTGAATAGCCAGGTTGATTAGGAACAAGCACGGTCATTCGTCCTCCCTGTGTTCGATACCCGCTCGCCGCTATACCGTGCGCTTGCGGTAAAACTACAACCGTCGCTCCGGGACGTGTATCCGGGGCGCGATCAAGTTTTTGGCACCGTTGCCGGGGAGGCGATTGCGTTTGATCCTTTCTCACCCTAGCTACTTCTTTCTTTTATTTTTATTTTTTTTTCTTTTTTTTCATTATTATTATTATTTCCATTACTATTCTTACCTAACCCTTCCACGGTACTAATCATCTCTTTGAAACTCTGTTTTCCCTGTGCATGTACACGAGATCTACGGCGGACCCCGAAGCCTTATTATTTGATCCGGAGATCGAACGTACCGCGCAGAGACTTAGAGCGGAAAGAAGACAATATCCGGAAGGGCGGTTTATGACCAACCCGGAAACTCCCGAAGCATTGGCGGCAAGGATGGCGAGAATAATTTCTATTCGCGATAGGCTTCGGCCTAAGACCTCTTCTACCACATCATCCATTGCCGTGCCAGAGTTGGCGACCGACAAGAACTTCGAGCTAAAGACTGGATTGGTGGTTTTGATGCAACAAGACCCATTTCATGGGAACGCCCATGAGAACCCCCACTACCACATCCAATCATTCTTGTCGAAGTGCGCCACATTCCAAATGCCGGGGGTCCCCATCGATGCCATCAGACTGCGTCTCTTCCCCTTCACGCTAAAGGACAAGGCACTCTATTGGCTGAGGACGCAGGCTGACGGAGTTTTCACCTCTTGGGACGGGTTGGCGGATGCATTCATTGACAAATTCTATCCGCCATCCAAGACGGTGAAGATCCGGAGCGCTCTCATGTCCTTAAAGCAAGGACCACAAGAGACGCTCTATGAAGCTTGGGAGCGATTTAAGGATTTACAGCATCAATGCCCGCACCACAGTATAGAAGATTGGGAGCTAGTGCATAGCTTCTACAACGGTCTCCAACCGGGGACCAAACAAATTATTGATGCCGCGGCGAATGGTGCTATCTTGTCAAAGACTCCCGAGGAAGCTACGGCCCTAATAGAGGAGATGGCCTCAAATAAACAACAATGGGGCGATGAGCGAGGACACTCCACGTCCTCCTTAAAGCCAACAAGCATCTACGAGGCGAAGGCCGTAGCGGAGCTTACGAGCAAATTTGATTCTCTCCACAAGGTGGTGGAGAGATTGGAGAAGTTCATTACGGAGCCCCAAGGAAGCCCTTCCACCTCCGCGCCGACGAACCAAATGTGTGATTGGCAAGACCAATCTCAAGCCATGTACTCGGGAGGAGAGCAAGTAGAAGGATCCTTGGAGCAAGTACAATATGTTGCGGGGAACCAAGGGTATTGGTCCAATCCGGCCGCAAGAAATCATCCGGGATTCTCCTACGCCAACAATGAAGGAGCTTTGAACCCGCCACAACAACCGCCTAATCAAGCTCGGCCACCACCACCCCAACAAAAATATTACCCACCGAGGGGGCCTACTCAACAAAAATTTCAACCGAAGCAACAAGTTCCACCTTATAGGCCTCCTGGATACAACCAAGGGTGGAGGAATCAAAACCAACGCCCTCCACAAGCTCCGCAACGAACCGACTTCGAAACTAGAGTGGAGGCGTTCATGGTCGAGCAAAATAAGGTGAATGCTACTTTGAAGGCGGGGCAAGACTCTCTTAATACCGTAGTGGCTCAAATATCGGAGCAATTGGCTTTGCTCAATCGGAACACTCAACGATTGCCGGTGCAACCGGAGCAAAACCCACGGGGCAACACCGGCCACATCAACGCCGTAGTTGCCGTTACTACTAGAGGCGGGAAGGACACCACCCCTGCCATGATTCCTACCGAGGAGCCCGTGGAGGAGCGCTTGGAGCCAATTGAGCCAATAGTAGAAGTTGAAAATGAGAAGGAGCCGCATGACGAGGAGAAATCTAGAGCGGAGCAATTGATTGAGGAAAGGCGCTTCATGCCACCGGTCCCATTCCCCCAAAGGCTCGCTAGAGCTAAAATGGAGAAAAGGCTAGCAAAATTTCTCGAGTACCTAAGAGGAGTTAGCCTAAATATTCCCTTCCTTGATGCCATCGTTGAGATCCCCACATATGCCAAATTCTTGAAGGACTTGATTTCGGGGAGAAAGAGGAAGGAAAAGATAATGCTAGCCGAGGAGGGCTCTTGGTTCACCAAGAGAGAGAAGGAGCCGGCGAAATTTAAAGATCCGGGGAGTTTTCGGATCCCTTGCACCTTGGGCGGCGTTCCTCTTCAAAAGGCGTTGGTTGACCTTGGGGCTAGCGTGAGCCTCATGCCCCTCTCCATGTTCTTGAGACTAAACACCGGGACAAAGTTGAAACCCACCGACATGCGCATTCAATTAGCCGATGGACGGATAACAAGGCCGGTGGGGATTGCCGAAGACATCCCACTTCAAGTCCCGGGTGGAATATGCTTGCCATGTGACTTCGTCATCATGGACGTTAAGGAGGAGGGAGACACCTCATTGATACTTGGACGCCCATTCCTCGCCACCGCCGGAGTCATCGTCGACGTGCGCGAAGGTACCTTAACCTTAAACGTCGGAAACATCGAGGTGGAGCTCCACATTCCTAAGGCTATGAAGCATATGCCTTATCACGAGGAACTTGACTACATGGACCTCCTTGATGAGGTGATAGAAGAGGCGATTCCCCACTCAATTGGCGCCCTTTTTGATGAAGATTTTGAAGAAGGCCCGGATTTAGGCCATGAAGAGAATAAAGATGATTCCCCCGACCTCTCCGGTGAAGAAGATGAAGGCGACGCTGATGTCGCAAGAATTCGAGAGCTCTGCAAGCTCTCGACATTAAAGTCTCCAAAGAAAGCTCCGCCGGCACGGAAACCGGCATCACCGGTTAAGCCGTTGACCGGAGCAAACGCTAGCTTGGGGGAGCCTCCCCCCGACAATATTCGAGACGAGAGACCACCGCGGGAGAACGCGCCGCCGCCACATCCAAATCCAAGCGCGCTCCCCGGAAAATTCGATGGGTGCATCTCATATGCACCAAACATCCCGCATTGATTGAAAATTATAGGGGGTCGAGCTCACGACCTTAAACGAGCGCTTGTCGGGAGGCAACCCGACGGTTTTTGCTTTATTTTTACTTTTTCTTTATTTTCGTTTTAGAAATTTTTAGTGTTTCAAGTCGTTCGCCCAAAAATTTTGTGATAACGGGTCCTATTTTTCTTGACAGGAGAGGAGATAGGTAAATCCATCATGAGGAGGATGAACGAGACGACGAGGAGCGACCCAAGAAGGCGCTCGACGCTTAGGAGGAGGATGAAATCGACTGGAGGAAGAAAGACGGAGTTTAGAGCCCAAACGAAGACAAACATAAGAAAACAAGGCTCACTCGGCCGAGCATACTAGTCACTCGGCCGAGTACAGAAGTTCGTCCGACCGAGCCGCTCACGAACGAGGGAAGTCTGCTGTACCCAACTCTCTGTCTATTGTCCTCATTTCATTATAACTGCTACTCGGCCGAGTATATATATTCACTCGGCCGAGTGAAACGGATACCCTCCTAGGGCGAGTCATGCCGAGTAGCTTGAGTCACTCGGCCGAATGGACTTACTCCACTCGGCCGAGGCTGGCAAAGCCACTCGGCCGAAGCGATATCGGGGAGGAACCTTTCAATGGTCTCGCTCGGCCGAGTGACCACGTCACTCGGCCGAGTCGTAAGTTTTATTATATAAGGGCCGAGGGGGCTCATTTTTCGAAATCCCAAAAACCCCCCCCAAGCGCCCGACGCTCCAGCTCCCCTCACCCGATCTCGCTTCGCTCAGACCCTCACTCACCCGGACGACCTCGCCGCGCCGCCGCTCGGTCCGCCACCGCCGGCCGAGCACACGCCGGTGCCTCGCCCGAGTCGCCGCCGGCGGCACGCCGTCCGATCACCTCCGGTAACCCTGTTTTCACCGTTTTCTCCTCTTTTCGTGTATTTCTTGAGGATCCATGTGCTAAACGCCCCCCTAACCCAAATCAATTCCTATATCTATCCATTATACCCCTATTGCTCCATACATTTTGATTATTACTCGCTGATATCGCTTTTTCATGCGCAGGTTGCTTTTTGGAGCTTAGGGGAGCTCAGGGGAGCTTCTACGGGCTGCTCAGGACTTCGTGAAGGCGCGGACTTCGCACGCTTCCACTGCTTAGCACTCGCGGCGTGTTTGGGTATACTCCTTCCATTCTTTTACACGCACCGCACTTTTTTCACTTTTTCGGCGCGCTCGGGGCCAATATGCCGCCCCGGACACGGCCGCGGTCGACGAGAGCTTCCGCCAAGCGGAAGCGGTCGGACGAGCCAGGCCCCTCCCACTTGGTGGAGGACTCTTCTCCGCCTTCCCCCACACACCCCGCACAGCCTACAGGCCCCGCACACCCCGCACAGCCTGCAGTGCACCCACAGCCCGCACAGCCCGCACAGCCACTCCCCGCCGCTGCACAGCCACCACCACCGGCTCCACTGGTCGGGCCGCTCGGGATCACGTTCCGAGACGACGCACACCGCGCCGTCTTCGACCGTATCTCCCAGCGCTCGATCGTACCCTCCAGGTTTGCACACCTCGCTGACCTTGGACGCCTGGGGGTACTAGAGGGGATACTCACGTTGTACGACAACGTGGGCTGGCGCGACTTCCTTCAGGTGTCGGCGGACACGTTCACCCGCCCGACACTTGAGGTTTTGAGTTCGATCGCCCGGACCGATGAGGGATGCTCATTCAGGTTCATGGATCGAGAGTGCCAGGTCACTCTCGATATGATGAGAGCGTTCTTCTCATGGCCCGCAGTCCCCGGAGCCGATCGCGGTTACGGCCCTACCCACATCCCCCCACCTTCCTTCGACGCCGGCGCCTTCTGGGCCCGGATTACAGGCCACCACGCCGCCTTTGACCCTAGTAGGGCCAAGGCCTCGGCCATTGTCCACCCCTGCCTACGTATTGCCCAGCGCCTCATGGCGACCACCTTTTTGGCCAGATATGAGCCGGGCACGATGTCTACGCCAGAGCTCTACATGCTCTATGCGATGACACGTCCCAGAGCTCTATCTAGGGATGGACACGAGCTTGTCCCCGCCATCGTGATCGACATTGCGGCTTGGTTTTTAGACCGCATCATTGTATCGGTGGGCGCTCGCTCACCGATCTGCTGCGGCGGTCTGATCACCCTGCTTACCATGATGACGGGCGAGGACCTACCTGACGACCTGCGGCGAGTATCGGGCCCCACTTCTTTGTCGATTGATGTCATGGCCTGGATGAAGATGCTTCATCCGCATGGTGAGCGTCACTGGGTCTGGTTGCACGGCCCCTACGGGGCCGATTACATGATTCTCCCGAGCCCTGCTCGGACCCAGATTGCACCAGCCCACGTTGACTGGCTCCCAGAGATGGATGTCCTCATCCCCGCCGCCTACGTGCTCGAGGCCGAGGAGGCCGAGCAGGCCCACGCTGCCCACGCTGCCCAGGCTGCCCCCGCAGACCCTGCTGCACACCCTGCCGAGCCTGCCGCCGACCCTGTTGACCCAGTGGCCCCTCAGCCCATACCAGTCGTTTCCGTTGCTCCTGACACTTCTGTCCCCACCTCTGTCAGTGTCGAGAGTACTTTTGCTGAGCCCACTCCCACCACTGTCACCACTTCCGAGGCTGTCCCCACCACTCCCGCTGCCACCTCCGGCCCTCTGCCCGTGGAGCCTCTTTGCTCCGCACTCCCCGAGCGCCCGCCGACCTTTGTCGAGCATGGAGAGCCCTCGTTTGCTGCAGTCGTGGAGACCATGGTTGGCATGATCTCCGCTGGGATTGCACCTTTTGGTCCACACAGTTCCGCCCCAGCGGTAGAGTCCTCTGTCTCCACAGCCGCCGTATTCTCCGAGAGCGTCGTGGCGTCTGTCCACACTTCTGGGCCACTGACCTCTCTTGCCACCTCGTTGCCACTTTTGCACGCTTCCTTTGCTACCGCTGCCTCTACTTCTCACCAGCCGGCGTCCCGGCCTCACACTGAGGCCAGGCCCACATTTGCTGGCGCGGCACCTTTTGTCCCCTTCCCTGCTGAGCCTGTTACTTACTCTACACGCGTACGCCAGCCTCGCCCTGCGCAGCCTAGACCGGTGCGTCCCTCTGCACCACCCCCACCCGACACTGTACTGCAGAGCATTCGTGCTCTTGAGTTGGCGGTGGGCGGTCTCAGAGGTGACCTTAGGACCCTGTCCTCCACCGTCTCTACGATGGCTGGACGCTTTGACCTGATCCCTCAGATCCACTACTGCCTGACACAGATCTTAGAGCGTCTCCCGCGCGTACCCCCACCCACCCAGCAGGTTCCCACACACACTTCCACACACACTAGACCTGCCCCCACTTCCACGCCCACCTCAGCTCAGTAGCCTACACCACCACCACCACCACCTCCACCTCGGGACGGAGACGGTGCAGCGCCACCTTCTTAGGCACCCCTGATGCCTTAGTCTATTCCTGCCGTTAGGCTGCCCGTTTCTGCTGGGTCCCGTTGCATTTTTGTACGCCCCCCTCCCCTCACTTATTTTGGGATTCTCATTTTGCCGTATCTATTTATATATCCTTTTTTGGGAGAGGGAGAGTTTTTGGTGACACATCTATACTCATATCACTCATATCTGTGCATGCATCATATCCGCATCATATTTTCATTTCTTTATTTTTCGTTTTATTATCTTTTTTCTTTCATTCATGCATGCATACTCACTTGCCCCTCACATTACTTGTCTCTCTGTGTGCCACACTTTGCACATTGAGGACACTGTGCCGTTTAGCTTGGGGGAGTGAGTTCTCACGTTCTTTTTCATTTTGCCACCTTTATTTTTAGTTTTTCACGCCACTTTCCGCTTTTGCACTTATTTGCACTTATTTTCATCATTTTTTCTCATTTTACCATGCATCACGTTTTTCTTATTTCTCTGCGTGCCGCATTGTAAATAGTTCTATTTTTCCTTTATCTTTCTTTCTTTTTTTTTCATCTCATGTAGAGATGAATTTTCTGTGATGACGTCTACGTGGAGTTAGCTTATTCTATATGCATGCTATATTTGTCATGTCTTAGATTTTATTTCTGATAGCATATGCTATGACTTGCTTTGCATTTAGAAATAGTAACCCACACTTTTTCCACATGAAAATGGATGAAATTTTATTATTAGCTGAGCCTGAATATTCATATGTATGCTATCACAGAAAACACACCAAGATTCACGCATTGAATGCCTATATTTGGAGTACTGATTTCTTTTCCTTTATCACTTCTATATGCATGAATTGTACACTTCACTACAGGATGATTGAATGATGATTAGCTATGATATATCTGGATTAGTTAGCTTTTTTGTGATCAAATCTGAGTAGATTAGATTACCCTGCTGAAGTTGTCGTGCATGTCTTATAGAGTGAGCCGAGAGTTATATATATTTCTTTCTCCACAAATCTTGAACATCATTTCTCTACTTTTAAAAATCATTGGTGAATCTCCCCTTAGTGATTCTATTTTATGGCATTTCCCCCGCTATTGATTCCTAGCTCCAAATCCCCTATTCAAAAAAATAATAATAATAATAAAAGAGAGAAAAACATTCTTGTATATCATTATCTCTATCTGAGTTGGGATCATTGTGTATATATTGCTTATTGCAAAGAAAAAAAAAGAGAGGAAAAATCCTCAATAAAAGATCCCATCTCACTTTCTTTCTCTCTTCTTTCTTTTCGTTGCTTTTGGAGCTATATATATAAAAAATGGGGATGTAAATATTTTTGTGCCACCACGCTTATAGATAAGCTTGGGGGAGGGGATCCATTGATGAGTGAGAGAGTGACTACTTGACATTGCACGACAACCTATGCTAAGTAATATTCTATACTCGGTGAGATTGTTTCTAGCTTTACGAAATCCAGAAATCTAAGCCTAGCGTTCATTTCATGAAATCCATACTTTTCTATTCTCTCTAATCTATAGTGTGATACTCTTATACTCCAGATAGAAAGCGTTCAATTGAAAAGTGTGTGATCTGTGATTTGCATACCGCTTTAAATGATTCAGACGATGTTAATTTTAAAATCATTCCGTTTTTCATGATTATATCGTTGTTCGTGGGTTTTCTATTTCTATTTGCACTATTATACTATGATATCAAAATAAAATTCTTTGACAGGTATTTCTCATTCGGTGCATGTTATAAGAGTAAGTGAAACCCACGTCCTGAGAAAATGATCTAGCATCCCACCTCTTCGCTTCTTTCTTTCTTTCTTCCTACATTGTTTCCATTTCGTTTTCATTCTTCTTCGTTTTTCATTTTTTTCGTTTTTCGCTGTTTTCGTTTTCCGAATCCACCGGGTTCGCCTTTTACTTATCTTCCTCGAGGACGAGTAAGAGGCAAGCTTGGGGGATTTTGATCACTCCTTATTTTACACCTTTTTTCCGTGTATTTGCATGCCATTTAGATTGCCCAAATCATGTTTTTCACGATATATCGACGATATTGCGATGCTTTTCACGATTTGTTGTTTTTGCCGCATTTCAGGTGATTTGGCGCGATTTGGAGTGATCTCGAGATGCGCCTACTCTAGACGGCCACCGACGACCTCCCTGAGGGGTATTTTGCTGTTGGAGAGGAGCGGAAGAAGAATGGACGTCGCAGGAGCGACGAGGAGGCCAAAACAATCAGATTGGGCATTTTTTGTGTCCCACTCGGCCGAGTGGAGGAGCCACTCGGCCGACCAGCGAGACACTGCTCGGCCGACCCGTTCAGACACGATTTCCATGTGTACTCGGCCGAGCGACGGAGACCACATCGGCCGAGTGACGATACCACGTCCGCCCGAGTGGCGCCCAGACGAAGCCCCTCCAAAATATCGAAGTTTCTGTTTTTCGGCCACCTGAGCTTCAGAAGACCCACTCGGCCGAGTGGATTATCCCGTCCGCCCGAGTGCAGTGAAGCCGTCGGTCGAGTGACGACAACTCACTCGGCCGAGCCGCTCCCGAAGTGAAGACCCCTGAAGGCCCCGACTTACTGGAAAAGTACAGGGTTTCTCACTCGGCCGAGCGACATTTGTCACTCGGCCGAGTGCGATGCGCTGCCTGTAGCGAAATTTGCGGAAAACAGGCTGTGCAGGGGCGTTTTGGTCAAGATTTTTGGACGATTTTTGGGGCTATTTAAGCCCTGTTTTTACCCTAGTTTTGGGAGCCATCTCTTAGATTTTTTGCAGCTTTTTAGATTACTTTTTAGCTTTATTATTGTGATTGGAGAAGAGGAAAAACTTGGATTTTTGTTGGATTAAGTTGAAGAACTCCATTGGTTTGCATCTCTCTTCCCTAAAAATTCTATTTTTATTGTTTATCTCAATATTTGTGATGAATTCCATTGCTTATTTCATTGATCAAATTTGTGATATTGCTATGATTTGTGAGTAGTCACCACGTCTTGGGGCGTGGGGATGAACCCTACGAGCCCTATTTCATAATTGTGATGAATTGGTGGAAATTGAGCTAGGGTTGTTATTTGAGATTAGATTGGGATCGATTTACTACGGATGGCTAGGTATTCATATCAATTGGGATTTGCAAGAGATTGGATCCCAATTCGATAGGAAACCCTAGAAATCCGAATTGGGTTGGAGTCGGATTTTCGAAGTATCGGTTTGCAAGAGATTGGACCGATATTAGGATTTCCGGGTGCAATTCCATGCCAATACCCGTTTGCAAGAGATTGGACGGGTAGGAACTATCCCAATCTAGATCGTGGACCGAGTTTGCAAGAGATTGGGCTCGGTGCGCGATTGGACGATGATGTTGATCCTAATGCTAGCTTCCCTAGGCTAGGGTTTGCAAGAGATTGGACCCGAACCTAGGAAAGCTATAGACCGGCAACAGCGCGAGAGCGTGAGCTTGGTTCTACATTCAGTTGCAACTAGTTCATCCGAATTCTCATTCTAGCAATTTTAATACCGACGAACCACTTTTATGAAATACGGTGAGTAGCGGGGATTCCCCATTCCCTAGACGTTCTTTATTTGATTTGATACTTCGCACATTTGTCTGACGATTGTGACAGGATCGCCCAAGGCAATTATCTCTCTTGAATAGCCAGGTTGATTAGGAACAAGCACGGTCATTCGTCCTCCCTGTGTTCGATACCCGCTCGCCGCTATACCGTGCGCTTGCAGTAAAACTACAACCGTCGCTCCGGGACGTGTATCCGGGTCGCGATCATCAGCAAAGTCTACAAGACTTTGTGCACGGAAACTAAAGGAAGTATAAACAACCTAGCAGTTCTAGAGTATAGTATGACATGACATTTTATGCAATGAGAACAACAAGTAAAGTAACAACAGTTTATGACATGGCATGATTTATAGCATGTCAGGTATAACATGGCATGGAAACGTTTAACATGGCATGGAAAAATTTAACATTTACAAGGTCAAGTACAAGTATGTAAGCACGTCGTGCACAGAGATTCCGCCCTTTGGCTAGAGTGGCTGTACGGGCCAACTCTTACGCTCAAGTGACCGTTTATCCCTACCCCTCCACGTGTATCGAGCCAGGGCTTTACCCCCGAACATGGAATGCTCGCTTCTGGATCACGAGCCAGGAAGTGTTTTAACAAGTATGGCGTAGGGTTATGCCCGCATAACGGGTGCCTAGCCGGTAACACGGAAACACGGATTGTACATGGATTTTGTAGCGTGTGCTACGATGCGACATACAAGTCAAATGGCATGTAGGAATGCAGATGCATGTCAGATATTCAAATATAAATTACGTACCGTTAAATAAATTAAACATGATAGGCAATACATGACATGACATGACAAGGGCAATTCTAGCTTCGTTGTCAAGCTAGAATTTGAATTTGCGCCTAGACCGCTATCATTTCACGGTCTAGTCTCTTTCACGCTAAAACAAAGTTATGGCCTAAAACATGGCCTAAAACAAGGTTGGCCAGTTTCACTTGCCTGGTACCGAGGTTGTTGATCGTCGAGTCAAGATCGCTATTCTACGGGGGTTTGGGTTCGTTGTTATGGCAAAACAGAAAATCAGATTTGAGAGTTCTAATCTGGGTTGCATTGGAATCCTATAACGTATAGTAATCCATTTTTATTAGGTTTTCTAAATTATAGTGTGGGTTT
This sequence comes from Scilla litardierei, assembly GCA_030789695.1. Classification (NCBI taxonomy): domain Eukaryota; kingdom Viridiplantae; phylum Streptophyta; class Magnoliopsida; order Asparagales; family Asparagaceae; genus Scilla; species Scilla litardierei. The sequence goes on from CM061142.1 coordinate 254,195,855, forward strand.
TGGGAAAATTAATGGTAGATCACTAACCGTTTATGAAACGAAGATCGAGACGCCTACGGATCTGCAGGTAGGAGAAGATCTCGCTGGATTCCGGATTGCCGTCGCCAAATCAGATCTAGCACAGCAACAGAAGAAGCGATTCCGAAGAACTACGGTTGAAAAGAATTCCTCGCAGCGGCTAAACAACAGATCTGGAGATGGGAGATTGTGGGGAAAATCTGGAGAAAAAGGAGAATTTAGGGTTTTCGGGGTCGGCCGGCAGCCTACGGGGTGGTGCCGGCGCAATGGAGGGTGAGATGGATCATGGGAGGAAGAGGAATGGCAAGAGGAAGCTTGGGGGATGATTGGGGAAGAAAGTTGGAAGGCAAAAGTGAAAGAAGAAGTAGTAACGTATAGGGTTTAAATAGAAAGAAATAGCGGCGGCTACGACTTAACCTAGGGTTACTGGGCAAACTCGTCGGTCAATGAAGAGTGGTCGACCGACTAGTTTGGGAACTAGTCGGTCGGTCGTCCAACTGAGACCGACTAAAAGCAAACAGTGAACAGGGTTGGTACAGGGTAGACAGAGTTAGTCGGTCTGTGAAGGCTCGTCAACCGACTAGTTTGGAAACTAGTCGGTCGGTGATTGTTCATAGACCGACTAAGGGTAAAATTAGATAGATATTAAGTACTGAGAGTTAGTCGGTCAGAGAAGGAACTCTAACCGACTAGTTTGGGAACTAGTCGGTCGGTAGATGTTCTTTGACCGACTAACCGCAAACAGTAACTCGGCTGTACAGAAGAACTCAGAATTAGTCGGTCTGAGTAAAAGTTCTAACTGACTAGTTTGGGAACTAGTCGGTCGAAGAATATGCTTAGACCGACTAAACGTAAACAATAACTTAGCTGAAATTATTATGATGAACTAGTCGGTCTGTGAAGTGTTTCCGACCAACTAGATTGCAATCTAGTCGGTTGGCTCTCCTTCATGAACCAACTAAGATGCACCAGAAGTGCCGAAACGAAGCGTGAAGCTTCAGGAAGATTCCTATGGCCTCTAGGATCACTCTAGCTCTAAGATATGGATGCTATGAAGCTTATCGTAAGAACATCTGACAGGGAAAAGCACACAAGTAGAGAACATCCAATATTATTCGTATTATAGTCATTACAAAAACCGGTCGTTACATCCTCCCCACCTTAAGAAAAATTCAGCCCTCGGAATTTCCCAACACTCACGTGTCAGGGAACAAAAGTGGGTAACGCTCTCTCATCTCATCTTCTCTCTCCCATGTAGACTCTCCTGGCGAACCGTGTCGCCACATCACCCTAACAAGATCGACTGTCTTATTCCAGAGTGACTTCTGACGCCTGTCCAAAATCTGCACTGGCTGCTGGTTATACGTCAGATCGGGGCGAACGGTGATCTTTGAGAAATCCACAGCGTGAGATGGATCGCTGATGTACCGACGAAGCTGCGACACATGGAAGACATCGTGAACTCCTTCCAAAGATGGTGACAAGGCTAGGCGGTAGGCTACCTCGCCAACTCTCTCCAGAATGTCAAACGGTCCAATGTATCTCGAGCTCAGCTTCCCCCGTTTCCCAAAGCGAATCACTCCTCGATTCGGGGAAATCTTCAGGAACACATGGTCACCTGGATGAAACTCCAAAGGACGCCGTTTAGCATCAGCCCAATGCTTAAAACGGTCCTGAGCAATCCTCAGCCTGTCCCGTATGTTTCTCACAACATCCACAGCCTACACTATCATCTCAGGTCCTAACAGCTCCCGATCTCCAATGTCATCCCAGCTCAGTGGCGATCGACATTTCTTCCCGTATAGCGCGGCAAAAGGTGCCATGCCAATACTCGCCTGGTAGCTGTTATTGTAGGCAAACTCAACAAGGTGGAGATGATCCTCCCAAGATCCCTTGAAGTCCAATATACACGCCCTCAGCATGTCCTCCAAGATCTGGATCGTCCTCTCAGACTGGCCATCCGTCTGTGGATGGTACGCCGTGCTGAAACTCAGACTCGTACCCAAACTCTTCTGCAGACTCTGCCAGAACTGAGACGTGAACCTCGTGTCTCTGTCCGACATGATACTCACAGGGACTCCGTGAAGTCACACGATCTCCTCAACGATTCACATTACATCACTATCTAAACTAGGAAAAGGAAATTAAAATGGAGAGTAAAAAGATTTACCTCCATATTTCACCTCGCTAGCGCCTCAGTGGACTGTCCTACTCGGAAAGGAATAAAGTGCGTGGATTTGGTCAATCGGTCTATGATCACCCAAATCGCGTCATTCTGCTTCGAACTCCGAGGTTGTCCAGTCACGAAGTCCATAGTGATGTGTTGCCACTTCCACTCTGGAATCGGAAGTGGTTGTAGTAACCCTGACGTACGCTGATGCTCCGCCTTTACCTGCTGGCAAACCAGACACTTGGCTACACTCCGAGCCACACTCCTCTTCATACCATGCCACCAAAAGTTCAGGCGAAGATCCTTATACATCTTGGTCCCACCAGGATGCACAGAATACGGCGAACTGTGTGCCTCAACCAACAACTCCTCTCTAATGTCCCCAGCCGACACACACAACCTGGCTCCGAATCTCAACGAGCCATCCTCATGAATCAAGAAATCAGTCCGCAGACAGGCTTCCACCAGTTCCCTAATCTTCACCAACTTCGGGTCTCCCGCCTTTCCAGCCTTGATCCTATCCACGATCGTCGACTGTAGCTGCATACACATCAACGAAGAAGTCTCTCCAAGAAGAACAATCTCAATACCGGACTCGCAAAAATCCTGCTGCAATCTCCACTGCGAAGTCAACAACATCACCGCTAGAAGTCTACTCTGCGCATCCGGAACCACATTCTATGATATTCTCGATGAAATCCGAGAAAATGTAACATTCTAAGACCTTGGACAAACTAGCTAAGCAGTTATCGAACTCGGTGCCATAGACAGAAAAGTCGTCCATGAAGACCTCCATGATATTCTCGATGAAATCCGAGAAAATGGACGTCATACACCTTTGGAACGTGGCAGGTGCGTTACATAGCCCAAACAGCATTCTTCGATAAGAGAAGGTGTCGTAAGGGCATGTGAACGTCGTTTTCTCTTGGTCTTCCTGATGCAACGTGATTTGGAAAAATCCGGAATATCTGTCCAAGTAGCAGAAGTACTTGTACTTAGCTAAGTGCTCGAGCATTTGGTCTATGAAGGGTAGAGGGTAATGATCCTTCCTGGTGGCTTTATTCAGTTTCCTATAATCGATACACATGCACCACCCGACGACAGTCCTAGTGGAGATTAATTCATCTTTTTCATTTTTACGACTGGCATGTCCCCTTTTTAGGGACAACCTGCACAAGACTAACCCATTTACTATCAGAGATGGGATAAATGATGTCAGCATCTAAAAGTTTCATGACTTCCTTTTTCACCACCACCTTCATGTTTGGGTTCAATCGCCTTTGAGGCTCAATGGAGGTGGCATCCTTGTCCTCTAGGTGAATCCTATGTGTACATATGGTCTCGCTGATACCCTTCAGGTCAGAGATATTATACCCTATCACTTTTCTGTAAGACCTAAGGATTTTTAGGAGATTCTCTAACTGGGGTTCCGTGAGGTCCGCATTCACAATAATAGGATAAGTGGAATCTTCCCCCAGAAATGCATATTTCAAATTAGCAGGGAGGGGTTTTAATTCTACCTGAGGGGTCGCTGCACCCCCGGTGTCTCTTGCTTGTGAGAATGACGTATCCTCGATCTCGGGTTCAGAGGGTGAAAACTCTTCATTCGAGGAATCATAGGAGGAGCAGGGAGATGATGGTGCGTCGAGGCACATGTCTGCAGGTTCCGCTCCCGTAGCGCACCTGTCAACAGAAGCAAGGTTTTCAGGTATGTGTTCGCTATCAAACGTAAAGTCCGGAATACTTCCCTGGTTGATGTGGTTTTGCGATGGTGGTGGGTTTGGGTACTCCTCATAGGCATGTTCTTCATACGCTGAGATCTGCGGAATGTTGTCGTTATAGAAACCTAATGTATCTCCCTCGTACCGCACATAAGTTCCATCAGCTACGACGACACCATCCAGGGCATCCGCATTATGAAAAGCGGTTGCGATGAAAATCGAGAGCTCTTGTATAGCTGGGTCATCCGTATGGAATTCAACTGGGCCATGGGCCCATACGTCAGCTACTATACTTTCTATTATCTCAAGTATCTGAGAATCGTTCTGTGACTCCAATTGATGAGTCTCTTCCCAATATGCATCAACAGGTGGGGCCTCAATGGTTTGAAGGAGCATCACGTTCTCTTCGAAGCCTACTCGAATGTCATCTTTAATGGTACCTGCATCAGAAACCTGGTTCATTAAGTAATCCATGACTAGTTGCTGATTTGTGTTACCTGCAACATAGGTTCCTGAGACAATAAATCGAACTACATCGATTAGTTCTCTCGCTGCGCATTCAACCATGGACTCGTCCATGTGCGAGTCTTGGAAGCCGTGTATATGATAAGGGGAAAGACTGAACTCCTCTGAGTCGCTATCGGACTCACAGGTCTACTGCATTTGCATTACCACCTCCATTATGCCTGTTTGGTAAGGAAATAATCGCTAGCTGGAGGGAGACGTTAGTAGCAAGGCAGAGAAAATAGAAAGAGAATGAAAATGGTGGAAAGGTGAGAAATGATCAGAATGCTAGTAAACTTCACAAAAAAAAACAAACTGAGATGGAACACTATTACCGTCCCCGGCAACGGTGCCAAAAACTTGACGCACACCTAGGTTCCACCGGGAGGTGTCACGATCACCAGGCATAGTATGGCCCCTAGGCTATGATTTCGGTCTCAATCCACAAGCGAACGGTGTAGAGTTATAGTATAAAAGATTGTCGAATCCCACAGGGACGGTGATAGTGTCACTTGGTTCTCAGTTTATCTCTAAATCTAGAAGTGAGATAGCCGTCGAGGTAAAAGATTTGGGTTGGTGGTTGTTCTAATATCAATAAAAGGGACTAGGGCTTTAGGGATCACCGTTAGGATCGTTGGGGGTTGATGTCGGGATAGGATCCTCACATTGCATTAGGGCTAGGGAATTAATCCCCCTATTCGTACCACTCTCGCGGGTTAGAATTATGGGGTATTTCGGTGGCTCTCGTTGACGCAATAGTGGTAGCCGTCAACGTAGCGGTATAGTTCGTCGATGGGTCCCCCAAGGCGCGAGCCGGGCATGGTCACGTGCCTTGGTTGGATCCACCGATTTCCCTATTCGAATCCTTAAATACCCCTTAAGCACATCAATTCCACAGATCGTGGGCATGATCTCAGTACAGGTTATCTACGGATTCGGTAGGATCAACTGAAATACAACCCTAAATCCCCAATTCAACATAGGGATCCAGATCTACATTTCCCCCCAAGAGTCCTAGGGCTACCCCATCAACCCTAGAAAGAATCTACTCACACATAGCAATAGTGGCAGACAAAAACATCAATTCCAAGGAAGAAAACATTATAGCAATCAAAAGATTAGGGCTAAATACTTACAGCTAGAATAGACGAACAATAGATCCAGAAAAAATCCGAATTCCAATAGACAAAATTAAGCAAGAACAGAAGCAACGATCTCCAAGTGTTTGATCCAAAAATTTCTTACAAAAATATTCTAACAATAATCCTACAAAAATTGCCCAGCTCCTACATCCCAAAAACTCTCAAAAAATCCCCCTCAAAAGCTCTCCTCAGTGGCTCAGCTCTGCGAGCCTTCAGTGCCCCGAGATCACGCGCATCACGATCTTTCAAAACTTTCCAAAAATGGCCCTGAGGTTGCCGACCGAGTAGGTGACTCGGTCGAGCACTCGGCTGCTCGTTCAGTAGCTCGGCCCGTGTAGTTGCGCTGCTCGGCTGCATGGAGAATTTGAAATCGCCCTACCCAGACCGAGTAGCTCTACTCGGTCCGAGTAGGTCTCGACTCGGTCAGATACTCGGGCTCTACTCGAGCGCTACTCGGGCTCTACTCGAGCGCTACTCGGGCTGTGGAATCTGAGGCTACTCGACCGACCTGATGAGCTGCTCGGTCCGAGTCAGCCCGTATCTGTCTCTGCTGTAAATGGAGCTACTTGGTCCGAGTATCTGGGCTACTCGGCCCGAGCATTTTCTGGGAAAATGCTACAGAGGCCCCAGGGGGCTGTCTCTCTCTGCTCTCTCTCTCTCTCTCTCTCCTCCTCCAATGACTCTAAAAGTGCGACGAACTCCTCCAGAGCCCCGCCAATGGGCTCACGAGCATGTCGGATGTGTCCATACTCAAGTTGGGGTCCAAATCGCTCCAAAAATCCCTGAAAACTTACAAAACACTACGAAACTCGAAAATATTGTCAGAAATGCAATATCGTAGTAAAATGAGGGATTTGGATGCGAAAATGGCATGAGATGCAATGGAATAATAATATGAAAATAGTATAAAATATGGACACATCAACCGTGTAATTGGTTGTCACAGAATCATGCTTTTGTGGTTGTCTATGATATTTCTTGGCACGGGCATGTATAGTGTCAGCACGACCATGTCGGGTTTTGCTTCAGCTCTTCATAAAACTACCCACACTACCGTGTGAGAGGCCGTGTGGGGTTTTTAGCATCTTCTCCTCACATGGTCATGTGTGATATGTCACTTGACCGTGTGATCTATTTTCTTCTGCTTTATATGGGGGCCGAGTTGACACGGTCGTGTGTGAGATGTCACACGACCGTGTCATGCGGCTCTTCTTCTTGCACTCCTTTGATGATTTTGATTTCTTCGCTTCCTCGATTGCTTTCTATGCTCTCGTCTTTGCTCTAGAGTCCCAAAATTCATCATTTTCACCTGAAAGCACAAAAGAAACCCAAGAGTAAAAAGAAAAAAGAAATTGATGAATCGAAGAAGAAGATATGAATTTATGGAAGGAAATGCATTGAAAACTATATGAAAAATATATATAATAGACACTTATAAAATATACTGAATCAAGTTTCCAAAGTGACATAGATGATATCAAATCAGTGTCAGGATATGTTTTTATCCTTAATGGAGGGAGCAGTGAGTTGGAAATATTCTAAACAAGACACTGTGCCAGACTCTACGATGGAAGCCGAGTACATCGTCGCTAATGATGCAGCAAAGAAGTCAGTTTGGATGAAGAAGTTCATTACTGAACTTGGTGTGGTTCCATTAATAGTTGATCCAATACCATTGTATTACGATAATAATACATCACTTGATCGAGCCAACGAACCAAAGTCACACAAGAGGTTCGACCATATCCTAAGGAAGTATCTCCTGATACGTGAAATTCAAAGACGCCATGACATTGAAAGAAAAAGTGTTAGCACAGAAAATAATTTCGCAGATCCATTAACGAAAGCCCTTTCACAAAACAGACTAGAGTATTTAATGGATAAAATTGGTATGTGATACTGTAATAATTGGTTGTAAGGGAGATCTTGGGGAATGTATACCCTTTCAGACAATTATTGTATTGTAAGATACATCTTGTTCAAAATGATAGTATACTATTTGGTGTCACGCCCCGCTTCCCAAAACAACGGAAGCGAAACGTGACTAAGGCCCGCTTAGGCAGGAGCTGTGAAGCTCGGACCCAATAAGCGTCTGTAAGGGGTACCATTTAAAATTTTCAGGTTCTTGCATTTATAAAATCCGGAACAACAAAAGTACAGAAGGAAAAGGATGCATTCATTTATATGGAGAGATAATATCCAGCGAGTACAAAGTCTAAAAAGAGAAGCCTAAGCATGGAAACAAACTACCGAAAGAGCCAACTAAAAGTAGTAACCTCTGAAAGGCGACGACTGAAAAGACCTCAAGGTCTGGTCCTCGTCAGGCACGTACTCTGGGTCGACGTCCTCGGGCTCCATGTACTCCGGTAAGTCTAACTCGTCGACGTACTCTGGCTCAACACCTGACGTACAGCATCCAAGAGAAAAGGAACTGTACGTCAGGTAAAGTCTACAAGGAGGGTTAGACTTTACTGCAAGTGTACTGAAAGTTAAAGCAACGGTTTACTGGTTGATTAACATGCTGGGGTTATAACATGGCTGCTATATAAAGTAAAACAGAGCAGGAAAAGTAAACACGACAAGCAGTAGCCGTAGCGTGTGCTACCGACTACGGGACTAAACTAAACGGGTCAAGACAAGACGAGACAAGACATGACATGACATGACAAAACAAGACACATGTGACTCGAAGGGTTCACGCCTTACGGTTCGAGGGGGATCAGACCCTCTCCCTATGCGCACGCTCAACCCAACCCCACCCAAGTGCACAAGACAAGTCCGTACACAGGATCACTCAGTCTAGCTTGGTGAGTGCCCTATTGCCCGCAGGCTGTGTATCCGTACAAGGGATCACCCACTCACTGGTGAGCGCCCTATTGCCCGCAGGCTGTGTATCCGTACAAGGGATCACCCACTCACTGGTGAGTGCCCTATTGCCCGCAGGTTGTGTATCTGTACAAGGGATCACACACTCACTGGTGAGTGCCTTATTACCTGCAGGCTGTGCAAAACAAGACACGACAAGACAAGACAGGGATGGTTCTTCTAGGGGGTCCACACGCACGCACACACAAGGTAACCCTACTGTGTCAAAAGTTGTTGTTGAGCTTAGACTTCGTCGTCAAGTCTAAGCTGTCAAGGGACATCCCGGACGCTATCATTTCACGTCCGGTTCTCTTTGTTCACATTCTAACAGTTGTAGAAGTCTAAGGCCTAAACACGGTCGAAGGTGCAAGTGAGTACACTTGCCTGCGGTGGCGAGTGTGTCGTCCGTCCGGAGCGTCCCGTCCAAGCGTCTCGTTTGCGGTAGTCCGTCTGAAACAGGGTCACGGCGACGGTGTCAGGTCACGTTTTCAACAAATCCTATTAGGGTTTGTTTCTAAAATTGACGGGACTACCATATCAGTCAAAAAGTCACGTTTTGATGTTTTTGTTCAGTCTAGATCGACGTCTACCCTATGTGCACAGAAAAATAGTCCCTTCGTCGATCTTCCTATGGTGGGAAACATTTTACAGATGCTGAAAATAAATTTAGTTCAAGTTGTCCAATTTTAGTTTATGGTTTGATTGAACTACGTTGGGGGTTCGCTACGAGTTAGGGGAAACCAACCTCGTGATGTCGTCCAACAAGCGAAAGTCGGGTCTTAACGGTGAAACGTCGACGTCGTCTGGGACTCCTCAGACACAGGTAGCACAGCGAGATATCTCGGGACAGCGGGGTAGTGGTACAAAATCAGCGAGCTAACAGAGATCCTCCTCCCGTTGCGAGTAGCGCAACGGATCTTCACGATAACAGCGACGTCGGTTAAAAGTACGTGCGTGCAGCAACGCACGTGAACTCTGAGAGTCCAAGGGGGCTGTCGGTAAATGAAGTAGGACCAGAGGAAGATGCTCGACCCGGTGGGTGGCCGACAGAGTGAGCATACAGCGGTGGGTGGCCGTGAGAAGCTGGAGAGGACAGATTCGTGCAACATCTGTTGTCACGCGTCTCATCGGAATTCCAGCGACAAACAGCGAAAACGGGTAGTTGCAAAAGGTAAAGGACTTCAAGACGAAGCCAACGGCAGTGGAGTTGTCACCGGGGGTGGTCGGAGGTGGGCGTGAGCCGGCGTGGAAGTTCAGCTTCCAGATCTGTGAAAAACAGCCGATACAGCGTGTTCCGACGAGGATTCTGGGAGCTACAGGTAGGCTATGATCATGAGGGAAATTGCAGAGCGGAGAGGGGTCAAAGGGGAACAAATTGGCAGTGGTGGTCGTCGGCGGTGGTGGCGGCCGGTGGCTGGCCGTGAACAGTAACTCCGGCGGCCAGATCTGTCAAAAACTGCGAATGGGCTTGGTTTCAACGGATTTTTCAGGATCTACAGGTGAGAGATGAGTGTAAGGAAAATTTCAGTTGGTAGAGGTGTTCGATAGGAGTCCAACGGCAGTAGGGTGGTCATCGTAGGTGGCCGGATGGCTGGTGGGCGCGAGCTTTCCTGGCGGTGGCGCAGATCTGTAAAACTGTCGTTTGGGTTGTGTTTGAAAACATTTTGAGGGAGATAGAGATGAGGGAAGAGGGTAAGGGGAGTTGGAGACGACTGAGGGGTCAGAGAGGAGTTGAATGGCGGTGGCGGCAGCAGCTGGAGGTGGCCGAAGGGCGACGGGCGTCGGCTTTTCCAGTGGGCGGTGGATCTGTCCAAGAACTGTGTTTTGATGGGGTTTTCAATGGGTTTTGAGGGGTTTCGAGATGTGTTTTGCAGGGGAGAGAGTAGGAGAGAGGGGAAGATGTCGTCGGGGAGGAGGAGAGGCCGGTGGGTGGCTGGAGGATGGCCGAAAGTGGGCTTTTTCCGATGATGGGCACAGCTAGGCGAAATCTGGGCTTGGGCGGCCTTTAGGGAGAGAAAGAGAGGAGGAGGGAGAGTAGGAGGAGGAGGAGAGGGTGGCTGGACAGTGGGGGAGGCCAGGGGATCGTCGGAGAAGATGGAAGGAGGCCATGCGTGATGGTTTGTGTGAGAAAGTTGGGTACGGCGGCTGCAAGCTTCTTCCCCTAGGGTTTTTGCGTGAGAGCTAAAAATTACATGTTAAGTTTGCTAAATATGGACTAAAAGGAGTACACTTTGGGGTAGGAGGAGAGAGGGTGTGTGAGAGGGTAGGGGTTTAATTTGGGTGAGCATAGGCACAGAATCAAAAGTGATACGTATGAACCATATTTGATTAGATTAAGATTTGAATTCGAAATGGGTTAGAGCTAATCGGGTTTTTGGAAATTGATTAGAGGATAAGTCCCACTACGGGCATCAGAAAAATAATCCAAAAATACCTGGACGATCGCAGAGACGAGAAGTACGGGGCTACAGGGTATGGCCGCATGTTAATCCTACCAAAAATTATTATAAAATTGAGAACTGAGCGTTGAAGCCAAAAGACCAAAATGCCCTTCCCTTTAAAGCTATTTTGCGAGAAAACGAGCGGTGAAATGACGTTCCCAAAAATTACTATAAAAATCTTCAGTTTCATACGGTCACAACGACATATCACATCGTATATTCCGAATCCAAGAAAGCGCCAAATAAAATACACACACGATGAGAGTCGTACGCGTAGAAAATACGAACGATCGGAAAGCGGCCGTTACATTCTACCCACCTTAGAAATGATTCCGCCCTCAGAATCAGTTATACTAAAAGTATTAATATCTATATACACTTATGCCTGGAACTCTCATATCTACACATATTAATCGCTAATCCCATAACTTCAAACATCTTTCCTCAAATAATTCGTCGTAACTCGTCCTCCACTAGATACTGCTACCACTAGAATCACACCCTAGCACCTGACTATAGATCCCATTACCGTCCACAATTTAACAATCATCACGTCCCCAATATATATTCTCCATCATATCGGCTCATAAACCTATTCTTCTTAATCAATGAACCATCGAACCACAACTATCCTTACCCCCATCATCTAATCTCCTAATCATATAGAATCTATCTTCATAACATCCCATTCATCTCAACATATCGTGTTATCTCCAATGCCTTCCTACGCCAACCTATAGTCAAATCTTGTTGCTTTAAGTGCCCTTCTCATTCTCATGATCACCCTAACTTATACTATACCTTACTAGCTACTCCTATCTACCACTCATCCAAGTCTCAAGTCTGATAAGTTATCATCTCCCCGCATATAATTTCATCCGACCAGAATTCTCCATTGAGTCTGTCACACAACGGTATTATAAATAAGTCTTGGTCACCTCGTTCTTTTCATCCGAAAGAAATCTAATCTAATATCTTTGTGTTCAAAATCAAGCAAACACCGCTACAACATATCCCATCTCACTCTAAGCCTACCCGCAAACATAACCCTATAACATTAATAGCTAGTACTAACAATATCATAACAATCAAACATAACGCTCCCGAAGAGGGAAAGGAAGGAAGTTTAAGGCCAATGACATATTTTTTAAAAAAATATGTGGGAAATACGTGTGGAGTTGTGGTAATGGATGAGGGAAAATAGGTGGGTTATGACCCTGTGAGCTAGTTTCAAAACTTTAAAGATTTGGTTTAAAAGCAAATAAAAGTTTTGATACACTCACATGCAGTCAAAGATAAGCTATACTATAATACGAAAGACTAAGTCTAAGGAATTTCCTGCTATGACGCTATTCTCACCTATATGAATACCATCATTCAAACAACTTCATACATACATCACGGACCACACTGAGTATGCCACATGACACAAGGGACATTCAGTAAGATCCTAAAGGTAACACACTCATACAGGTCCACACACTCTACCTATATACATGCATCACAATGACATCACAAAGCTAAAGGGCCCACTACTAAACTAGAGTTGACACGGCAACTACGAGCACTAATGTCTTTAGGAGACCTAAACCAAAAGCGAAACGAAACAAGATCAGACAGAACGAGTCCCGATAAGGCGGGGATAAGAAGATGGCTGGTTGGCCGGGACAAAGATGTTGCTTAAAATAATTAAAGAATGAAAGAAAGATTACGTGTAAAATTTTGTATCATATATATATATATATGTATATATATATATATATATATATATATATATATATATACCTATAAAAATATGTAGAAAATAGTGAGCAGATGGTAGAAAATTACAACTCGGAAAAAGAGTTAGCCGAAGGAATGAAGAGTAGGGTGAGGTAGTGATTGTTTTGAAAATGAAAATAAGTTTTTTTTGACAAAGATTTTTTTTGTGGAAATATGAGCACGATGAACATAGAACGGATATATATATATATATATATATATATATATATATATATATATATATATATATATATATATATATATATATAAAAAGTTCTCTTTAGTTTAGCAAATATTCTAAAAGTACGTACGGTAAGCAGTTAAAAATAAATTTCGTAGCTTAGAAAAAAAATGATATATTGAATTTCCAAAATGGTAACAAAGTTTTAAAACTAAAATACGGAGAACACCGATTCGAAATTAAGTACGAGATAGTAACTAAAAAAATATTATGACCAAGAAGGTTTCAGAATCAGTGAAAATTTTTTAACTCAACCGAAATTAAGAAATGTAAATATTTAATAAGGGTTTTTAAAGAAGTTAAACTGAACGAAGGATTTGATAATGAATTTCGAAAATACTTTTAAAGGAAGCAGGATTTGCAATGGAGAGATTCGAAGAATTATCGATAATCGTCATGAAGCGATCACGTGAATCGAGGACAAGGGACATGATCGCATGATGAATACGCCTAAGACATGTTTCGAGAAAAGCTACGATGGGAACCTTCGGTCGATGACACAGAAGCGTAATGATCAGGAAGACACTAGAAGCCATGGGTTCTAGTTATCGGGTCGTCTAAAGATCAGGAGAACTCAACACTAAGTCTTCCTAATGAACTAGACTGTAATAGAGAGATCTCAGGGAAGGGCCCTAAGAGAATCAAGATTACGTTCTGATGGGCCCGAAGTCGATGGACCCGAGCGAACGACTAAAAGGAAGGGCCCTAGAAATCTAACACGATCAGAGTCAAGTGAGGGCTACTAAGGTATCCTAAGACGAGGATGACTAAATCTTAACCAAGTCGTCGAACTATCAAAGCTAGATGCCTATCATAAGTCTTCCTACAATCTAAAACTGGGAAAACCTAATTTAGACTTGAATACGGATATTAAATGAATGCGGTACTCTTATTGTTTCGAACTTTTTTCGAGACCTGCATGGGATACCACTAAAACGTGGCACGCCCCGCTTCCTAAAACAACGGAAGCGAAACGTGACTAAGGCCCGCTTAGGCTGGAGCTGTGAAGCTCGGACCCAATAAGCGTATGTAAGGGGTACCATTTAAAATTTTCAGGTTCTTGCATTTATAAAATCCGGAACAACAAAAGTACAGAAGGAAAAGGATGCATTCATTTATATGGAGAGATAATATCCAGTGAGTACAAAGTCTAAAAAGAGAAGCCTAAGCATGGCAACAAACTACCGAAAGAGCGAACTAAAAGTAGTAACCTCTGAAAAGCGACGACTGAAAAGACCTCAAGGTCTGTTCCTCATCAGGCACGTACTCTGGGTCAATGTCCTCGGGCTCCACGTACTCCGGTAAGTCTGACTCATCCACGTACTCTGGCTCAACACCTGACGTACAACACCCAAGAGAAAAGAAACTGTACGTCAGGTAAAGTCTACAAGGAGGGTTAGACTTTACTGCAAGTGTACTGAAATTTAAAGCAACGTTTTACTGGTTGATTAACATGCTGGGATTATAACATGGCTGCTATAGAAAGTAAAACGGAGCAGGAAAAGTAAACACGACAAGCAGTACCCGTAGCGTGTGCTACCGACTACGGGACTAAACTAAACGGGTCAAGACAAGACGAGACAAGACACGACAAGAAACGACAAGACAAGACATGTGTGACTCGAAGGGTTCACGCCTTACGGTTCGAGGGGGATCAGACCCTCTCCCCGTGCGCATGCTCAACCCCACCCCACCCAAGTGCATAAGACAAGTCCGTACAAGAGATCACTCACTCTAGCATGGTGAGTGCCCTATTGCCTGCAGGCTATGTATCCGTGCAAGGGATCACCCACTCACTGGTGAGTGCCATATTGCCCGCAGGCTGTGTATCCGTGCAAGGGATCACCCACTCACTGGTGAGTGCCCTATTTCCCGCAGGCTGTGTATCCGTACAAGGGATCACCCAGTCACTAGTGAGTGCCCTATTGCTCGCAGGCAGTGCAAAACAAGACACGACATGACAAGACATGGATGGTTCTTCTAGGGGGTCCACACGCACGCACACACAAGATAACCCTAAGGTGTCAAAAGTTGTTGTTGAGCTTAGACTTCGTCGTCAAGTCTAAGCTATCAAGGGACATCTCGGACGCTATCATTTCACGTCCGGTTCTCTTTGTTCACATTCTAACAGTTCTAGAAGTCTAAGGCCTAAACACGACCAAAGGTGCAAGTGAGTACACTTGCCTGCGGTGGCGAGTGTGTCGTCCGTCTGGAGCGTCCCGTCCAAGCGTCTCGTCTGCGGTAGTCCGTATGAAACAGGGTCACGACGACAGTGTCAGGTCACGTTTTCAACAAATCCTTTTAGGGTTTGTTTCTAAAATTGACGGGACTACCATATCAGTCAAAAAGTCACGTTTTGATGTTTTTGTTCAGTCTAGATCGATGTCTACCCTATGTGCACAGAAAAATAGTCCGTTCGTCGATCTTCCTATGGTGGGCAATCATTTTACAGATGCTAAAAATAAATTTAGTTCAAGTTTTCCAATTTTAGTTTAAGGTTTGATTGAACTACGGTGGGGGTTCGCTACGAGTTAGGGGAAACCAACCTCGTTATGTCGTCCAACAAGCGAAAGTCGGGTCTTAACGGCGAAACGTCGACGTCGTCTGGAACTCCTTGGCCACAGGTAGCACAGCGAGGTATCTCGGGACAGCGGGGTAGTGGCGCAAAATCAGCGAGCTAATAGCGATCCTCTTCCCGTTGCGAGTAGCGCAACGGATCTTCACGATAATGGCGACGTCAGCTAAAAGTACGTGCGTGCGGTAACGCACATGAACTCTGAGAGTCCAAGGGGCTATCGGTAGATGAAGTAGGACCAGAGGAAGATGCTCAACCCGGAGGGTGGCCGACGGAGTGAGCGTACGGTAGTGGGTGGCCGTGAGATGCCGGAGAGGACAGATTCACGCAACATCCGTTGTCGTGCGTCTCATCGAAATTCCAGCGAAAAACAGAGAAAAAGGGAAGTTGCAGAAGGTAAAGGACTTTAAGACGAAGCCAACAGCAGTGGATTTGTCACCGGGGGTGGTCGGAGGTGGGCGTGAGCCGGCGTGGAAGTTCAGCTTCCAGATCTGTGAAAAACAACCGATACGGCGTGTTCTGACGAGGATTCCGGGAGCTACAGGTGGGCTATGAGCATGAGGAAAGTTGCAGAGCGGAGAGGGGTAAAGGGGAACAAATTGGCAGTGGTGGTCGCCGTCGGTGGTGGCGGTCGGTGGCTGGCCGCGAACAGTAACTCTGGCGGCCAGATCTGTCAAAAACAGCGATTGGGCTTGGTTTCAACGGATTTTCCAGGAGCTACAGGTGAGAGATGAGTGTAAGGAAAATTACAGTTGGTAGAGGGGTTCGATAGGAGTCCAACGGTGGTAGGGTGGTCGTCGTAGGTGGCCGGATGGCTAGTGGGCGCGAGCTTTCCCGGCGGTGGCGCAGATCTGTAAAACTGTCGTTTGGGTTGTGTTTGAAAATGTTTTGAGGGAGATAGAGATGAGAGAAGAGGGTAAGGGGAGTTGGAGACGACCGGGGGTTCAGAGAGGAGTTGAATGGCGGTAGCGGCAGTAGCTGGAGGTGGCCGAAGGGCGGCGGGCGGCGGATCTGTCCAAGAACTGTGTTTTGATGGGTTTTTCAATGGGGTTTTAGGGGTTTCGAGATGTGTTTTGTGGGGGAGAGAGTAGGAGAGAGGGGAAGATGTCGTCGGGGAGGAGGAGAGGCCGGTGGGTGGCCGGAGGATGGCCGGAAGTGGGCTTTTTCCGGTGATGGGCGCAGCTAGGCGAAATCTGGGCTTGGGCGGCCTTTAGGGAGAGAAAGAGAGGAGGAGGGAGAGTTGGAGGAGGAGGAGAGGGTGGCCGGACGGTGGGGGAGGCCAGGGGATCGCCAGAGAAGATGGAAGGAGGCCATGCGTGATGGGTTGCGTGAGAAAGTTGGGTGCGGCGGCTGCAAGCTTCTTCCCCTAGGGTTTTTGCGTGAGAGCTAAAAATTACATGTTAAGTTTGCTAAATGGGGACTAAAAGGAGTACACTTTGGGTTAGGAGGAGAGAGGGTGTGTGAGAGGGGAGGGGTTTAATTTGGGTGAGAATAGGCACAGAATCAAAAGTGATACGTATGAACCATATTTGATTAGATTAAGATTTGAATTCGAAATGGGTTAGAGCTAATCGGGTTTGGAAATTGATTAGAGGATAAGTCCCACTACGGGCATCGAAAAAATAATCCGAAAATATCGGGACGATCGCAAAGAAGAGAAGGACGGGGCTACGGGGTACGGTCGCATGTTAATCCTACCAAAAATTATTATAAAATTGAGAACTGAGCGTTGAATCCAAAAGACCAAAACGCCCTTCCCTTCAAAGCTGTTTTATGAGAAAACGAGCTGTGAAATGACGTTCCCAAAAATTACTATAAAAATCTACACTTCCATACAGTCACAATGGTATATCACATCGTATATACCGAATCCAAGAAAGAGCCAAATAAAATACGCACACGATGAGAGTCGTACGCGTAGAAAATACGAACGGTCGGAAAGCAGCCGTTACATTTGGTATCCATTATCTATGTGATTATCTTCTGCACTACTAAGTTGTTTTCAATATCGCATGGATAAAGTCCTTGGACTTATGTGAGTAACATTGGGATCATGATGAGATCATGATATTGAGGCCCAATGTGTTTTCTTAAGCATTTGTCTTAAATGTTTCTGGTCATAGGAATATCGAGACATGATATTGATATTCCGGAGAGAACAGTGTGCGTTGATCTATACCATCGGATAGTAGTGACTGGTCTCATAGCCACTCGATGTGGGGACATCATTAATAACTGATGCTTATATCTATGATGCATATTAATTGTTTCTTTGTGGTATTGGATCGGCTAGTTAGTCACCATTTTAGTTTTTCTCGCATTTTCTTTTTTTAAGCGAAAATGTAGTGAGGATTACTTTGTAAATAACAAAGGCCAGAGTCACATTCCATGGAGATGAAGACCAACTTGCTAGAAGATGGGACCCACTGGGTTTCCAAGTTTTACGTTCTCTTTACTTTTTGTATCTTTGGTATTGTATTTGGACTCTGGATTGTATTTTATAATGGTGACTAGCCGATCCATATAACAAGATAATAAGTCTGGCTTGCATAAATGTTTATTTCATAAATATTTAATTCTTGCTAATTTACATGCTTAGATAAAATAGCTAAGATAGGGAGTATTAATTTCGACATCCTAGATGCTACTAGCAAAAACTACTTGAGTTGGTAACTGGACATAAAATTCCACTTGCACTCACATGGCTTGTGTCTCACTATCATTGCTGATGACAAAGTAAGTGATATAGATAAGGCGAAAGCCATCATCTATATCAGATGCCACATAGATCGGACCCTGAAGGCTGAATACTTAATAGTGGAAGACGTGTATGAGTTATGGACTGCACTCAAGGAGCAATATAAACATCTATAAGATGTTATCATTCCTCAAGCCCGTTATGAATGGTAGAATCTCTGACTTCAGGGCTTCAAGTCCATAGCCGAGTAAAACTCGGCATGCATTGTTTAGCATCACCTCATGCCTACTATTGTGTGGTGAAGTAGTCACGGAGACACGCATGCTGGAGAAAACCTACACATCCTTCCATGAGAAGGATGCCATTCTTATGCAACAATATAGGAACGTAAATTCACGAAATACTCAGAGCTCCTCTCCTGCCTTCTAATGGCAAAACAGAACAAAGATATCTTACTGGCCACTCATAACCTATGCCTTGCTAGCACTACTCCTCCCCCAGAGGCACACACAGTTTCTTCCCAGAAGCAGAAGACCAACCACGAGGGTAAACCCCCAAAGAGGAAATCAGTGAAGAAGTAGGCTAGAGGTCCCCCAACACTACAATAATGAGGGGAAGAAGAAATTTACGTGGAGGAGGAAGAACATTTGCCACACATCTGCTTCCAAGAAAGAATGGGAGGACAAATGCCACTGAAGTGGCAGACTAGACATTGGTCCAGGATCTTTCATACTCCACGCCACCTCCAAGATTTGTATCTAGCAAGCCTAAAGTCTACTGCTACGACAAATATGGTGGAGAATCAAGTCTAGGCTCCAACTCTTTCACTGTCGATGACTTCACGAATGACGACCTCCTAGATTGATGCCCTCTTTTATCTCTTTAGCACAATAAATGTAATAGAGACAATTTCTTTTTACATTATAACTGCTTTGCTAGCATGTATTCCTTTTATAAACTTTCATGAATGAATAATATTACTGTGTCTTATGATATTACATTCTTTTCTTTAAATGGAATATAAATGCCTAGTGGATAGTGCATCTACGCACACGATACTTCGTGACAAAAGCTTTTTTCACAGCATTAATATTTACGATGGCACTGTTAATACAATTCTGGACCATCGAATACAATAGAAGGATTAGAGGAAGCAAACATATTTATCCCCAATAATATACAAATTATAATAAAAGATGCTCTATTTTATCTGACCTTGAATATAAATATATTAAGTTTTATGGACATCCGCCTGATGGATACCACCTAGAAACGGTTGACATCAATAATAATGAATACTTGTATGTGAAGACTCAAAAAGATGGTGTCAAAACATCGTTGGGGCGCTTCAAGGGACTCCCGTCAGGTCTCTATCATACAAAAATTCGAGCTAATGAAGCTAATCTAACGGAGCACTAGAAGTGCGCAAAAACTCCAGAGTTCTTACTTTGGCATAACCGACTTGGTCACCCTAGATCGGTAATGATGTACTGCATCATATCCCAATCCCATGGACACAATTTGAAGAACATGAAGAACCTTCAAAAGGGTGAAGTTCCTTGTCCTCCTTGTTATAAAGAAAAACTAATCACGAGACCATCCCCACTTAAAGTGGACTCGCAGTCTCTTAGCTTCCTGGTGAGAATACATGGAGACATTTATGGGCCTATTAATCCCTCAAGTGGCCCATTTTGGTAATTTATGGTACTGATAGACGCATCTTCAAAATGGTCATTTGTGTGCCTACTGTCCACCCGCAACTTAGCCTTTCCAAAACTTCTGGTACAAATAATTAAGTTACGGGCATATTTCCTAGACAACCAGATTAAAAAAATCCATCTGGATAATCCTAGAGAATTCACATCACAATCTTTCAAGACTACTGCCAAGCAAATGGCATTGAAGTTGAACATTCTGTAGCTCATGTTCACACCCAAAACGGGTTGGCAGAGTTTCTTATAAAGAGACTCCAATAGATTGCTCGTCTATTATTGATGCAATCCCACTTGCCTATGACTGCATGGGGACATGCAATTTTGCATGTTGTATCGCTAATAAGGATACGACAACCTGGAGATCAAATATATTCCCTAATGCAACTTGCGTATAGAGCACCACCAAACATCTCTCACTTGAGAGTATTTGGCTGCATAGTTTATATCCTCATAGCACCACAACAGAGGACAAAAATGGGTCCTCCGTGTCGTCTAGGTATTTATGCAGGGTTTGACTCACCCTCGATAATTAGATTCCTAGAACCCTGATGTGTCCATATTTTCCATGTTTTTATCGCATCATTTCATATCATATTCGCCTCCAAACTCCATATTTTGGCATATTATCGCGCTTCTAATGCCATATTCGAGTTTTGTATAGCTTTATGGATTTTCAGGAGTTTGGAGCGAATTAGAGCTATTTTGAGACATTGACACATCCAGCACGTCTGAGACGTCATTGGCAAGGCTCCATGGGAGTTCGCCGAGGTATGGAAGACGATCGGAGGAGAGGATGAGGAGAGAGCGAGAGAAAAGATCAGTGGCTCCAAATTCAGTTTAGTTTCCCAGGTGACTCGACCGAGTAGCATCAGCTACTCGGCCGAGCTGACACACAGAAATTACACAGGAAATGGCCTCACCCTACTCGACCGAGCAGATAGCTGACTCGACCTGTGTCGCACTAAACAGAGAGATAATCTTGAGCTTTTCTCCAAGGCACCCTAGCTCGATCGAGCAGTAAAGAAACTCGACTGAGCAGTATGCCTACTCGACCCAAGTCATCATCAAACAGAGCAGTGTTTTGGAGGAAGTTCTGATCTACTGTAGCTCGACCGAGTAGGGGCTACTCGACCGAGTAGCCCGTATTAGCCAGAAGCAGAGCAGCAACAAGCGGTGCCTGAAGCCGACTCGACTGAGCAGGCCGCGCTACTTGGTCGAGAAGCGTGACGCGACCAGCTTAGTTGGTGGGCCCAAGTGCCCAGATTTTCTGAGATTTTTAGGGATTTCTACCCGATGTATTTAAACATGTTTTAGCCCTTTTCAGAGAGCAACTTTGGAGATTACTTTAGTTTAGTTTTAATTAGTGTTTTGTAGAAATAAAGAGTTTGTGCCGTCGCTATTTTTGTAAAGACAAGGCTTGGATTTTTATTGTTATTTTGCGCAAGGAATCTTACTTTCTTAATTCTCTTTGTTTTGCTATTTCTCCACGACGTTTTGGTAACAACTTTCTAAACTCTCTATTCATTTTGATGTTTTCTATTGCTATGATGAATTCCATAGCATCTATTGACTCTTTTATTACTATTTCTATGATGTGTGAGTAGTTCTATCTAGGAATAATGGATTAGCCCATGGATTTTAGGATTTAGATGCAAAGTTAGGATTTTTAGGTTGCGTTGGTATAAAAGAGAAGTATTTTGGTTGATCTTGCAAAGTTTGTAGGAGAACTCACACTGAGATCGTGCCCACGGTCGATGGAATCGATTGGCTTAAGGAGTATCCTATAGACTTAATTAGGGTGTTAGCGGATTCAATTAGGACTCGTGACTATGCCCGGCTCGTGTCTTGATGGGATCCACCGACGAACTATATTACTAATTGACGGCTACCGCTATTGCGTCAATGAGAGCCACCAAAATACATTGAAACTCTAACCCACAAGAGTGACGTGAGTTGAGATCATTCTATCCATGAAAATGGCATGAATATTGTCGATTCTTAATGCACGTATCGTGTGCGCCTGTCGAGAGAGCGGGGTTAATGTGATACGTTAGATTCATGGTACTTAGAGCCATGAATTCCACATCTTAGATGCGAAAATCCCTAATAAAGCCAATGCAACGTAAGAGTCTTAACCAAGCATCGGCATCCGACGATCCTAGTGGTGAGTCCTAAAGCCCTAGTCTTTATTAATTGTTCATAATCCCAAACAAACAATCTCTCGAAACCGACTGCTACCTAAATTCTAAGATTTGAAAATAGCCCAAGACAATAACATCTCTACCTTCCCTATGGGATCGATATCTTTATACTATTACTTGACACCGTACGCTTGCATAAAGTGCCGGGAATTCGCATTTGGGATACATCTAGCCCTTGGCATTCGTTCCATTGCTAGGTGGCTTCTAGGTGTAAGTTTTGAGAGCACCAAGTTTTTCACGCCATTGCCGGGGACGATAACAGTGTTACTTAGGTTATTTTTCTATTGATGAATTTGTTAGTAAATCTTATCATCTTCTATCTTTCCATACTTTTTATTCTTTTATTACCTTGCTACTGACGATATTTTTTTCTGAGTTCTTGTTGTGCATGAACACTCGCCTTGGAGGTCTTGACAAAGAATTATTATTTGACCCCGAGATCGAAAAGACCGCAAGAAGGCTCAGAGCAGAGAAAAGGAGTCAGACTACTGTAGATCCAATGGTAGAGTGTAATGCTTGTCCTCTGTGCAAAGGGTCCATTCTGGACTATATAAATCCAAATTTTACCGGTGCTTCTTCTATCTTGAGGCCGCAGCTGGTGGCATGAAGTTTTAAGCTGAAGACTGGGTTGATAAATTTAATGCAGCAGGACCCCGTTTACAGGCATCCTCATGAAAACCTAAACCACCATATAGACATATTCTTGGCGAAGTGCGACACATTCCATGCCAAAGATGTGAGTGAAGATGCTATCAAGCTCAAACTATTCACATTCACTCTGAGGGACAAGGCCTCTTACTGGTTGCGAGCGTCCTTCTAATACCTTCATGATTTGGGAGCAGTTAGCTACAGCCTTTGTGAACAAGTTATATCCACCGTCCAAAATGGTGAGGATTCGAGGAGCGATCTCAAATTTTAAGCAACTTCCCCAGGTGTCGTTGTATGAGGCTTGTGATAGATTTAAAGACCTGCAGCATCAATACCCGTACCATAGAGTCATGGAGTGGGATCTTGTTCAGAGCTTCTATAATAGGCTCCAACCAAGAACAAAGATGATTATCGACGCCCCCCGCTTAAGGCACTCTTTTATACAAGCCATCTGATGAAGCTCTATCATTGCTGGAGCAAATAGCTGCAAGTACTCAGCAGTGGGGCGACGAACGCTCATCTACAAGAGGCCCCGACGTAAAAATTGCTATCCATCTTGCTAGTCATATTGAGACTCTTTGTAAGCAGGTAGCGAGGATTGAACAGAGGTTGGACGCTATTCTAAACACTTCTAGAGCTCCAGCTTATCCCACACATGAAGACTATGCGGGGCAAGGCTATGCTCCTAATGAAAGACCCTATGATGGAGCAGACATGCAAGCTGAGCATGTACACTTTGTAGCTGGAGATGGGAGGAATCAATGACAACATCCGGCGACGAGAAATCACCCCAGATTTTCTTATGGTAACCCCAATGGAGAATTGCAACCTCCTCAGCAGCAGAAACCTCCACCACCACCTCCTAATCAACAACAAGGGCCGCCTCTGCAACAATATGGGTTTAGGCCATCTGGGCCTTACAGACCGCCGGGGTACAATTACCGCCAACAACAACAATATCCGGCAGACCCAAAACCCAATCTCGAGGCAACATTGGACACTTTCATGAATGGGCAAGCTAAGACAAATGCAGAAAATTCCACTTGTTTCAAGTCTATCAACGATTCAATTGATGAGCTCAAAGGCCAAATGTCCCAATTTATGAAGATGCAAGGAAGATAACCTTCTTAGCCGGAGCTCAATCCTAGGGCCCAAGCAAATGCAGTGGTCGCAGTTACCACAAGAGGAGGAAAGACTACTGACACTTTCATGGTGCCGGTTTCTAGCAATGTGAGCCGAAGGTCGTCTACTCAAATTCAAGATGAAGATATTTCAGCTTAAAAGGACATGGAAAAGGCTACAGAGGATCCCAAGTTTATTGAAGAGAGGGAGGCTTCGCCTTCTATCTTCCCTACTGCCATTACGGCACCGGCGGATGCTACTACTACTTCCAACAAATATATTCCAAAGGATGCCACTAGAGACAAGGCACGACGGCCTCCTTCCCCATATCCTCAAAGTTTGGCACTAGCGAAGATGGAGAAAAAATACACCAAGTTCTCCGAGCTCCTCAAAGGTATCCAATTGAACATCCCCTTTATGGACGCTATCACAGAAATCCCCACATATGCGAAGTTCTTAAAGGATCTTATAACTAGGAAGTGTAAACAAGAAGAGGTGAAGCTCTTGGATAATTGTAACTCAGTTATTAAGAACTATCTACCGAAGAAGTTACCGGATCCCGGAAGTTTTACGGTGCCATGCTCCATTGGCAGCACCCCTATTAGTAGAGCATTGATCGACTTGGGAGCGAGCATTAGTCTGATACCGCTCTCTATCTTTAAGAGGCTAAATACTGGGACGGAACTTGAGCCTATCGATATTAGCATTCAATTGGCGGATTACTCTATTACTTATCCGGTAGGCATCACATGCGACATCATCCTACAAATACCGTCCGGGCTATGCGTGTCGGTAGATTTTGTGATTATGGACATGCCAGAGAAAGGTAGTTCGCAGATCATATAGGGGCATGCATTCATGGTGACGGCTGGAGTCTTGATCGACGTCTGCGAGGTGACGTTATCTTTAAACGTGAGAAATATTGGTGTCCAATTCTGTTTGCAAAAGCATATGAGGAAACGCCCACCACCGGAAGATGCTAATTACCTTGATCGCTTGGAGGATGAAGCTACTTATGAACATACCATAGAGCAGATTTCCAAAAATCCAATGAAGATGAGCTTGGACGATGACGGCGATGTCGTATACAACAAGGCGGTGGCCGCCTACCTACGAGTCCTTAACGAAGAGCCCCCAGACATACACTTGCATGGGATCATTGGGAAGCATGATGGACGCATTTCATATACACCCAACATCATTCATTGAAAATCTTGGGGGATTCTGGATTACGACTTAAAACAAGCGCTTATCGGGAGGCAATCCGATTTTCTTTCCCTTAGTTTTTGTTTTTCTTTTGGTTTTTCTTTTCTTATTCAAAAACCAAATAAATACATTTTTAATTCTATAAAAATATAAAAACATAAAAAATCTGATGAGTTCTTCCTTCTACGTGTTGAACAATGAGGAGACGTTCTAAACGTTGAAATGAAGGAGAATGAACCAAGGGAAGAG
This sequence comes from Scilla litardierei, assembly GCA_030789695.1. Taxonomy (NCBI): domain Eukaryota; kingdom Viridiplantae; phylum Streptophyta; class Magnoliopsida; order Asparagales; family Asparagaceae; genus Scilla; species Scilla litardierei. The sequence goes on from CM061142.1 coordinate 254,221,132, forward strand.
TACCTTAGAGTAATACAAGCTTGGGGGAAGAGTTCTAGGTGACTCGACCGAGTAGGTATCCTACTCGGTCGAGTTGCAGAGAGCTAGAGGAGATAGGCAAACACGTTCTTAGGAAATCAAACTCGACTCGACCGAGTAGCCCCTACTCGGTCGAGCTACAGTCAGAGCTGCAGAAATCTGGAGGAACAGGCAAAAAGTCGCTCTGGAAATTAATTACGACTCGACCGAGTAGCACCCTACTCGGCCGAGCTACAGGCAGAACCAAAAACACCAAAAGAGCACTCTGTTTCTAATTCGACTCGACTGAGTAGCTACCCTACTCGGTCGAGCTACAGGAGGAGTCCCAAAAGTGCTAAAAAGGGTGCTCTGGAAAGCTTAATGGACTCGACCGAGTAGATACCTTACTCGGTCGAGCTGCAGGGAGAGCAAAATAGAGCTGAAAACAACACTCTGTTTCAATTCAGATCGATCGAGCTGAGTAAGCAGCTCAGTCGAGTACTAGGGCACAATTTATGGGCTTACTATTCAAATTTTTAATATCTTTTATGCTCGCCCAAGCAACTATCGCTGCTCGGCCCGAGCAGCGACTTACTCAGCCAGGGCCCACAACTTAACCGAGCTCAAGTCGGCCTTTATAATTCAAAACCTATTCGGGATAATCCCTAATCCTAATCGAATTCACCCCAAGATTACCCCAAGCTCCCCCCAAACATAACCCTAACTCTACTCGACCCAACTACACCGTCGCTGCCGCGTGCTCCGCTCGAGCGCCGCCGCCCGCTGCCGCTCGGTCAGCCCCTTCCCTCCATCTCTCTCCTCTCTCTCTCTCTCTCTCTCTCTCTCTCTCTCTCTCTCTCTCTCTCTCTATCCATCCCCCTCTATCTCTCTTCTTCCCTCCCAATGCCTTAGCACCGGCATCTAGCTGGAGCAGTGCCGCCGGTGCCACCCAGAGCCGGTGACGCAACCCCCTCCCCTCCCTCTTCCCTTTCCCCTCTCTCCCCCTCCCTACTTATATATATATCTCTCTCTATCCCCATCTATCTCTCATCTCGCCTGCCCTTAGCTCGGCGCCTCGCCGGAGCAGCGCCGCCGACGCTGCCCAGCACCGCCGACGCTGCCCAGCGCCGGCGACACAACCTCCACTCCCCCTCTTTACTCAACTCTCTCCCTCTCTCTTTCCCCCAAAATACCGCAGCACCCATTGCTCCGACGACTCACCGGAGGTGTTCCGCGTGCACGCCACCCGAGCACACATCGTGCTCGGGCCAAGCAGCCCACACCTTCCCCCCATCTCCCTCTCCATCTCCCTACCTATCTTCATCATCCTTAATTCCGAATCCCCAACCCTAATTTTTCCTATTTTTGAACCCCAAACCCGATTAATTTTTGACATTGCCTAATACTATTTCACATCTTATTGCAAGTATATTTGGAGCTCTTCGAGGAGGAGCTAGGTTTGGAGCAGCTTGGGGGATCGCTTGGATTCGAGACTTTGCACATGTGCATTCCACTTTCGCTTTTGCAGCTATGCTCGGTGTTGGTATACTCTTTTCACACTTTATTTTTTATTATCATATCATCGTCGCTAGCACATTTGCACGATGCCTCCTCGCCTTAGGCTGAGGAAGCCTCCGCCGACGAAGAGGAAGGCCACCACTAGTCCCTCCTTTTCTCGGCCGGCACGACACCCATGTCGTGCACGTTCACCCACACCCGAGGCGTACTTGGATGATTCGTCATCCTTGTCAGACTCGTCACGATCCACTTCTCCTGTGCCCCTATCCATGGAGGCCCTACTCACTCCACACACTACCGCTCCACCCACATACACTACTGCTCCTCCATCCTGTACAGTTCCTCCACCACCCACCCAGAGGACTTATGATATCGTCTTCAGGGACGATGCTCACCGCGAGTGTTTCGTCGCCATGTCCCACCGTATGATCGTCCCCACCTGCTTCGCTCACATCCCCACCTTCCAGCGCCTTCGACTCCTACATGGTGTCCACAGGCTTTACCAGGTCATAGGTTTTGACCGCCTCCTCGCCACCCATGCCTGCACGTACACACGCCTCACCTTCGAGGCGTTGAGCTCCATTGTCGTCACCCCTGCGGGTGATGGCATCAGCTTCAGGCTGCTTGATCGTAACGTAGTGGTCATGCACACCATGATCCATGCCCACTTCCACTTTTCCACCATCCCCGACCGTACCCTCGCCTTCTCCCCAGACTACGAGCCCACTGCGTTCGATGCCGAGCAGTTCTGGTATCGCATTACTAGTCTGCTAGGATATCGCCCTAGTAGGTTGAAATCTTTATGTATCGTCCACCCATGTCTCTGCTACGCCAAGTGCCACCTCGCCACCACACTCTTCTCCAGGCCAGCGGTCGTGACACTCTCCATACTTGAGCTTTTCCATCTTATGGGGATGACTTGACTTCTACGCTACCACCCCGACGGTACCCTCTACCCCTTCCTACTCTCTGACGTAGCACACTGGCTGTGTCACCGCCTCCTTCAGACCACCCACGCCACCACCAATATCTGCTGTGGCAGATTTTTCACCATTTTCACCCATATGCTCGGCCTTGCACTTCATGCACGTCTGGCAATTCCCACTGGGCCTACACGACCGACGATGGATGTGCTTACCTGCATGTCCATCATCAGGGCGCACGGTGAGCGTCACTGGATTTACCTTCTAGGTGCCCACCATGAGCAGTACCTTTACCTGCCACACCCCGACCTCACCCATGTCGCCCCAGTCATGCTTGACTGGCTGACTCCCCGCATTTTTTCGATCCCTCCCATCCACATCCTCGAGCCACCTGGAGCACCAGTCATCGACGACATCGACGACTGGGTGCTCAGTTCTGATGAGGAGACCCTGACATTGCTGCCCTTGCGGCAGCCCAGCTAGCCTAGCCTGCATATCCACCCCCACCAGGGAGCACTTTTGTCCCCACTTCAGTCAGTGCTCCCACCACCACCACCACTGTAGAGACCTCGTGGACTGTCCACATCTTTTTCCCCGAGGTCACTACCTTTGTCTCTGCTGTGCCTGGACCTGAGGGCACGGTTGCTTCTGCTGCTCCTGATCTTACTTCTTCTACCTCTTCAGAGCCAGCCGGTTCTACCACTCCCGAGCATGTCATGCCCCGCTTCCCAAAACTACGGAGGCGAAGCGTGACTAAGGCCCGCTTGGACCGGAGCTGTGAAGCTTGGACCCAATAAGCGTCTGTATGGGTACCATTTTAAAATTTCAGGTTCTTGCATTGATATAATTCGGAACAACAAAAGTACAGAAATAAAAGGATGCATTCATATTAAAATTGAGGTATTATCCAGCATATGACAAGTCTAAAAAGGGAAGCCTAAGCATGTCAACAAACTACTGAAAGAGAGTAAACTAAAAGTAGTAACCTACGAAGGCAGCGATGGAAAAGACCTCTAGCTCTGGGCCTCCTCGGGCACGTACTCTGGGTCGACGTCCTCGGGCTCCACGTACTCTGGCTAGTCCACCTCATCAACGTACTCCAGCTCAACACCTGACGTACAGCACCCAAGAGAAAAGGAACTATACGTCAGGTAAAGTCTACACAGAAATGTTAGACTCTATTGCAAGTGTAATTTAATTTTAAACAACGGTTTACTGGTTGATTAACATGCTGGGGTTATAACTTGGCAGTTAACGAAAGTAAAACAGAGCAGGAAAAAGTAAACACGACACGCTGTAGCCGTAGCGTGTGCTACCGACTACGGGACTAACCTAAACGGGTCCAGACAAGACGTGACAAGACAAGACAGGACAAGACAAGACGTGTGTCACCAAGGTTCACGCCTTTCGGTAAGAAGGCGGTCATCACCTTCTCAACCGAGGGAACGCTCAACCTTGTGCACAGGACAAGACAAGACAAGAAGTGTTACTAAGGTTCACGCCTTTTGGTTAGAAGGCGGCCAGCACCTTCTCAACCGAGGGAACGCTCAACCTTGTGCATGAGAACAAGACAAGACACATGTGACTCGAAGGGTTCATGCCTTACGGTTCAAGGGGGATCAGACCCTCTCCTCGTGCGCACGCTCAACCCTACCCCACCCAAGTGCACAAGACAATATAACCCTAAGGTGTCAAAAGTTGTTGTTGAGCTTACACTTCGCCGTCAAGTCTAAGCTGTCTAGGGCGTCCCGGACGCTATCATTTCACGTCCGGTTCTCTTTGTTCACAATTTAACAATTTTAAGAGTCTAAGGCCTAAACACGGCCGAAGGTGCAAGTGAGTACACTTGCCTGCGGTGGCGAGTGTGTCGTCCGTCCGGAGCGTCCCGTCCAAGCGTCACGTCTGCGGTAGTCTGTCTGAAACAGGGTCACGGCGACTGTGTCAGGTTGCGTTTTCAACAAATCCTATTAAGGTTTGTTTCTAAAATTGACGGGACTACCCTATAAGTTAAAAAGTCACGTTTTGATGTTTGTGTTCAGTCTAGATCGACGTCTATCCTATGTGCACAGAAAATCAGTTCGTTCGTCGATTTTCTACGGTGGACAACGTTTTAAAGATGCAGAAATTAACTTTAGTGATAGTAAGTTGACGGTTTTAGTTAAGTTGCAATGAGCTACGGCGTGGGTTTCTACGAGTAAGGATCACCAACCTGGTACGACGATCATGCATGGCCCTAGCGTCGGATCACGCCAAGGCTCCGATTCCCCTACTTGGGCAGTGCGGATATATCTGAGTCATTAAGGTTTAACATTAAGCTAAGAATCTAAAAGAAATATTATTAAGTTCACTTGTACATGAATTGCTTATAGGCTACCATCTAACTGGTTATATTCATGTACTTATTATTATAATTACTGTAGCATCATGGTTTACTCATAAATAACTTATACACCTATTGATAAAATAGGAAGTAACACCAAAATAACTTAGACAAATTATAATACATATATCTACTGCTAACATATAATAATCTATAGGGTTCCTAACATATCGTCTTATTACTACTCATATATATAGTACTACATGCTGACATCCTAATTAGGGTTAAAACTAATGTGCTAGAAATAATACACTAGCATCAGCATCAGACATGCTGCCATTGCTAGTAGTTAGGATGTATAGGCAATAATAAATTCCCGGCATGCCTAGAGTTAAATAAAAACAATCCGACACTATATATTTATACTTCTTACGCATGCATGCATAACAAGTAATCTACTATAGACTTACGTGTTAATGGAAAGCTCTTGTGTGTCCTCGCCGGTGAGCGTAGCCGGACGTCTATGGCAGCGGCGAAGGACTAGTCGACGGCGACGTCGCGTCGGATGGGAGGCATCGCTGCAGTCGAGGGGCGAGCGATGATGGACGCGTGTGCACTGTGGGGCTGTGAGGCATTGGCGAATGTGTTGGCGGCTACGGGATGGTGGTCGGAGAGGTAGGGCTCACCGACTGCTTGGAGTCGTTGGCCGCCTGTGGGAGGATCTCAGCGGAAGGAGGCGGTGTAGTTTGATGGGTGACCGTCGGTCTGCAGGCGGGAGGTCGGGAGGCGAGGTGGGTTGGTCGGAGTTTTCGATGGGAGAGGTCGTGAGTTCTATAGGGGCTGTCGCAGGTTTGTAAGGAGAGGGGGATCCATGAATCTGGGCCGCCCATCGGCGCGCGCGTAGATGGCCAGACGGCGGCCTGGGTGCTGCTACTGGCTAGGGGAGACGATGGTCAGACTGTGTGGGTGTCACGCCCCGCTTCCCAAAAATATGGAGTCGAAGCGTGAGAAGGTCCGCTTAGACTTGAAGCTACAGAGCTGCAAGTCCGATAAGCGTCAATCAAATTTAAACTGCAGGTCCTTGCAACGCGAACGAAACAAAGATAATAATAATGAAATGAGACAAAAGAGATATCTCAGAATATCCATAAAATAAGTTTCAACATCACAGAAAACGCCACCAGGCTAAAAGAAAAAGAGTTTAAAGGCCCAAACATGGCCAACAAAAGTACAACGTACAAAACAACGGTGCTACGCACCGACAACTAACAGAAAACCTAAAACAAAAGAAAGCTCGGCAAAGTCACCAAGAAAGATCACTGGCATCCACAAAACTCCTCCTAGGCAGTCATGGACTCAGGCTCAGCGTCAGCAACACATCACGTACTCAACAACGGACTCTGGCTCAGGGTCTAACATGTGACACCCAAAAGAGCAAGGGGCACATGTCAGCAAGTCTACAAGAGACTTGTGCAAGGAAACTGAAGGTAGGTAAAAGTAAAGCAACCTAGCAGTTCTAGCATGATGCAATGACATGGCAGTTAAAGTAATGAGTGCAACAGGTAAGGTAAAGTAAAGTAAAGTACGAGCATGGCATTTAAACATGGCATGGATGACAAGTATTGCATGAATCATTCACAAGACAAGTACAAGACAAGAAAAGTAAGCACCTCGTGCACAGAGATTCCGTCTTTTGGCTAGAGGGCTGATCAGGACACTCCTAAGCTCAAGTAACCGTTTATCCCTACCCCTCCACGTGTATCGAGCCAGGGCCTTACCCCCGAACTTGGAATGCTCGCTTCTGGATCACGAGCCAGGAAGTGTTTTAAACTAGTATGGCGTAGGGGTGCACCTAGCCGGACAAGGAGTACGAGTACAAGTATTGTAGAGTGTGCTACGAATGCAACAATCAACTTGGATGACATGTAGAATGCACTGCATGGCAGTTAAAAGTGCGTACAGATAAGGAAAGTAAACGTGACAGTTTAGTATGCATGAACAACAAGTTTAAAGGGGTGGATCTAGCTTCGTTGTCAAGCTAGATCAATTAGGTGACGGATCTAGTTTCGTTGTCAAACTAGATCAAGTAGGCGTCTAGCCAGCTATCATTTCACTGACTAGTCTCTTTTACGCTGAAAACAAGGAAGTGGCCTAAAAACATGACCCTACACAAGAGTTGGCAAGTTTCACTTGCCTGCAAGTACGACGTCTGAGCACACCGTCCAATGAGTCCAAAAATCACAATTATCCTACGTGCACAAGTCCACCGGCCTAAAGTCCATATTATTAATATTGATTAGTGAATTAAAAACATTTAAAATACTTTAAAAATACTGATTTTAGTCTTGATTAGCAGGCAATGGGTTGGGGGTCCTAGGGGTGCAAAGCGTTACCTCAACACGACGCGAAAGCTACACCGGCGTCGGGTAGCGACGCCGGCGGTTGGAATAAAAGATCGCGCTCCAAGTCCAGATTCCAATTAGATTCCTCGCTGGAAGTTTCAGAGCAATCGACCGGGGCGACGATTCCAGATTCCAAAGCTAGCACGTGCGACGACGGGCTACGACGTGTCGCAACGTCGTACGCGACGAATCCTCGAAGAGCAAGCACCTAGGTGGGGCCCACAGTAGTCCTAGGGACCTTTGGGGGACCCACAATACCTCTGGAGAACTTTGGGGGCCCACTGTGGCAAGTGGTGCGACGGGTACGGGGTTGCGACGAATGGCTCTCGGTCGTACAGCCTCGGTGCGGGGGATTCCATCGGTCGTGCACTAGGGATGCGAGGGTTGCAGTGTTTGGGGTCGGTGCGGGCCTTGGTGCGGAGAGAACTGTCGGTCGGTGCGGGGGACAGCACCGGTCGGTCGCCTTGGATGCGGGGGAGCGGGCGCTGCAACGTTGCAAGCGTTGCAATGTTGCGGAGAGCGGGCGTGAGCGGGGGAGGCTGTTGGTCGGGCACAGCGCGATGCGGGGCGACAGATCGGGGGTCGGTGCGGTGCAGAGCGACGTGCGGAGCGGGCGGGTCTCTCGGTCTGACCGAGAGATCCTCTCGGTCGGAGCAGGGGACGGAGCGGGCGGCTGTGCAGCGGGTGCGGGCGGGGCTTGGTGTGGGCGGAAGCATCGGTCGAAGCGGGGAATACGGCCTCGTTTCTTCGGTCGTGCGGCAGCTGCTTGGCGCAACGTTGCGACGATTCGTCGCAACGTCAAATTTGGGTTTTGGGAGCAGCTAGGGTTATTTTCTTGCGAAAATAGGTCTTCCTAGAGGTTGTTTATATAGTGTAGATGGGTTGACTAGGTCTAGGGCTAATCCTAATGAGATTAGGAGTTTAAAATAATTTAAAATTTGAATCTCAACTTCTCCAACTCACCCAAGGATTTGACTTGGTCCAAATGAGCTGGAAATTGGCTCAAAAATTCTTTAAAACGTTTTAAACTCAAATAAATTTTATTTGGCCGAAATTGATTTAAAAATTAATTATTAAAAATATTATAAAACTTGTTAAAAATATAAAAGTGGTCAAATAAACTCCAAAAATTATAAAATAAATATCGGGGTGATCGTGGTGACGAAAGTGAGCTAACTAAGAAGATGGATCTCAATTTCGACGTCAGACGACGAAACTAAAATTAGAAACGTCTCCCGTCAAAAGTGAAAATCGCCACGTCTCATCGAGTAAGATTGAATTGTGGAAAAACGACTCGAGAAACGTCGTTCCAAAATAGTGCCACTATTTAATACTCTCAGAGACGTTCATAACGGCATATCACACGAAAGTGTTCACAAACAAACAAATTTTAAAACAAACACGTGCACGGTCAAAAGCACGTGCACGAACAACGTACCACGAAAAGTGGTCGTTACATCCTCCCCACCTTAGAATAAAGTCCGTCCTCGGACTTTCTAGTATAGCTAGTCGCTCTAGTAACTACCCCAATCAAGTCATATTATAATTTAACCAGATATAGTCATTACAAGTGCTTATATATATGCACTAGGTAGTCAAACATTAATACTACCAACATGTATATATATATATATATATATATATATATATATATATATATATATATATATATATATATATATTCACGTATGTCACACTCTTATACCTATTATAGTCAGTCAAATCCATACACGTATTTCAATCGCGTATATAAACATACATCCCTTACATAACTACTACCTACAAAACAATAGTGCAGGTGCTCACATAAGGATAGTCTCACACTCAGCAAATACAATCATTGCTCTACATATAGATAGCTACCTATGCACAAACATCAAGGGTATACTACCCTCTAATATTTTCTAGTATACATCCAATACTAAGCACATCCACATAAGCAGTCACACCATACCATTTTTAAGTCAAATTTTACTATATCTAATATATATTCACTACTACCATATTTCACTCATTATATAGTCATACAAATGCATGCAATAATTTCACCGTATATTCACATCACATTCGGTCCTATAACTATATTTACGACACGCCAAATATACCATAGTCATCAATTCCTATAATTAAGCACATACTTACCCGTGCATGGTGCACACCCATACACGCTAACATTTCATTTACGCATACCAATCATACCATTACATTACTAGTACATCTACACACCTAGTTTAGCTAGTACACATATGTTCACACGGGCAGGTCCTTAGTAATTAACTATACCACAAGACCAACACCTATAACTATATACTGGCGTAGCGACCCACAATCATGTGCGTAACTCAACCAGGCACAAACACTTCTATCACTATACATACATCGATCATTGCTATATTCAAACTACAAACATACATTCAATATACTTAGAGTATATCCACTCAAGCTTGAGTGAGACTCAATACACATATTAGAATATTCTATATACGTAACACTGCATTCATACCTATACCAATACCACTCCAACATATATATATATATATGTCTACCAATATAACTATATACATACCATAAGTCAATCACACTTAATATTTATTCAGGTAATACTAACATAGTTCAATCACTCTATATACCATAATAATAGTAATACAGACATCAGCACACGTATACTTATAATTCACTCCCTAATACATGCATACGTATTCATCGTATAGTCACACGCATGTAACATATATATTCACACCATAGCCTACTACCTATAATTAGTATACCAACACCTACACATACATAGTTAAGATGTGCAATAGTCGTGTATACCTCACGGTATACACGCATACAACATCCCACAAAGCAAGCAATACCAATCAAAATTATACTTCTACTACCATATGTATATCACTTATATACTCATGCAACCAAACATAACTACTTGCGTCTAAACACAATACATACCCACATACGAGCTCATACTCATACGTGCTAACATATAGATCACTCAATAGGCCTACTCACTTATCTATACGTCCACCCATTATTATCACACCTAACATACACATAGCTTTACCAATCATTTTATTTCAACCACTACAAGTCTCTCTAACTACATACACAACTTAGATATTTCAACGCTAACTCTTATATACACAGGCATCCCTAGTATAGTATAGCTATCCACACAAAATCTATAACTACTAACACACAACAACTTCATACTATCACGAATAACTCCGAGTATATATATATCACACAATAGGCAAACACCAATATACTATGGGGGGTATACTCATTCAAGCCCACGTACACAAGTTAGGTACGTGCACAACGACACCTCTCAAAGGTCCAAGGGTCTACTAACAATTAAGGGTTGACACAGACATTGACGGACACTTAAGCCTAAGCAATAAAGAGAGGTCAAGAGCGTGACGAGGGAAGGATCGATAAGCACGAGTTCGGATGGGACGAATACAAGGAGACAGCTTGGTTAGACGAAACATTGACTCAATGGTGATGTTTAGGTTGAGAGAAAAGGGAGATGTAGTGATGCTTAAATAGGATACAGAAAAGAAAATAAGGTGAATAGCATAAGCTAAAATACGTGGATTTTGAAAACTGTCGTTCTTCAAAAGTTGAAATCCCAGTCTGAAAAGAAATATTGGAGGTCGATAAAACGAGTTGTTCAAAATAAATTTGAGTCGAGCATTCATAATAAGAGAAGATGGTCTATTGGTTTTAAAAATTTTAAAAGGAAGTAAAATCATTTACACGAATATTAAGGACATGGTTTAGAAAATTCTATCCGTCAGTAATTTAATATAATGTTGTCAAAAGTTTTTTTTTGAAAGTCAAAGAATGAAATCAAGTAACGGAAGAATTTAAACTCATGTTAAATGCTTTCAAAACTTTTAGGCTATGGAAAATTTAAAATAATCAAATGAAACTACTTTTAGAGAACCAGGGTTTTCCGAAAATGAAAGACTGATTTACACAAGGTTCTTAATATACGAGCACAACAAGTCTGGCACGGATATAAAAATAATTGAAGGTATGTATGGTGCACGGAAAAATAATAATAATGACTTAGTATAAGAATTATCAAGATCGAATAGCAAATCCTTAAAATCAAATCATGGAGGGTTTAAAGCAGGATGTGGTTATGAAAATAGTAATTTTGCAAAAATCTGAAGTAGCGAAAACGACGAGCAAAAAAAGAACTTGCTGAAAGCTGAAACTCCATGTGCCTTGAAAGTATATGAATGGCATAAATCAGGAGGGAAAATTACGAGTTGAATCAAAGTACGATTCAGAATAAAATTAATATATGAAGGGACGACGCATTTGCATAAGTACGAAAAACATAGGCTGGGAAAATACTATAAGCTAGAGTTCAAAATTTCCGACAAAGGTTTTTAAAATTTCAAATCAACGAAGGAGGATGAAGTATAAGTACATATACATTAAGATTTGGAACAAGGTTAAACTTCGGAAAGGAGTGGGTCGAAAAAATACTTTCAAGAGTTTCAAGGTTCGTAATGGAGAGGTTCGAAAATGGACGACGATCGTCATGAGGCGATCTCGTGAATCGATGCAAGGAAATTGGTCGGAGATCAAAACATTCATACGCCTAGGATATGAATCAGAAGAGTCTACGGGAAACTCCTACGGTCGACCAACTAAAGATTAAAAACTAAGCGCTAAGACTTCTAAAGGTTAGATGGTAAAGAAATGCGTTCAGCTTGGTCCGAAATCGATGAACCCAAAAGCGAACGACCGAAGGAAATTCTAGAAGTCTAATATGGTCAGGGTTAGCCAAGGACCACTAAGGTAACTCCTACGATGATTAGATCAATTGCTGGCAGAGAGTCTAACTATCAATCAGGGGCCTCTAAATAGCAAGCACAGACGTCTAACCAAGTCTTCTTATCACCTAGTGTCCTAAGAAAACGACTAGACTCAGGGCTTCTGACTCGGATGTTGCAATTTATTTAATAGACATTCCGTTATTATCGTTGTTTCGTTAATTCGCAATTTGCAAGACAGAACAGCATGGGCCACCAACAAAACATGTCACGCCCCGCTTCCCAAAAATATGGAGTCGAAGCGTGAGAAGGTCTGCTCAGACTTGAAGCTACAGAGCTGCAAGTCCGATAAACGCCAATCAAATTTAAACTGCAGGTCCTTGCAACGCGAACGAAACAAAGATAATAATAATGAAATGAGACAAAAGAGATATCTCAGAATATCCATAAAATAAGTTTCAACATCACAGAAAACGCCACCAGGCTAAAAGAAAAAGAGTTTAAAGGCCCAAACATGGCCAACAAAAGTACAACGTACAAAACAACGGTGCTACGCACCGACAACTAACAGAAAACCTAAAACAAAAGAAAGCTCGGCAAAGTCACCAAGAAAGATCACTGGCATCCACAAAACTCCTCCTAGGCAGTCATGGACTCAGGCTCAGCGTCAGCAACACATCACGTACTCAACAACGGACTCTGGCTCAGGGTCTAACATGTGACACCCAAAAGAGCAAGGGGCACATGTCAGCAAGTCTACAAGAGACTTGTGCAAGGAAACTGAAGGTAGGTAAAAGTAAAGCAACCTAGCAGTTCTAGCATAATGCAATGACATGGCAAGTAAAGTAATGAGTGCAACAGGTAAGGTAAAGTAAAGTAAAGTACGAGCATGGCATTTAAACATGGCATGGATGACAAGTATTGCATGAATCATTCACAAGACAAGTACAAGACAAGAAAAGTAAGCACATTGTGCACAGAGATTCCGTCTTTTGGCTAGAGGGCTGATCAGGCCACTCCTAAGCTCAAGTAACCGTTTATCCCTACCCCTCCACGTGTATCGAGCCAGGGCCTTACCCCCGAACTTGGAATGCTCGCTTCTGGATCACGAGCCAGGAAGTGTTTTAAACTAGTATGGCGTAGGGGTGCACCTAGCCGGACAAGGAGTACGAGTACAAGTATTGTAGCGTGTGTTACGAATGCAACAATCAACTTGGATGACATGTAGAATGCAATGCATGGCAGTTAAAAGTGCGTACAGATAAGGAAAGTAAACGTGACAGTTTAGTATGCATGAACAACAAGTTTAAAGGGGTGGATCTAGCTTCGTTGTCAAGCTAGATCAATTAGGTGACGGATCTAGTTTCGTTGTCAAACTAGATCAAGTAGGCGTCTAGCCAGCTATCATTTCACTGACTAGTCTCTTTTACGCTGAAAACAAGGAAGTGGCCTAAAAACATGGCCCTACACAAGAGTTGGCAAGTTTCACTTGCCTGCAAGTACGACGTCTGAGCACACCGTCCAATGAGTCCAAAAATCACAATTATCCTACGTGCACAAGTCCACCGGCCTAAAGTCCATATTATTAATATTGATTAGTGAATTAAAAACATTTAAAATACTTTAAAAATACTGATTTTAGTCTTGATTAGCAGGCAATGGGTTGGGGGTCCTAGGGGTGCAAAGCGTTACCTCAACACGACGCGAAAGCTACACCGGCGTCGGGTAGCGACGCTGGCGGTTGGAATAAAAGATCGCGCTCCAAGTCCAGATTCCAATTAGATTCCTCGCTGGAAGTTTCAGAGCAATCGACCGGGGCGACGATTCCAGATTCCAAAGCTAGCACGTGCGACGACGGGCTACGACGTGTCGCAACGTCGTACGCAACGAATCCTCGAAGAGCAAGCACCTAGGTGGGGCCCACAGTAGTCCTAGGGACCTTTGGGGGACCCACAATACCTCTGGAGAACTTGGTGGGCCCACGGTGGCAAGTGGTGCGACGGGTGCGGGGTTGCGACGAATGGCTCTCGGTCGTACAGCCTCGGTGCGGGGGATTCCATCGGTCGTGCACTAGGGATGCGAGGGTTGCAGTGTTTGGGGTCGGTGCGAGCCTTGGTGCGGAGAGAACTGTCGGTCGGTGCGGGGGACAGCACCGGTCGGTCGCCTTGGATGCGGGGGAGCGGGCGCTACAACGTTGCAAGCGTTGCAACGTTGCGGAGAGCGTACGTGAGCGGGGGCGGCTGTCGGTCGGGCACAGCGCGATGCGGGGCGACAGATCGGGGGTCGGTGTGGTGCGGAGAGACGTGCGGAGAGGGTGGGTCTCTCGGTCTGACCGAGAGATCCTCTCGGTCGGAGCGGGGGACGGAGCGGGCGGCTGTGCAGCGGGTGCGGGCGGGGCTTGGTGCGGGCGGAAGCATCGGTCGGAGCGGGGAATACGGCCTCGTTTCTTCGGTCGTGCGGCAGCTGCTTGGCGCAACGTTGCGACGATTCGTCGCAACGTCAAATTTGGGTTTTGGGAGCGGCTAGGGTTATTTTCTTGCGAAAATAGGTCTTCCTAGAGGTTGTTTATATAGTGTAGATGGGTTGACTAGTTCTAGGGCTAATCCTAATGAGATTAGGAGTTTAAAATAATTTAAAATTTGAATATCAACTTCTCCAACTCACCCAAGGATTTGACTTGGTCCAAATGAGCTGGAAATTGGCTCAAAAATTCTATAAAACGTTTTAAACTCAAATAAATTTTATTTGGCCAAAATTGATTTAAAAATTAATTATTAAAAATATTATAAAACTTGTTAAAAATATAAAAGTGGTCAAATGAACTCCAAAAATTATAAAATAAATATCAGGGTGATCGTGGTGACGAAAGTGAGCTAACTAAGAAGACGGATCTCAATTTCAACGTCGGATGACGAAACTAAAATTAGAAACGTCTCCCGTCAAAAGTGAAAATCGCCACGTCTCATCGAGTAAGATTGAATTGTGGAAAACCGAATCGAGAAACGTCGTTCCAAAATAGTGCCACTATTTAATACTCTCAGAGACGTTCATAACGGCATATCACACGAAAGTGTTCACAAACAAACAAATTTTAAAACAAACACGTGCACGGTCAAAAGCACGTGCACGAACAACGTACCACGAAAAGTGGTCGTTACAGTGGGCCGGAGGAAGGGTGGCCGTGGCCACTGTCAAGGGAGGCCGGCGGGTTTTTGGAGGGAAGGCCGAAAGTAAGGGGGTGGCCGTAGTGGTTGATGGCGAGTGGTCTTTGGTTGCCGATGGAAGAGAGAAACTGCGAGGATGAGATGTGGTCGACGTCGGGCTTTGGCAGGACGAGAGGAGAAAGGAACAGGTTTGATTAATAGAGGCGACGACTGCTACTTTTGTAGCCCTAGGTTAGGTTGGAATTTATTTATAAAGGAAAAAAAATGAAAGAGGTCACGTGTGATGGGAGTGAATCAACGTGGGAGATGAAAATGTCTAACAAGTTTTCGGTTAATCATGAGAAATATTAGGCCTCTATAAGCTAAGGATTTTAGAGTAATTATAATTACCAGCATGTTTTTAAAAGCCCAGTGCGTTGGCATAACACTTTTTTTAACACAGAAACTTGCAAATTCGAAAATTTTAAAAGTATTATATTAATTAATAATGATGTTATTATGGATTGGCCCCTCAACATCCCAAAAATTTAAAGAAGACACCGGGGCGATCTCGCCTCCAAGAGGATCATGATTTCATGGTTCTGTCACACGTTAGGTTCACAGAAAACAAACTAAAAATAAAAAGGTCCGGTGTCGAAGACTAAAGTTACGACGTCTCTCTAAACAAAGCTGATTTACGGGAGAACGACCCGTGAAATGATGTTCACTACAAATCCCACAAATAACTACTCTTCCATACGGGCACAACAACATATCACATCGTATCACATCGTATAGTCTGGATCCAAGAAGATGCCAAATAAAATACGCGTACGAAAAAGTACGTGCACGTAGAAAATACGAACGGTCGGAAAGCGGCCGTTACAGAGCCTACTGCTCAACTTATTTCGAAGCATGTCGCTGCCAGTGCACTTCCTGCACATGTGGACCTCCTCACTTCCCTTCCTACCACTCTAGGGTCCACAGTCACTCTTCATGGCACCACTTCTGTACCAGCATCAGCGGGTTTCTCTGAGAGCTTCATGGTGTCTGTCACCACTTCTGTTGCCACGACGTTCCTATTTTTGATACTGATGCTGCTTCTGTCTCTGCACTGGATCTCGGATCCATTCCACTCACATCTTCTTCAGCTGAGATCCCTGCTAGACCACCCTCCCCTGACTTTCAGTTCAGACCCTGGGTATCACTCTCCCGTGGGCACCCTACGAGGGTGGTTTCTAGTAGTTCACGCCCACCTCTTAGCTCACGCACCACGGACACACATTTTCTGTGATGGAGACCGAGGTCGTCACCCTGAGGCGTGCCTTTGACACCCTCACGACCTCGCTCTCCTCTTTTCAGCAGTCCATGGAGCGGGACCTCATCGCCATTCTTGATATCCTTACGCATCAAAGTGCACCTCCTGTTATACTTACACCTGTCCCTCCTTCCATGCCAGACCCTGTCCTTTCAGCCCCTCCCACACCAATCAATGTGCCCTACTCTCAGGCTTCTGCAGGGCCTGTCACTTCTTCCCCTGACTCGGTTGCACTGCAGCTAAAGACTTTTGTTGTTGACACACATGTTCTCAAACCTGTCGACACTCCAGCTGCTACACCTTGTTCTGAGCATGTTGTCTCTTCTGTTGCCTTACCGACCGACACACCCGTCGAGCCTACACCTTCTGTACCAGATGTTCCTATCTCTGGTCCATAGCAGTCGAACCCATCATCATCCACTCAGGGTGATGCCACTGCTTGATCTTTACACTATTTTTGCTCATGTCACCCTTTATTTATTTTTGTGCCCATCTGTCTCTTCCGGGCCCTGTCCTTGCATAGCTTGGGGGATGACCTTTCTGTACCGCCTATATATATTCCATCATTTTGCATTTGCATATATCTCACCTGCATCATGTCATCTTTTGCATCATATGCCTGCTTGTTCATATTTTTGCATCTTAGGCATTATATCATGCATCTGCATCTGCATTTCTTCTTTTATTTGCATAATTTCGCTTTTATTTTATTATTTTCCTTTTATTTACCACCCGCCCACCCTAGCCTCATTTTTCCTTCTTGCCAGCATGTCCTCAGCAGTGGGGAAACTGCTATGTTTAGCTTGGGGGATGAGTGCTATCGCTTTTATTTTCGTTTTTTTTTCATTTTCACTTCATTTTACACCTTTTTATTTTTATTTTCCACCACCTTTTTCATCATTTCAATTTTTAGCATCATATTTTCCATGTTTGGTATGCTTGCATGCTAGCTTTTATTTTACTTTCTCCGCCTTTCTTTTCCCCTTTTGCTAGATATATTCCGAATGATGATGTCTCTCTTAGCTTTAGTAGCTATCATGATGCTTATTACTTTTGCCATGCTATTAAGAGTATTTCAGTGTCTTACTATTCATATGCTTGCATATATATTCTGTTGACGATCTCTCTATATGAATCCATGAAATGAATTGAAACTGAATGTATGCAGTAGTATTTAGTATGCCTATGTTGGATATGCACCAAGATTCACGCATCTTTAGAATATCTGAAGCATGTGCCTTGTTATCTTATTCACTTCTTATTGCATGCCTGATATTATTGTGTGCCTTACCGCATGACTTCATTATTCGTTGAAATGAATGAAAATATCCATGCTTGCTTATGAGTTTAATTGGAGTTTTATCTTATTGAACCATTGTGCACATCTTATGAGTGAACCGAGTGATACATTATTTCTTTCTCCACATATCTTACTATTCTCTATATGTCACTTGGGCTCACCCCCTTTGCAGCTACTTATACCGCATCTGTTCCCAAAAATCACAAAAGAAAAAGTTAGCTTCAAAAAGCACCAAAAAGCCAAAAAGGAGCCAAAAATATATGTGTATCCTATTGCTCCTACAAAAAAAATGAGTTCAAAAGAAAAAGAAACAAATAGTTCAAAACCCAAAAAGAAAAAATTATTTCTCTTCTTCTATTATTTGGAGCTCCAAAAAATACTTGGGAAAAAGCCGCAAAAATTCCTTCATTATTCCTTAGATGTGATGCCTCAGGCTAAGCTTGGGGGGGGGAGTGAATCCATTTGATTATACGAGTGAGTATGCCATTAGAGTGGAGTTGTGCACATTTGGGGATATTTGATAATGCTTAGACTTTGCGAAATATATTAGCTATAGAGATCTTTCATGATTGGAGATGAATATAAGAATGCCATGATCCTTATTCTATTCTCTATTTCATGCGTGGTATGACTCTTATATGCTTCATTTATCTCTATTGATTGAAAAGTGCGTCCCCAACATGTTTATACTAAACTCTATGAATTGCATGATGTGGATATGAATTGATTGCATGATTTTAGAGGATCCCTTCCTTTGTTCTTATATGCTTGTAAGTAATATGTTTAGCTAAGATATAAAATTCTTATTAGCATGTGATCCATCTTCGAAGTATTGTGATATGTCGTTAAGGCTTGAGATCTGACCGAATACTCTAGCACTCCCCTCCATCTTCCATTCTTTTTCTATTTTTTATTTTCATCGCCTGGTGAGCCTCGTATTCGTCTTCCGTGAGGATGAGTAAGAGGTAAACTTGGGAGATTTTGATATGTCCATATTTTCCATGTTTTTATCGCATATTTCATGTCATATTCACCACCAAACTTCATATTTTTGCATATTATCATGCTTCTAATGCCATATTCGAGTTTTGCATAGCTTTATGGATTTTCAGGAGTTTTGGAGCGAATTGGAGCTATTTTAGGACATGGACACATCCGACACGTCCGAGACGTCATTGGCAAGGCTCCATGGGAGTTCACCGAGGTATGGAAGAAGATCGGAGGAGAGGAGGAGGAGAGAGCGAGACAAAAGATCCATGGCTCCAAATTCAGTTCAGTTTCCTAGGTGACTCGACCGAGAAGCATCCGCTACTCGATCGAGCTGACATGCAGAAATCACACAAAAAATGGCCTCACCCTACTCGACCGAGTAGACAGCTGACTCGACCCGAGTCGCACCAAACAGGGTGATGATCTTGAGCTTTTCTCCAAAACACCCTAGCTCGCCCGAGCAGCAAAGCAACTTGACCGAGCAGTACACCTACTCGACCCGAGTCGTCATAAAACATAGCAGCGTTTTGGAGGAAGTTCTGATCTACTGTAGCTCGACCGAGTAGGAGGGGCTACTCGACCGAGTAGCTAGTATCAACCAGAAGCAGAGCAGCATCAAGTAGAGCCTGAGCCAACTTGACCGAGAAGGCCCAGCTACTCGTTCGAGTAGCGCGATGCGACCAGCTTAGTTGGTGGGCCCAAGTGCCCAAATTTTCTGAGATTTTTTGGGATTTCTACCCTATGTATTTAAGCACGTTTTAAGCCCTATTTTTAGAGAGTAACTTTGGAGATTACTTTAGTTTAGTTTTAATTAGGGTTTTGGAGATCTAGAGAGTTTGTGTCGTCGCTATTTTTATGAAGACAAAGCTTGGATTTTTATTGTTATTTTGCGCAAGGAATCTTACTTTCTTAATTCTATTGCTCCACGACGTGTTGGTAACAACTTTCTAAACTCTCTATTGATTTTGATATTTTCTATTGCTATGATGAATTCCATTGCATCTATTGAATCTTTTATTGCTATTTCTATGATGTGTGAGTAGTTCTATCTAGGGTTAATGGATTAGCCCATGGATTTTAGGATATAGATGCAAAGTTAGGATTTTTAGGTTGCGTTGGTATAAAAGGGAAGTATTTTGTCTGATCTTGCAAGGTTTGTAGGAGAAGTTGTACTGAGATCGTGCCCACGGTCAGTGGAATTGATTGGCTTAAGGAGTATCCTATAGACTTAATTAGGGAGTTAGTGGATTTAATTAGGACTCATGACCATGCCCGACTCATGTCTTGATGGGATACACCGACGAACTATATTACTAATTGATGGCTACCACCATTGCATCAATGAGAGCTACCAAAATACATCGAAACTCTAACCCATGAGAGTGGCATGAGTTGAGATCATTCTGTCCACGAGAGTAGCATGAATATTGTCAATTCTTAATGCACGTATCGTGTGCGCCTGTAGCGAAAGCAGGGTTAATGCAATACATTAGATTCATGGTGCTTAGAGCCATGAATTCCACATCTTAGATGCTACAATCCCTAATAAAGCCAATGCAACGTAAGAGTCTTAACCAAGTATCGACATCCGACGATCCTAGTGGCGATTCCTAAAGCCCTAGTCTTTATTAATTGTTCACAATCCCAAACAAACAATCTCTCGAAACCGATTGCTACCTAAATTCTGAGATTTGAAAATAGCCCAAGACAGTAACATCTCTACCTTTCCTGTGGGATCGATATCTTTTATACTATTACTTGACACCATACACGTGCATAAAGTGCCGGGAATTTGCATTTGGAATAAATCTAGCCCTTGGCATTTGTGACATTGCTAGGTGGCTTCTAGGTGTAAGTTTTGGGAGCACCAAACCCCTAATGGGAGATGCCTTTAAGGCATGTCTTGAAGAATGTGAGTTTGACGAAAATAATTTTCGTAAACTACGCTTAAATTCTACTAAGCTTGAAGTTTCAGAGACCATTTCATGGGACACTAAGACTTTGTCCCACTTTGATCCACTTACTAATTAATGTGACGATGAGATCCTGAATATCCTTCACATACAGAACACAATTCACCTACTACCAAACAAATTTACTGACAACCAGAATATTGTCAGATCACAAGTCACTGCTGATAACACGCCAGTTAGAATTGACATACCCAAAGATGGATGTAATCCATCAGCAGCAGAAGTGGTAGTACCTCAATTAAAAATTGGACGACCACCAGGCTTTAAGGATACATTTCCTTGAAAGAGAAAAACTCCTGGAGAAAATAAGACTATACCACGGTAAGATGCTGAGCTCAGCTAACAATCTCTCCCCTCCTTCATTTCACAAAAAATGAAAATATAGGAGAAATATTATTAAACCATGTACGTATTGGGGAGGTATTGGATAGAAAAAGCACCGTCGTCGATGATGACTTTGCGTTCGATATTGTTATTCTTGTCGCTAAATACGAAAATGATATCGATCCATACGCTATAGCTGAATGTAAACGCAAAGATGATTGGCCAAAATGGAACGAGGCAATATGAGTAGAGCTGGACTCATTCTTGAAATGCAAAGTATTTGGACCAGTAGTTCCAACACCAAAAGGTGTAAAAATTGTGGGATATAATGGGTAATCATTAGAAAAAAATTGAGAATAATCGGATCGTATGCTACAAAGCATGTCTTGTAGCTCAAGTGTTTTTCCCATCAACCAGGGGTAGATTATGAAGAAACATATCCCCCGATTATGGATGCGATCACCTTCTGATTTATCATAAGCTTAATAGCCAAGGAATGCCTAGATATGTAGCTCATTGACGTTGTGAATGCATACTTATACGACAATATAGATAAAGATATCTATATGAAACTTCCTGGTGGCTTTAAAATGCCAATAGAAATAAAAGATAGACCTCGGGATGTCTCCTCTGTTAAGCGACAAAGATCATTATATGGTCTAAAAAAATCGTGAAGAATATGGCATAACAGACTCAGTGAATTCCTTATATAACAAGGATTCACCAATAACGAAGTCTGCCCTTGCATCTTCATAAGAGCAAAGGGAACATGATTTGTTATAATAGCCATCTATGTAGACCATCTAAATCCCATCGGATCTCCTGAAGAGATATCTCAGATATCTGAAAGCCTAACAAAGACTTTTGAAATGTGTTAGGCATATTTTATACCCATTTCCCACCCTTTTCCCGTGTTTCCCACTTTATTTTACTCCATCGCTTTTGTTTTTACCTCTTTTTATTATCTTTTACCACTTTTATGCCCAGGGTTGTTTCTTCCCATGTTGAAGGTGATCAATCCCAAAACGATGCATTTTAGGAGATATTGAGGCCTAAGGAGGGAAGCCGAGGAGAAGGAGTTGTAGTGGTTGAGCTCGGAGGCACGGAGGAGGAAAAGAGGACATGACACGGCCATGCGTGCATTTTCATGGAAGTGTCAGTGCACCAGCTGACTAGAAGAGCTGCAGAAGGTCGGCACGGCCGTGTAAAACAGCTATGTCGTAATTATTCTAGTGCAGATTTTGGGTGACACGGCCGTGCCGCTTTTCAGCATGGTCGTGCCGATCGGTGGCGGTGCACAATAGACCTAGAGTTTTAGCATTGAAATAGTCATGTTGCTTTTTAGCATGGCCGTGTGCGTAGATTTCTATTTAAGAAAATCAGGGTAACGAACTCCTCTTGCTTTTTATTATCCAGAACTTTATTTGTGCATTTTTGGAGCAGATCTTCTAGGTTCTCCCTTATTGTAATTTGTCGTCTTGATTGTAAGGATCCTTGCTCTTAATCTAGATTAGTTAATTGCTTTTACCTCCTTATTGCATTGTGGTTGCTTTATATTGTTTGTCTCTTTTTAGCTTAATCCCTATTTGTTAAGCATGAGCACCATTATATTAATCTCCCTTAGTATCACAATGATTTGTGAGTAGTTCCATCAGCTAGTGTCATGTAAAGCCCCATTGTATAGGTTGATCGTGATGGGTCGCCCAAAATATCAAACTAACTAAGATTTTAGTCTAGGAATAGGATTGGATGTTGAGCCGAATTCAACCCATCCCGTTACGGTGCAACATAATCATAACCGACAACTAACCATTGGGGTTTTAATTTGACACCCATAAGGGAGGGTTGACTATCTAGTGCCCGGTAGCGATGACCAATCGGGCACACTCATAGAACCACCTATATCGTAAGCAGTCGACTAACCATCGAAGCTATGATAGGGATCCAACCTATTCTCCGAGTCCCCTCTCTCGCGGTTAGACGTCGAGGGGATGAGGATTGAGGCTTCGCCCTCATCAGAGAATATTATCCTTGCGTAGAGAAGCTAGATCCATCTAGCTCAACCTTTACATTGGTGGGGATACGCTAGCCCTAGCTCCTTCTCTTATTGAGTTTTCCTCTTAGTTGAATGCTCTTCACCATCGTCATACCCATTCCCACGGCTACACAGAGCCTGCCACCGATCCTAGATTCAATCCTTTACCTCCTCGTGTTCGAAACCTGCTACACACAACACGTGCACTTGCAGACATATATTAAAGCACACAACAAGCTTTTGGCTCCGTAGCCAGTAAGGCAAATGGCTTGACTTTGCATTGGTGAATTGTTTAAATAGACTGTGTTTTTATCCTTTCACATTATTATTTTCTTTGGATACTAACCGTGCTACTGATGTTTGCCTTAGTTTTTGTCTCTCGTATGCACAGGCGAAGTCTTAGCTCGGAAAATTTTGTGTCACTCGACCCTGAAATAGAAGCTACATTCATAAGGTTGAATGGAGAGCGGCGTCGTAGGGCAATGCAAAACAGAATGGTTGAAGGACAAGAGCCCCCAAAGTCCCTCATGGACTTTGTCATTCCTTCCAGCAATATGATCTCGAGCATCAGGCATCCAGCAGTCCATGCGATGTATTTTGAGCTTAATCCAGGTTTGATTCAGTTCATTCAATACATCAGTTCAGTGGCCACCACACCGAGAGCCCTAATGAGCACTTGAACTACTTCCTGGAAAAGTGCGACACCATAAGCTGAACAACATATCAGAGGATGCTATCCGGCTAAGGTTGTTCCCATTCTCACTATGGGACACAACTAAAGAGTGGCTAATAAGTAATGAGGCAAACGCCTTCACCACATGGAATTCTATAGCAAGGGCCTTCCTAAACAAGTTCTTTCCATCGGGCAAAACGGTGAAGCTCTGGAACGAGATTACATCCTTTGGACAGTTTAATAGGGAGAGCTTATATGAGACGTGGGAGTGTTATAAGGAGCTCCAGAGAAAATTCCCATACCACGGGATCCTAGAATGGCTGCTGATACAGACTTTTTACAACAGGTTTAAGCACCAAACGAATATCCATTGATGCAGCAGCAAGAGGCGCCATTATGAATAAGACCCCAAAAGCAGCCACGACATTGTTGGAAGAAATGGCTTCCAACAATTACCATTGGGGGAATGAGAGGGATTCCGCCTAGAAGAGCAACAAATTGGAGGTGGACGTGATAACGCTCTTCGAGAGCAAGTTTGACAGTTTAGCACAGTAGATTTCCCAAATCAAGTCCGAATCTAAAGGAGCCTCTTCCTCCTCCTTAATGTTAGCCACCTGTGAAGTATGCAGAATTTAGGGACACCGAGCTCTTGAGTGTCAATTTGGGACGGATAAGACCCAAGTGATATCAGTGGAGCAGGCAAACGCCTTATATAACCAAAGGCCACAGGGAGACCCATACTCGCAGACTCACAACCAAGAGTGGCAGAACAACCCAAATTTCTCATACCGAGGTGGGAAATTTAAAGCCCCACCCCTCAGCAGACTGGGTTTCAATAGCAGAGGCCAATGAGGAATGCTCCACCACCACCGTCGAAGTCTCACCTGGAGACCACTATAGAGAACTTCATGGCCCATCAGGCCCAAAGAAATGAAATCTTTCAAACCGCTGTCATGCATACCAACTCAAGGATGGATGCACTCACCGCCTCCAAAAAGATGTTGGAGACTCAAGTGGCCCAATTGGCACAGCTAGTGGGCTCCATGGAGAATAACCAAGGACCGCTCTCGGTACAACCCGAGTAAAACCCTAGAGCTATGAATGTTATTATGCTTAGGAGTGGGAGGAAGCTAGCCGGACCATTTGTCAATGTGGGACCCCAAGGTGAGCACCACATCCCTGAGAAGGATGTCATTTCTAAAGAGCCCAAGGATAGGGAAGAGGTCACGGAGCCGACTCATGTGCATGTGCCACTGGTGCCATTCTCATCAAGGTTGGCTAAAGCAAAACTGGAGGATAAGTATGTGAAGTTTTTCGAGGCATTGAAGCAATTGAGCCTGAACATCTTGTTTTTGGACACCTTGACGAAGATTCCTTCTTTTCGCCAGTTCCTCAATGATTTGTTGAAGAAGAGGAAAGCGTCTACGGTAGCCCTCTCTGAGGAGTACATCATGATCTTGCAGAATAAGCTATCGACAAAATTAGATGACCCAGGGAGTTTCTCTATCCCCTGCTTGATCAAAGACATTCCTATCCATCATGCTTTATGCAAATTAGGTGCCAGTGTTAGTCTAATGCCCCTATATATCTGCAGGAAATTGGAGATAGGAGATCCAAAACCAACAATGATCAAGCTTCAACTGGACGAACGATCCATCAAGAACCCCATTGGTAAGCTACACGATGTCCTGGTCGAAGTGGAAGGAATCACAATACCGTGTGACTTCGTCGTTCTTGCATGGATGAAGATTCTAGGACACCCATCATATTGGAAAGACCGTTCTTGGAAACCGCGGGCGCGGTTATTGATTTCAAGAACGTGAAGTTATCATTTAGCATCAGAGACCAAAAGCTTGACTACGAGTTCATGGACAGTTTGAAGGCACCTCACCCAAGGAGTGCCTCTGCATCGACACACGCGAGGAACCCAAAGAGGAACACGAGGAGAAATCTGTAAAGGGCCCTTGCTTTGAAAAGCCCTCTATTTTAGTTTCATGTTTGCCTACTCTCTTGTTTCCTAATCCTTTCCCTCACATACAGGAAATTTTCAACGCAAGTAAAGGGAAGCGCCCGAGCTCCACTATAAAGCCCGCCTCTTGAAAAAAGCTAAGAACCAAGGATGCCACTAAGAAAGCTATGAAGACGAAGAAGCCCCAAAGTGAATGCCTTGCCCATGCTAGCAAGGCGCCCGAAAGAGTTAGAGAGATTTACGTGTTGTCGTTTTGATAGTCGAAACGTATCGGAGGGGCACTCACCAAAACTGCCGCACCCAATGCCTAAGACATTACGGAACATCGAGCTAATGATGTTAAACAAAGTGCTTAGTGGGAGGGAACCCACCTTTCTAACACTTAAGCATTTTTGTTTTAGTTTAGCTTGAATAAGGGTTACACAATGATTTCAGAAGCGTGCGCCAAAGTTTTGAATCCAGTTTTCGGTGCAGGTACTTGACACGGCCATGTTGGAATAATGCACAACCATGTCACCCCGAAAAAGATGGTCCCAGGAAAAAAGGCATTGACATGGTCGTTCTGCAAGGTCATGTCGACAGAGCCAACATGAGGCAGCGAGCGAAAGTTTTGCACGGACGGTCTGCACGGCTGTGTGGACCGAACAAGAGAATTTGGGTTAGTCTCGCTACAGGTGACATGGCCATGCTACCAACATGCAAAGTCTCGAGAACCTTTTGGTCTAGTGACAGGGCCGTGCCGTAAACACGCACGCACGACCGTGCGCCCCCAGAAATCCCCAATTTAAACAAAGGCCCACCTTCTTCCCCACTTCTTGCCCTCCCTCATTCAACCCCTCGTCTCCCAAATCCTCTCATACCCATCTCCTAAAATCTCTTCCCCTACCTTCCTCAACCTCCCACAACCTATAAAACTCCATCAAACCTCCGAAGCCTCACCATCTCCTCCCTCTCCACCAAGCCCAACCCCCAAATTTTCACCATCTCCTCCTAATATCCACAAAATTGGGCAAGATCCTCATCATGGGTAGCTTGGGGGAGCTTGATCAACTACGAGGAGCCAATTGAAGGAGATGATCCACCAAGATTCGCCGGAATTGGGTAACCTCCCTTTTATCAATTTTTTCAAGCTTTGCTCTAGATTTTGGTTGCTTTTTCCTTTGTTAATTGTAAATAGTGTGTGTGTCTCCCCACTCTCATCATCTTACACACACACATTATGACTAAGAGGCCTGCCTCTAGGGCATCTGCCTCCTTCTCCTCTGCCAGGAAATCTAGTGCATGTAGAGGCGCGGAGCCACCCCTACCTCCTCCCGTTGCACCACCCATCATTACACTTCACGGGATCTCTCTAGGGGATGAGCCATATAGGATGGCCATTGCTAGGCTATACCCTCACCCGATGTATGCAACGAGGTTTGCAAACCTCGATACCCTCCTATCTTTAGGAGTTTTAAAGGGGGTTGAGACTTTGTTTGCCTACATCGGCCGGACAACATTTTTGCACACACACGTCGAGAATACGTCCGGCTGACCCTAGAGTTCCTTAGTAGCTTGCACCGCACGAGAGATGGTATCTTATTTCGCTTGTGGAATGTAGATAGATAGCTGATGTTTAACTAGTTGGATGATTAATTTGGTTGACCCGCTCATGGGACCATAAGCCCGGATGAGCATACGTACCTACATAGATTCAACACGGGCACGTTTTCGAGGGAGATCACGGGTTTAGGTGTGCTTGACCCAAGGATGACCAAGGCTTCCTTAATTATTCACCCTTGCCTCTGCGTCGCGCATAGGGTCCAAGCTTGCACTGTCTTTGCTAGGACCGATTGTGGAATGGTGAATCACAACGAACTCCTCTTCCTCTGGCTCATGACCCAACCCCAGTATTTTCATAAGTCCATATGCCTCTACTCCCCATGCTACCCCCTCTGAAGCTCGAAGTAGATGGAACTTATGAAGGTCGCCACCTCCACCTCATAAGGGATCTACTGTGGCGGCCTTATCACCCTGATTGCTAGGCACCCCACCCTACACATCGAGTGTCTGGATGACCTCTAGTGTGCCGATGGCCCTATGACCCTTGATACGAACACCCTCACCAGGATGTTCATGATCAGGACAAGGGGAGCTGAGGCATACATGTGGCTTTATGGGCAAAAGCATACGGACTACGATATCCTGCCTAACCCCATATGCTCCCAGGTCGATGCGGCCACAGATTTGCTTTTCCCATCAGACATTGGCCAGGTCCAGCGTCCCCATGTCACTGAGCCTGAGATCCATGTGGCCCACTTCGAGGAGGGCAGCCCCTCAGGTTTCCATCAACATCACTGTACCCTCCCAGAGAACTTTGACACTCGTTTTGGTCGTGTGGAGCGAGTCGTTGAGAGCATGCTCCATTTCCTCATTAGAGAGCACCATTTGCACGACCCTGACTTTCCCCCTCCTTCTGAGGGAGGAGATGAGTGATTCCACACTATCTCATTGCCCCATTAGCTTCACATATACACATTGGGAGCAATGTGTGATTTCAGCTTGGGGAGGAATTTCACTAGCTTCACCTCTAGCTTGGGGGAGTTCACTTGGTTCACGTCGAGTTCTGAGGACCTCTGTTTGTCATTTCTGTTTTGGTTTTTTGATGACGTTGTTGGTTTTTATGCCTGTCAGTGTCATTTTCTGCATGTTTGCTGATGTCGATGATGATTTGCTTCATTTGCTTGTGGTTGATGCTGTCGTCTGCTATCGATCCTGTTTTTCCCTCCTCGTTGCAGCATGGTCAAGGGACCAATTACATTTTCACCTTCCTTTTTATTTTTATTTTCCACACCGTCCGCCCAACTTTTCCTTTATTTTATTTTCCACTTTGTTTTCCATCTTCCACCACCTCTTTTCCACTTTTTGCTCTTATTTTTCATTTTCTTTGTAAAGTTTGTCGATATGATCCCTCAAGGAGAACAATGATCACTCACTAGTTTGGTACACTTTTGGCTAGAGTCAGTTTTCCTACATACACTCTTGATACCTCTCGGTGGTATGACTTTCACACTACCACCCTTACGATTTCATTTTTAACCCTCTCCGTGCGTGAGATAGAGCTAGCACCCGTTTGACCTCCGGTAAGATATGCTAGTTGTTTTTATGAGTCCTTTGATCACGTGACCCTAGTCTTCTCTGATAGCATAGGGTAGACTAAGTTTCGATAGAGTTTTGCTTTGGAATTGGTCTATACCCCCCATCATGGTACCATCTTGTAAAAAATTATGAGAAATACAAGATAAATGAACCGTTCTCACTACTTCATCAAGTAGCAGGGTCCCAGTGCCTCAGAAAGTCCTGGGATTCAGGCTGAAAGATGAAGTTTGGGGGAGTGCATATGAATAACGGGTTTTAGGCAATTCGAGAGAGTAAGCCTGAGGGGTCCCTTTTGGCCTAATGCCTTAGATTCTTCTGGGTCGGGAGTCATTGGCCGAAATCTCACTACATGAATCGCCTAAGCCCAATGTGAGAATAAGTGTACATATCTAAATATACAC
Organism: Scilla litardierei; assembly: GCA_030789695.1. Classification (NCBI taxonomy): domain Eukaryota; kingdom Viridiplantae; phylum Streptophyta; class Magnoliopsida; order Asparagales; family Asparagaceae; genus Scilla; species Scilla litardierei. Next base: position 254,250,349 of record CM061142.1, read on the forward strand.
GCCAACCACCATGGTTTAGGAGGAGTAACCATGACATCGCTAATTCAGGAGAGACTTGGACTCTACCCCATGCCCTCGTGATTTTTTCCCTTGGCGAGCGTATGATTAGGGTCGATTTCCACTAGCCTCGGCCTATTGAGAGGACATATTCGGTGTTAGCTCCACATAAATGAGTGTGTTAGACCTGACGTCATGAGGAGGGTAGTGTTTTAGTCCACTGCCATTTTAGATGGACAGTGTGTGTGTGTGTGTGTGCGCGTGCGCGTGCACGAGTGCGCGAGAATTGACCTCTAACCTTAACGTGTACAATACTCGTAAGTGTGAGTGGTTCAAGAGGGTGATCATTAAACTTTCCTACCTAGTTCCTCCCATCCTTCACTTCTAGTTTTGCTCGGAGACGAGCAAGAGTTTATCTTGGGGGAATTTATTAGGCATATTTATACCCCTTTTCCACCCTTTTCCCGCCTTTTTCTCACTTTATTTTACTCCGTCGTTTTTTACCGTTTTTATTATCTTTACCACTTTTACGCTCGGGGTTGTTTCTTCCCATATTGTAGGTGATCAAGCCCAAAACAATGCATTCTAGGTGATATTGAGGCCTAAGGAGAGAAGCCGTGGAGAAGGAGTTGCCGTGTTTGAGCTCGGAGGCAATGAGGACGAAAAGAGGACATGACACGACCGTGCCTGCATTTGCATGGCCGTGTCAGTGTATCAGCAGACTAGAAGAGATGTAGAAGATCGGCACGGACGTGCAACATGGTCGTACCGTAATTATTCCAGCACGATGGCAAAATGCACTGACGTGTCACAAGGCCGTACCGAATTGGGGCAGCTGGGCGTAGATTTTGGGTGACACGACCGTGCTGATTTTCAGCACGGCTGTACCAATCAGTGGTTGCACACACTAGACCTAGGTTTTTAGCCTTGACACGGCTGTGCCGACGTGTGAAAGGTTATCTATTTAAGGAAATTAGTGTAACGAACTCCACATGCTTTTTACTATCCAGAACTTTATTTGGGCATTTTTGGAGCAGATTTTCAGGGTTCTCTCTTATTGTAATTTGTTGTCTTGATTGTAAGGATCCTTTCTCTTAATCTATATAGTTAATTTCTCTTAGCTCCTTATTGCATTGTGATTGCTTTATATTGTGTGTCTCATTTTAGCTTAATCCCTATTTGTTAATCATGAGCACCATTGTGTTAATCTCCCTTAGTATCACCATGATTTGTGAGTAGTTCCAATAGCTATGCCATGTAGAGCCCCAGTGTAGGGGTTCATCGTGATGGGGACCCCAAAATATCGACCCACCTAAGATTTTAGTCTAGGATATGTTTGGATGTTGAGCCGAATTCAACCCGTCCTGTTACGGTGCTACACAATCATAACCGACAACTAACCCTTGGGGTTTTAATTTGACGCCCATAACTGAGGGTTGACTATCTAGTGCCTAGTGCCAATAACCAATCAGGTACACTCACTAGAACCACCAATATCGTAAGCGGTCGACTAACCATAGGAGCAACGATAGTGTCCAAACTATTCTCTGAGTTATCTTTCTCATGGTTAGATGCCAAGGGGACGAGGATTGAGGCTTCACCCTCATCAAAGACTATTATCATTACGTCGAGAAGCTAGATCCATCTAGCTCAACCTTTACATTTGTGATGATACGCTAGCCCTGGCTCATTCTCTTATTGAGTTTCTCTCTTAGTTGACTGCTCTTCACCCTCGTTACATGCATTCCCACGACTACACAGAACCTGACACCAATCCTAGATTCAATCCTTCGCCTCCTCGTGTTCGACACCCGCTACACACGACACCATGCGCTTGCGGACATATATTAAAGCACACAACCAAATGAAAGACCTAAGCAACACAAAATAATGTCTTGGCTTACAGATAGAATGCCTTAGCAGTGGGATCCTGTTACATCACTCCACTTACACAAAGAAATTACTGAAAAATTTCTATATAGACAAATGTCATCCATTGAGTACACATATTGTTGTCAGATCTTTGGATGTACATAAAGACCCCTTCTATCTGTTGGAGGAGTAGGAGGAAATACTAGGTCCTGAAGTACCTTACTTAAGTGTAATCGGAGCACTTCTTTATCTGGAAAACTGCATGCGTCCCGATATACCATTCGCAGTAAACCTACTAGCCAGATACATTGCAGTGCCTACAAAACGCCACTGGACCGGAGTTAAGCAGCTTCTGTGATACCTCCAAGGGTCAATTGATCTGGGACTATATTACCAGAAAGGTGTATCCTCCACTTTGTTGGGTTATGCAGATGCATGTTGTAGATCCGATCTCCACACCAAAAAGTCACAGACTCGGTTCATGTTCACCTACGTAGGGACAACCATCTCATGGAAATCTATGAAGCAGACCACAACATCAACATCATCCGATCACTCTAAACTCCTGGAGATCCATAAAGCTAGCAGTAAATGTTTCTAGCTACGTTCAGTCATACACCACATCCTAGTGACGACTGGCCTGAAGACTGGTGACCTTGAACCAACGACTATGTTTGAAGACAATGCAGCCTGCATAGCTCAATAATGAGTTGGTTATATCAAGGGTGATAGGACGAAGCACATATCCGCTAAGCTCTTATGGACTCACAAACTACAACTGAAGAAACAGATCGACATACAACAAATTCAGTCATGTAACAACTTAGCCGATTTGTTTACTAAAGCACTACCTTGATGTATTTTTAGACAACTTGTAAATGGGATTGGGATGAGACGACTGAGGGATCTACAAGCCTAAAGGTTGTACACAACAGGGGTAGTTAAATGCAGGGTTGTACTCTTTTTACCTTAGATATCGGTGTTTCCCATTCGATTTTCCATAGCCAAAATTTTTAACAAGGCAACCACATTAACTCTGGATCCAGGAGTATCCACCCCTAGTGATATCCAAAGATCAGGGGACGTTAAGGAGATTTGTACTCTTTTTCCTTAGCTATTGTTTTTTCCATTGTGTTTTTCCATATCCAAAGGTTTCAACGTGGCAAATCCACCTAACTTAGGATCCAGAAGTATCCAGATCCCCATTATACTCATAAGCACAGTGAATCCTGAAGTATTCATATGTCGAGCATACAATGATGGATGTATAAGGGGAAGTGTTTTGAATGGGCTTTTGTAGGCCCAAATGAGCCCCATGTAGGGCTATGTATCCACCACCCAAATGAGGCCCATGTAGGGCTATGAATCCACCACCATGTAACAGTTACACTATAAATACAAGGCTATGGGCTCCGTAGCCACCATCCTTTCCAACAGTTTTCCTTTTATTTTTTTAATGCTCCACCAATTATTTTATGTGGCCTGCAGGCAAAACAAAAACACCAATCAAACATTTAACATTTAATTAATGAGAGAGATACCTCTCATCTTGAATTAATGAGAGAGAAACAATTCAAATTGAATTGGCCTAATCTCTTCTTTCTCTCTTCAATGGATGTGCAACCTCTCCTCTTTAGTTTCTGTTTTAAACCCCTTCTCTAATTTTGTTTGGTGAAGAGGTTTGCATAAATGCGGCTAGGAGAGATCTTCTACAATTGACTTGGTCTCGATGCTTGACCCTCGATGGTTTGCCCATATTGTTCCCATTGTTCTTTTGCACCTGCAAAACACTTAATAACCACGTCAAAAACATTCATGAGGGTTTGTTTTCATCAAACAAGAAATCATAGATCGTTGTATCCAACACTGTTGTATCCAACACAAGTCTCGAGGGATTAAAAACCATTATTCTCAATTATCGTTTCTATGGTCCATGCATAAAGTGGGCTCCTAAGAAAAATTCAACCTAGATTGGTTTCGAGTACTACTATCCTATGAACTATGAACATGGGCATAATGCGCATATTAAATGAGATCTGAGACTAAAAACATATCCTAATCGACATTGAGAATCGAGTGTAGAAGATATAATCTGAAAATACCATTCAATAAACCACGCATATAAAGCTCGATTTCATAAAATTCTCAAAACATATATATTTACACACATGTATGTATGGAGAATGCAAGATGTATGATGCCGTGCAATTGTTTTTGTTGTTTTTTGTTTTTCATTTTTTTTGAATGCATATAAAGGAGAAACACGATGCATGAAGGGGAAAGTAAGGAGAAAGGGAAAAGAAAAAGATTTGTATGCACATGGACATAGATATGATGAAGATGTGAAGATGGAAGTTGAAATATATATATAAAGTTGGCATGGAATGCTCCTCCCTCAAGCTAGAGCTGATCATTGTCATCAATGCGATATAATTAATGAAATCATAAGGAAAAATGGGGGGGAAGAGAGAGATGGTGTCATGTCTCTCCCAAGCTAAGTCCAAAGTGTGCCCTAAAGGTGATAGTCGAGTGAGAATGATGGCCATGCATATGTGGGGGAGATGTATCGGTCATCGCATCAGAGGTGCCGCCGTTAGGTGGTTACTATAGTGGTGAGGTGGGTGGAACAGTGGATGGTAGTGGTGAGGGTGGTAGCATGAGGAGGAGAGTGGGTATAGCCTCTGTTTAATGACCCTGAGAATAGTGCCAACAATATACGACATCGAATTGTCTATGTAAACTCTGAAGTGTGGTCAATACGCAGTCCATGGTGTACCTAAGATCATGAATGGCCTCCTTCACTCGTGTAATATGCTCATCAGTGGAAGGATGTGGAGAAGGAGGGCCAGAATGGCTAGTACCCTTTCTATATGGACGAGGTCTCCGTGATAAGTGACGTAGGGGTGGTGGCCTGATGGGGTCCCCTTTACAGCTGCAGGAATAACTGGGTCCTGATCAGGGTGGGGTTGTGCCTACGCAGGTGGGGGAAAAGCTGGATCAGGTGGGAAATCCCACTGCACGGATCCCTCAATGCAGAAACAATTGGGGTTGGGCAATGCGGTGTAAGTGGTGTGGTGGGGCCCATGAAGCCATAAAAATCTATCGTCTGCAATAGGTTTGATCATGTGCATATTCGTGAGGACGGATATATCGAGGGACGTGGGGCCAGGAATAAGGATCATGGTATCAGGGGTCTGGATATAAATGGAAGGGAGTTTAGCGATAATCGTGGTCACTCATCTTCCATCACTTCAAGGTCCCTCTCCCTCCCGATGATGAGCGTCCTCTTGGTCCTCCCCTGAATGCGACGACCGTCAAGAAGTCTCTTGCGGTGCTTCGTCATGTTCAGAGGAGTACCCCCTATGCTTCAGCTGCTCCTCCTCCTGCTCCTACTCTCGTTGAGTTTGCCGTCTCTCTGAGACGTGTGGAGTCCCGAGTTTCTCGTTCTGAGGCGATGCTAGCTCGCATCTGCTCTCACTTGGGCATTGAGGTTCCTCTGTCAGTTTCAGACGCTGAGGAAATGGATGAGGATGAGCTCCAGGAGCTTGTTGGATCTGCTGCTCATGCCCCAGAGGGTCCGTCTTCTACTAGTGATCCCGAGAGCACACCTGCTGCCACCATTCCTTCGGTGGATACTTCGTCTGGTGCTCCCGAGGCCACTCCTGTTGCGACTCTCCCGTCTGTGGACACTCCCGTTGACCTGGTGACCACCACCCCTCCTGCAGAGCCTGCTTCTACTGCTGACCCTGCCTCCACCTCCTGAGCTTGCGTTGGGGGACTCTCCCTATGCACATTGGATGATATATCTTGTAGTGAGAGTGTGGGGTAGGATAACTTGGGTTGTTATGACTTTTGATATATTTTTGGATGTTATATGATGTATTTTGATGTATACATGTTTTGTGATACTTCGATGTATGCTGTGAGATATGTTGTATGATGTGCCCCGATCTGAGGATCGTTTATATTATTGTTGGCAGATGTATACTTTTGGTGTATCCATGTTTTTTATGTATATACATCGTGTTGACATTTACTTCTGTGTGCACATAATTTATTTTTTGTCTCTGATGTTGACTTCGTCGCTCGACGACTTTCTTGATTTAATAGAAATTATTTCTATGAAAACATAGAATTGTTTTCCATGCACTTAATTCATCAAGAATGTTGATATTGGAGAGTATGTTCCATAACTCAATACGTGAAATTAATTTGAGTTTTGATGATTTTATTTTTCGATTCTCGACTATGGTCTCGTTGGCACGCTTTTGATTTACTTCGTATTTTCCCTTGGTGTCATTTGGACCGTGGTCGTATTCTACGACTCCCGTGCTTTTATTTGAAGCCATTGTTGTTGTCGTTGTTCTCCTCCCACTCTTTTTGCTAATGCCAAAGGGGGAGAGAATTAATAATGACAATGATAGTTTAAAGCAATTTTCTGAGAATCTAATTTGATATGTTAGATTCAGAGGGAGTTAAGATATAAAAATGGATTTAGATCCTAAATTGCGATAATTGGATTCACATTTTATACTTTCCTCGTCTGCTTGATGCTTATGATTATTATTTAATATGGAATTAACGTGTCATCAATGCAGGGGAAGTAAGTAAATTTCATTTGAATCGTTATTGATTATTATTTATGTTGGTTTGTCATCACCAAAAAGGGGGAGAATGTTGAGTATTGATTCTCCGGATTTGGTTTTGATGATGAACAAACATAAATATCGTGAACTAACTCTTTGTGAGCGCAGTTATGGATATCGTCGCCAATATTCTATGAACATCAAAAGCGACGTCTCGAGACTTCTCAAAGCACGTGATCGTGTGCTTGAAGCTTCGTTAAATCTCAAGGACCATTATTGAAGTCAAGAGATTCGGATCGAACCGATTGAAGACGGTTCGTCAAGTTTTATTTATAGTCTTCTAGTTTCATTTCGTAGATTGTTAAGCCTTGAGTAGGTGTAACGACTGGTTTTCATGTATCTGGATTTATTATAATATAATATATGTTTTGGTGGATTTTCTCCTTTTGTGTGGTTTTTCGTCTCCGTGACTTTCATTTTCGATCGTTTCGTCGTGTATTCTTGTTTCTTCCTTAGGATCGTCGATTTTCGGAGCAAGTCATTCGTGACGGGCTTCATAACGGTCATATCTTATTAATAGATCAAGCCTAGGAGTCTTAGGAATCGATCCCAGAGCTCCGCGCTCCGTATCGGAACTTTTGGTGCTTATTAGCCGGTGTAAGAAGGGGCACCGACCGACTAGATGACGATCCAGTCGGTCGGCAATCCTTCTTGGACCGACTAGTTTGCTTTCTAAATTTCGCAGAAGTTACTGTTTATCGTTAGTCGGTCTAAGAACGTTGGTTGACCGACTAGGTTGCAAACTAGTCGGTCAGCAATGCTTCTTTAACAGACTAACACATCATCTAAATTTTAGTATCTGTACTGTTCATTCTTAGTCGGTCTAAGCTCATCTTTCGACCGACTAGTTGTTAAACTAGTCGGTCAGTAGTTGTTCATCGACCGACTAAATCCAAATCCTATTTTCGCTCAGAAGTTACTGTTTACACTTAGTCGGTCTGTGTTGGTCGACCGACCGACTAGTTGCCAAACTAGTCGGTCAGTGGTTGCTCTTTGACCGACTAATCTGTGTTAAAACCCTAATTTCTGGGCAGCCGCCAGCCCATCCTATTTAAACCCCTACCAAACGTTTTCTTCTTCCTCCACTCGACCCAAAATCCCCCAAAACCCTAGTTTCTCCCCCATTGAGCCCCCTTCTTCCCCAAACCCTTATTCCTTCATCCCAAACCCAAAATCCATCATCCAAACCATCCCTCAACACTTTCAACCTCTCATCTCCCTCAAATCTCCATCAAACCCCCAAAATCCCCCAAAACACTAGTTCTCCAAACTTCTCCATTCGTTTCCAGATCTGGTCCTTAGGTTCTCCGGAGTGTTTCTTCCGCCTCCTCACGGTAAGAAATCGATCTCTTAATGTTTTCATAACCTATTTGTATTTTTATGAAACCCTAATGAAATGAATGTTGTGTTGATGATTGTTTCCCCATAACAGCGATTTCCCCCGTAGATTAGCATCCGCGAGACGAGCCTTCGTGATCGTCATCCCCGGTGCTAGGCAAGTGAAACTTGCCACTTAGGGTTTAGGCCATGTTTTAGGCCATTTGCTTGTTGTAGGTGTAAAAGAGGCTAGGCGATGAAATGATACTCGCCTAGACACAAGTTAGGAGCTAGCTTGACAACGAAGCTAGTTCCGACATATATCATGTTGCACAATTACCATGTCATGTTTAATTTCCATTAACGGTACGCAAATTAATTGTCATGTCATTGCATTCTTTAAGTGTTTCCGTGATTGCGTAGCTCCGCTACAATGCTTGTGTTCCTGGCTCGTGTTCCAGAAGCGGGCCATGTGTTGGTTGATAGCCAATGCCCGAATTGCTTGTTTCCGGCTAGGTGCACCCCTACGCCAATTGTTTATGAATCGTGAACTAGAATGCGAGCTCCTGTGCGGGGCAACCCCGGCTCATTTACTGAGCTTGTGTGCGGGGACCCTGGCTCGATTACATGTGGGTATTGGGGGTAAGAGTTAAGCGGCCAATCAACTGGGAGTCTGCCCGATCAGCAACTGCAGTGGTAAGGCGTAAACTCTGGGTTTTGGGGTAGTTGTTAAGCGGCCAATCAGCGTGAATGTCAAACCATTCAGCTGTAAGGCGTAAACATCTACAAACAACTTAAAATGTGACTAGTGAATTGATTGAGATTGTCAGTAGCTTGGCTACTCTTGTCTTGTCCCGATGATCGTTTCCTTGTACATTATTGTCTAGCCATGTCTTGCTTGTGCACTCATATTATAACTGCCATGTCATGCATGCCATAACTGCTAAGTTGCTAGTTGCCTTACTTTCAGTTTCCTTGCCCAAGTCTTTTAGACTTGCTGACATGTGCCCCTTTACTCTTTTGGGTGACACATGTTAGCTCCCGAGCCTGAGTACCTTGTTGAGGACGAGGTGTTTGCTGACGCCGAGCCCGAGCTTGTGTTTGACGGGGAGTACGTGGACACTGGGGACCAGTCCTAGTGTCTTCGTTGAGTTTCCTTTTGTTTAGACTGTTGTTTTGTTGTCGGTGTGTAGCACCTATACTTTGTGACGTTGTTGCTTTTGTTGGCCTTGTTCTGGGCCTTAGACTCTTTCTTTTAGCCTGGTGGCTTTTCTGGATGTCAAACTTAATTTTCATGTTGGATAATTTTTGAGATATGAGAACTTTACTTCTGTCTCTCCTTGTGTTATTATTGTTGTTCCGTTTGTGGTTACAGGGACATGCTTATGTTTTATTGACGCTTATCGGGTTTGGGGCTTCACAGCTCCACTCGCGTGCGGACCTTTTCACGTCTCGCCTCCATTTTAGGGAAGCGGGTCGTGACAGGTTTTGTTGGTGGCCCATGCAGGTCCTTCTGCAACTGTGATTATCGGAATAGCGATAATAATATTAGAATGTCCAATAAACTAAGTTCGACGTCCGAGTCATAAGCTATGAGTCTAATCTGCTTCGTTTTCTGTGTCATTAGATGGCAGGAAGGTGATTCACCCGTGGTGGGGGTAGTGGTGCGCTCCCTCATGATGAGGAGCCTGAGCGGGAACCCACCAATGGTGAGATGATGTGGATGATGCTCCAGATGATGCAAGTGCAGCAGAGCGTGCTCCTGCAAGTCCAGAATGCTCCACTTGCTCGAGCTGCCCGGGCTCTTCGGGATGTTCCTCGCTCCGAGCCGGGAGCGAAGCAATTTCGGGAGCTGGGTCCCGCATATTTTGATGGGTCTGAGGGTCCTCTGGCTGCCGATGAGTGGATTCGGAACATCGAGGACAATCTGAAAAATGGCCAAGATCACCCCGACTGGATGGGTTGATTTGGCGAAGAGGCAACTCAAGGATAATGCTCAGAACTGGTGGGATGCAGAAGAGAAGATGTTGGTGGAGCCGATAGCTTGGGCTGCCTTTAAGTCCAGGTTTGATGAGGAGTTCTTTCCGAAGGCTGCCAAGAAGGAGATGCTGCAGCGCTTCATTGATCTGAAGCAAGGGAGCTTGACGGTGGACCAGTACCACCAAGAGTTCACTAGGCTGAGTCGGTTCGCACCGAAGATGGTGTAGGATGCTGATGAGAGGGCTCAGAGGTTTCTGCAGGGACTTGCTTTGGAGCTCCAGAGTTTTGTGTCTTCCTCCGATCTGGACTCTTATCAGAAGGTTCTGGTCGCTGCGAGGAGGCAGGAGCTGAACCTGAGTCAGAGGAGGGGGTTTATTGTTGGTGCTGGGAAGAGGCCTATGGAGCAGGCCAGGGCGGTGGTTAGGCCTGGTTTCAAGCCTAATCAGCCAGCTCAGTTTAAGAGGCCAAGAGGGCCTATTCTGAAGACTTGCCATTTCTGCGGCAAGCCTGGCCACATCAAGGATCAGTGTCGGAAGTTTCTGGGCCAGTGTTTGGTTTGTGGCGATGCTTCCCATGTCGCGAAGGATTGTCGGCATGCGAATCAGCTGCGGAGGGCACCTGTTGCAACACAGCCGTTGCAGCAGCGAGCGTCTCTTCCTGCTGGTCGTGGAGCACCTTTTGTCCCTCAGGGGCAGGCTTTTCAGTAGGCTGTTCCGCCGAGGAGGCAGGCTTTTCTGATGACCGCTGTGGAGAGCGAGGCTGTGGATGAGGTTATCACAGGTAATCCTCAATCTAGCTGTTACTTTCCTAGTTGGTTTGAATGTTAGATTGTGTTGTTTGCTTGAACATGGTTGTTTGCTAGACTAGGGCTTGATTGTTAATTACTTGTTAGGTTTGGTTTTGGTGTGCACATTTCCTGCACGAGTCCTCTTTGACTCGGGTGCATCAATGTGCATTATTTCTCGGAGCTTCGTGGAGAGGCATTCCTTGTCGACGTCCCCTCTTCCCAAGAGTTGGAATATCGTTACAGGGAATGGCGTGGTCTCGGTGCATCGTGGTTGCAATTCTTGCTCGTTGGTGGTCTGTGGACATGAGCTCTTCGCTGATTTCATTGTCCACGACATCATCAACTATGATGCAGTTCTTGGGATGGACTGGCTTGCAAGCGTCTATGCTACGATCGACTGTCGGAGAAATAAGGTGGTGTTCGAGATTCCTGGACATCCAGTATTTGAGTTCAGTCGTGGTAGCAGTTCGCTTGGTCCTGTCAGGTTTCGGGCCAGGCCGGTGGAGGTTGTGGCTTTGCAAATGGAGTTGGAGTGGCCAGCTGTGGTGCATGATTTTGGCGACGTCTTCCCCGAGGAGATGTCTGGTTTGCCACCTGATCGAGCTCTAGAATTTTCTATCGATCTCATTCCAGGTGCGCAGCCGATTTCAAAGGCGCCGTATCGTATGGCACCTGTAGAATTGGAAGAGTTGCGGAAGCAGTTGGATGAGCTCTTGTAGAAGGGTTATATCAACCCTAGTGTGTCTCTGTGGGGAGCACCGGTGTTGTTGGTGAAGAAGAAGGATGGTTCGCGTCGCATGTGCATGGACTATCAGGAATTGAATGCGGTGACCATTAAGAATAAATACATGTTGCCTCGCATCGATGATATTTTTGATCAGCTTGGAGGTTCGAGGGTGTTTTCTAAATTGGATTTGAGGAGTGGTTACCATCAGTTGAAGGTGAGGAAGGATGATGTTCCGAAGACAGCGTTCAGGACGAAGTATGGACACTATGAGTTTGTGGTTATGCCTTTCGGCGTAACTAACGCACCCGCAGTTTTCATGAATCTGATGAACCTGATTTTCTATGACCTTTTGGATAAGTTTGTCGTTATCTTTATTGATGACATTCTGATCTATTCGAAGTCGGAGGAAGAGCATGCATCGCACTTGAGAACGGTGTTGGAAATTCTGAGGAAGCATCGTTTGTATGCTAAGTTTTCAAAGTGCGAGTTTTGGCTGGATAGAGTTGCTTTTCTCGGACACGTGGTGACTGGAGATGGAATTTCAGTGGACCCCGAGAAGATTAGGGCCATCAGAGAGTGGCCTGTTCCGTCGTCTGCGTCTGAAATTCGGAGTTTCCTTGGACTTATTGGTTACTATCGGCGTTTCATTAAGGACTTTTCCCGTATTGCTGAGCCAATGACCAGGTTAACGCGGAAGGATGTTGCTTTTGTTTGGTCGGGTGATTGTGAGAGTGCCTTTGGTGTTCTGAAGGAGAGGTTGACGACTGCCCCTATTCTTGTTATGCCTGATCGCAGCGGTGGGTTTGAGATCTTTTGCGATGCTTCTGGCAAGGGTCTCGGTTGTGTGTTACATCAACACGGACATGTTGTGGCATATGCGTCTTGTCAGCTTAAGGTTCATGAGAAGAATTACCCGACGCATGATTTGGAGTTGGCCGCCGTTGTGTTTGCTCTTAAGATTTGGAGGCACTTCCTGCTGAGTGAGAAAGTGAAGATTTTCACCGATCACAAAAGCTTGAAGTATATTTTTACTCAGAAGGAGCTCAACATGCGACAGCGTCGATGGTTGGAGCTCATGGCGGATTATGAGATTGATTTGCAGTTTCACCCTGGCAAGGTGAATGTGGTTCCGGATGCGCTGAGTAGGCTTCCCGCGGTGATGATTTTGACCTCGCAGTGGAGATTGCAGCAGGATTTCTGCGAGTCTGGTGTTGAGATTGTTCTTCCTGGGGAGGCTTCTTCGTTGATGTACATGCAGGTACAGTCAACGATCGTGGATCGGATTAAGGCTGGCCAGGCTGAGGATCCGAAGCTGGTGAAGATTCAGGAGCAGGTGGAAGCCGGTCTGCGGACTGACTTTTTGATTCATGAGGATGGCTCGCTGAGGTTTTGGAGCCAGGTTGTGTGTGTCGGCTGGGGATATTAGAGAGGAGTTGATGGTGGAGGCGCACAGTTCGTCGTATTCTGTGCATCCTGGTGGCACCAAGATGTACCAGGATCTTCGTCTGAATTATTGGTGGCATGGTATGAAGAGGAGTGTGGCTCGGATTGTAGCCAAGTGCTTGGTTTGCCAGCAAGTGAAGGCGGAGCATCAGCGTACGACTGGGTTACAACAACCGCTTCTGATTCCGGAGTGGAAATGGCAACACATCACTATGGATTTCGTGACTGGACTACCTCGGAGTCCGAAGCAGAATGACGCGATTTGGGTGATCGTAGATCGATTGACCAAATCCGCGCACTTTATTCCGTTCCGAGTGGGACAGTCCACTGAGGCACTGGCGAGGAGATATATGGAGGTAAATTCTTTTACTCTCCGTTTTATTTCCTTTTCCTAGTTTGGATAGTGATGTAATGTGAATCGTGCAGGAGGTTGTGCGACTTCACGGAGTCCCCGTGAGTATCGTATCGGACAGAGACACGAGGTTCACATCTCAGTTCTGGCAGAGTTTGCAGAAGAGTTTGGGTACGCGTCTGAGTTTTAGCACGGCATACCATCCGTAGACGGATGGCCAGTCCGAGAGGACGATTCAGATTTTGGAAGACATGCTGAGGGCGTGCATTTTGGATTTCAAGGGTTCGTGGGAGGACCATCTACATCTGGTGGAGTTTTCCTACAACAACAGCTTCCAGGCGAGTATTGGCATGGCGCCTTTCGCCGCTCTTTATGGGAGGAAATGTCGATCGCCATTGAGTTGGGATGACGTTGGTGATCGGGAGCTGTTGGGACCTGAGATGATTGTGGAGGCTGTGGAGGTCGTCAGGAACATTCGGGAGAGGTTGAGGATTGCTCAGGACCGTTTTAAGCATTGGGCGGATGCTAAGCGTCGTCCTTTGGAGTTTCAGCCGGGCGACCATGTGTTCTTGAAGATTTCCCCGAATCGCGGTGTGATTCGTTTCGGGAAGCGAGGGAAGTTGAGCCAGCGATACATTGGACTGTTTGACATTCTGGAGAGGGTTGGCGAGGTAGCTTATCGCTTGGCCTTGCCGCCATATTTGGAAGGAGTTCACAATGTTTTCCATGTGTCGCAGCTTCGTCGATACATTGGCGATCCATCTTATGCTGTGGATTTTTCGGAGATTACCGTTCGCCCCGATATGACGTATGACCAGCATCCAGTGCAGATTCTGGACAGGCGTCAGAAATCGCTTCGGAACAAGATTGTCAATCTTGTGAGGGTGATGTGGCGACACGGCTCACCTGGAGAGTCTACTTGGGAGAATGAGGATGAGATGCGAGAGCGTTTCCCACTTTTGTTCCCGGACACGTGAGTGTTGGGAAATTCCGAGGACGGAATTTTTCTTAAGTTGGGGAGGATGTAACGACTGGTTTTCATGTATCTGGATTTATTATAATATAATATATGTTTTGGTGGATTTTCTCCTTTTGTGTGGTTTTTCGTCTCCGTGACTTTCATTTTCGATCGTTTCGTCGTGTATTCTTCTTTCTTCCTTAGGATCGTCGATTTTTGGAGCAAGTCATTCGTGAAGGGATTCATAACGGTCATATCTTATTAATAGATCAAGCCTAGGAGTCTTAAGAATCGATCCCGGAGCTCCGCGCTCCGTATCGGAACTTTTGGTGCTTATTAGCCGGTGTAAGAAGGGGCACCGACCAACTAGATGACGATCCAGTCGGTCGGCAATCCTTCTTGGACCGACTAGTTTGCTTTCTAAATTTCTCAGAAGTTACTGTTTATCGTTAGTCGGTCTAAGAACGTTGGTTGACCGACTAGGTTGCAAACTAGTCGGTCAGCAATGCTTCTTTAACCGACTAACACATCATCTAAATTTTAGTATCTGTACTGTTCATTCTTAGTCGGTCTAAGCTCATCTTTCGACCGACTAGTTGTTAAACTAGTCGGTCAGTAGTTGTTCATCGACCGACTAAATCCAAATCCTATTTTCACTCAGAAGTTACTGTTTACACTTAGTCGGTCTGCGATGGTCGACCGACCGACTAGTTGCCAAACTAGTCGGTCAGTGGTTGCTCTTTGACCGACTAATCTGTGTTAAAACCCTAATTTCTGGGCAGCCGCCAGCCCATCCTATTTAAAACCCTCCCAAACGTTTTCTTCTTCCTCCACTCGACCCAAAATCCCACAAAACCCTAGTTTCTCCCCCATTGAGCCCCCTTCTTCCCCAAACCCTTATTCCTTCATCCCAAACCCAAAATACATCATCCAAACCATTTCTCAACACTTTCAACCTCTCATCTCCCTCAAATCTCCATCAAACACCCAAAATCCCCCAAAACCCTAGTTCTCCAAACTTCTCCATTCGTTTCCAGATCTGGTCCTTAGGTTCTCCGGAGTGTTTCTTCCGCCTCCTCACGGTAAGAAATCGATCTCTTAATGTTTTCATAACCTATTTGTATTTTTATGAAACCCTAATGAAATGAATGTTGTGTTGATGATTGTTTCCCCATAACAGCGATTTCCCCCGTAGATTAGCATCCGCGAGACGAGCCTTCGTGATCGTCATCCCCGGTGCTAGGCAAGTGAAACTTGCCACTTAGGGTTTAGGCCATGTTTTAGGCCATTTGCTTGTTGTAGGCGTAAAAGAGGCTAGGCGACGAAATGATACTCGCCTAGGCGCAAGTTAGGAGCTAGCTTGACAATGAAGCTAGTTCCGACATATATCATGTTGCACAATTACCATGTCAGGTTTAATTTCCATTAACGGTACGCAAATTAATTGTCATGTCATTGCATTCTTTAAGTGTTTCCGTGATTGCGTAGCTTCACTACAATGCTTGTGTTCCTGGCTCGTGTTCCAGAAGCGGGCCATGTGTTGGTTGATAGCCAATGCCCGAATTGCTTGTTTCCGGCTAGGTGCACCCCTATGCCAATTGTTTATGAATCGTGAACTAGAATGCGAGCTCCTGTGCGGGGCAACCCCGGCTCATTTACTGAGCTTGTGTGCGGGGACCCTGGCTCGATTACATGTGGGTATTGGGGGTAAGAGTTAAGCGGCCAATCAACTGGGAGTCTGCCCGATCAGCAACTGCAGTGGTAAGGCGTAAACTCTGGGTTTTGGGGTAGTTGTTAAGCGGCCAATCAGCGTGAATGTCAAACCATTCAGCTGTAAGGCGTAAACATCTACAAACAACTTGAAATGTGACTAGTGAATTGATTGAGATTGTCAGTAGCTTGGCTACTCTTGTCTTGTCCCGATGATCGTTTCCTTGTACATTATTGTCTAGCTATGTCTTGCTTGTGCACTCATATTATAACTGCCATGTCATGCATGCCATAACTGCTAGGTTGTTAGTTGCCTTACTTTCAGTTTCCTTGCCCAAGTCTTTTAGACTTGCTGACATGTGCCCCTTTACTCTTTTGGGTGACACATGTTAGATCCCGAGCCTGAGTACCTTGTTGAGGACGAGGTGTTTGCTGACGCCGAGCCCGAGCTTGTGTTTGACGGGGAGTACGTGGACACTGGGGACCAGTCCTGGTGTCTTCGTTGAGTTTCCTTTTGTTTAGACTGATGTTTTGTTGTCGGTGCGTAGCACCTATACTTTGTGACGTTGTTGCTTTTGTTGGCCTTGTTCTGGGCCTTAGACTCTTTCTTTTAGCCTGGTGGCTTTTCTGGATGTCAAACTTAATTTTCATGTTGGACAATTTTTGAGATATGAGAACTTTAGTTCTGTCTCTCCTTGTGTTATTATTGTTGTTCCGTTTGTGGTTACAGGGACCTGCTTATGTTTTATTGACGCTTATCGGGTTTGGGGCTTCACAGCTCCCCTCTCGTGCGGACCTTTTCACGTCTCGTCTCCATTTTAGGGAAGCGGGTCGTGACAGTAGGTCTTACGTTTTAATCTTCATAACGATCATATCTTAGAGCTATGATCTTATTAGAAGCCCATACAAACTTTCCCGAAGCTTCGCTCTTCATTTCACGGCTTCTTGTGCATGTTAGTTGGTTCAAGAAGAAGAACCAACCGACTAAATGGCAATCTAGTCGGTCGGCAATCCTTCTTGAACCGACTAGAATGCCTTGTTCAAATTCAGCTCTTTACTGCTTACAGTTAGTCGGTCCAAGAAGGTTCACCGACCGACTAGTTGTGAAACTAGTCGGTTAGGAATCCTTCTTAGACCGACTAGTTGTGTGTTCAGTTTTTCAGCCTGAGCTACTGTTTATCATTAGTCGGTCTAAGAACGATTGTCGACCGACTAGTTGAGAAACTAGTCGTTTGGAATTTGTTCTCAGACCGACTAGTTCAACTTGAATTCAGCCTATACTATTTCATCTCTTAGTCGGTCAAAGAACACTCACCGACCGACTAGTTGTGAAACTAGTCGGTTGGTAAGTCTTCTTAGACCGACTAGTTCTCTATCTTCTGAACTTCATCTTTTGGTTGTTCTTCAGTTAGTCGGTTTATGTTGAATCACCGACCGACTAGTTGAGAAACTAGTCGATCAGTGATCCTTCTTTGACCTACTAGTCTGCTTCAGAATAGTGCCGTTGGAGCATTAAATGCCACGAATTTTTCTTTCTCTTTCCTCTATCCTATATATACATGAAGGGCTACTTTCATAGCATTCAAGGCTGATATTTATTGAAGTTTAGAGAATCAAAGAGAAGCATTAATTCTCATTTCCAAGCTCATTCATTTCTCAAGAATCTCTCTCTCACTCTTATTTCTAAATTGAGATTCACATTGATTGTGAGCCACTCAAGCCAAGAGCTTGATCCAAGGTCACCAACATCTTCCTAGCCTCCTATTGCTGGCAACATCTTGGAGCTAGGGTTTGGTGCCTTCATCTTCCCCAAAATCCTCTTTGCCCTAAATCGTAAGTTTACTCAAGGCATAGGATTTTGTTGGTAAGCATTTCGTATTTCATTTACTTTGATATTACAAGTGTTTTACTCTCGGTTGTGAGAGTTTGTGTGTGATCCCGGTTTGTGGGAGTCACACTTTCATTTGTGTATGATTTGATCTTGTAGAGGTTTCTACAAGTATTTCATAGTGTAAATTTGAGTTAGAGGTTTCTAACTCAAGTAGCCGAAGGGGATCCGGGTGTTTGGGACGTAGGATCACCGAGAACAAGTCGGGGAGACTTGGGTGGATCCGAACCCGTTATATCGTCTGTTTGCGATTTCATTTCTTTGTTGTCAATATTTACATTTCTGCATTGTTGGTTGAGTTTGCAAGATAATTAGGAATTATCTTCTTAATTATTTTAAAGTACTATTCACCCCCCCTCTAGTACTTGTGCAGTAGCTACGTAGGGCATTACACAGGCGACTGTAGAAGACTACACAGGTGCATGTAATATGTCAGGCGACTGTCATATGGGATAAACTGGAGTTGAGAAAATGCAACTTACGCACTTGTGCATTCAGACGATTAAAGAGCAACGTCCAGGTGCCTGAATAATGATAGCGACTGTAAACTCTACATCAGTCGACTGACACACACAAGCTGGAGAGATACCGAGAAAAGACAAGTTATGCACTTATGCATTCAGATGGCTGAAGAGAAAAGTCCATGCGCCTGAAGAATTACAGGCGACTGTACACTTTACAGAAGTCGACTGATACACAAGCTGGAGCAAAACCCTGAAATGACAAGTTACACACATTGGTGCACAGACGACTGAAGAATAATATCCAGGCGCCTGATGAAAGACATGCGCCTGTCAAATGGACTTTGGTCGCCCGCTCCAAAAGCTCAAGAAGAGTCATTAAATATTTGACTTGAGTTATGCACAACAGTCGGCTGTAGAAGGCCGACCACATGCCTGGAATCATCCAGTCGCATGTCCTTCCTTCAGCAGTCGCCTGTTGGAGAGCCAGAGGCTCCAATTGAGTCATTTGGCATGATGAACCTAATGGGTTGGATTCTATGATAATCTTAAGGCTCACTAAGATGGTTATATAAATATGCATGAATGAGTAGACCATTTATCAATGCATTACAATATCCTACGACTCAAAAAGAGAAAAGCAATTCAATGAAATAACACATGGACTACATTGCTTCGCTTAGAGTCTAATCTTCAAGCACTTGATGCCTTGATGCTCCCCATCATCTTCCAAGCTTTGGCACCTCTTGATGAGCTTCCCTTCATCAAGTCCCAAGCTTTGTCAATGCTCTCCTTGATGTCCATCCTTGCACCAAGCTATTAGTCTCCAATCATGATATTCTTCATTTGATAAACATGAGACTAAAACATAAGAGTCATTAACAACAACATAATGTTGTGATCATCATCAAAAAAATATTGGTCTAAAACACCAATACCTAATAATCTTCCCCTTTTTGATGATGACACACATTATGTAAAATATAAATAATTAAAGCACAATGCTAATGAGCTCCCTCTACTTATATGCACCAATGGTAAAATAAAATATAACCAATTATAAATACTCACTATACCAATTGAAAGTAAACTGAGATAATGAACAATGGTGACATATAATAGGCATGGATTACATAAACTAATTGAAATAAATCAATAACATTCTCCACATGAATGGTTTAGATAATCCCATATATCTCATGTTGAATATTGGACTCCCCGGATTTGGTTTTGATGATGAGCAAACATAAATAATCCATGAACTAACAATTTGTGAGCGCAGCAGTATTGGAGATCGTCGCCAATTTCACGAGAACATTCAAAGCGACATCTCAACACTTCCCAAAGCTCGTATTCATGCCTAAAGCTTCGTTGAAGCTCTTGCGCCGTTTTGGAAGTTATGAAGATTCAATCGAAGCTCTCGAAGACCGTTTATTAAGGTTTTATTTATAGTCTTTTAGCTTCGATATATAGAATGTTAAGCCTTGAGTATATCTTACGTTTCTATCTTCATTACGCTCATTTCGTAGCTCTAGGATCCTTGCACAAGTTCATTCTAACTTCCTCGAAGCGTCGCGCTTCGATTCGGACTTGTATGTGCATGTTAGTTGGTACAAGTACAAGTACTGACCAACTAGATGGTGATCTAGTCGGTCGGCAACTGTTCTTGAACTGACTAGTTTGATTCCTTAATTTCTTGGACTTTACTGTTTACAGTTAGTCGGTCTACGTTGACTCACCGACCGACTAGTTTGTGAACTAGTCGGTCAGTGATGCTTCTTTGACCGACTAGTTGTGACTTACTGTTCATGCTAAAATTCTCCTAAGCTACTGTTTATCGTTAGTCGGTCTAAGAACGTTTGGTGACCGACTAGTTGACAATTTAGTCGGTCAACTTTTGTTCTTGGACCGACTAAGTCACTTTGTACTCAGACTAATTCTTTTTGCTCTTAGTCGGTCTACGTTCATTGGCTGACCGACTAGTTGTGAAACTAGTCGGTCAGACAGTCTTCTTGGACCGACTAGATTTCTAGGTCTGAAATTCTATCTCTTCTCAGATCTTCACTTAGTCGGTCCACGTTGTTTGACTGACCGACTAGTTGATGAACTAGTCGGTCAGTGACTGTTCTTTGACCGACTAATTCTCACAGATTTCTATCCGTTGGTGAATGACCTAACTTGTTTTTATGGGACCCTATAAATACGAACCTAGGTCATTTCTATCTAGGTTAGAGCTGCCATTAAGAGATTCATTGAGTTCTAAAGAGATAGCCATTCTCACTCAAATCAAAAGCTCTCTTCCTCACAAGAAACCCATTCTCTCTCATTTCTAGATCTAGAATCCATCTAGAGAGAAGGTTGTTCTTGGTGAGCTCTTCAAGCTATTGCTTGATCCAAGTCTCCAAATCATCCCTAGGCACCGATTGCTGGTCATTTCCTTGGTGCTAGGTCTTGATGACTTCATCTTCCTCAAATCCTTCATTTCACCATTTGGGTAAGAAAAACTCAAGGTATAGGATTTTGTGGTAAGTTTGTTTATTTCATATTAAACTCTTTAATATTGCTTTGTGTTTCTATCGGTTGTGAGAGAAGGTTGTGATCCCGGGTTGTGGGATTCACGTTTGCTATTGCATGTATGATTTGATCTTGTGAAGGTTTTTCACAAGATATTCATAGTGGAAATCTTAGGTTAGGGTTTCTAACCTAAGTATCCGGAGGGGATCCGGGTGGTTGGGACGTAGGATCACCGGGAACAAGTCGGGGAGACTTGGGTGGATCCGAACCCATTAACATCATTTGTTTGCATTGGTTAATTTTGTGTTGTCATTCAATTTAAGCTTCCGCAAATTGATTTGGTAGTTGTTTGCAATTTAATTTGGAATTATACTCCTTATTATTTTAAAGTATTATTAACCCCCCCCCCCCCTCTAGTACTTGTGCAGTAGCTGGTAGGGCATTACATTTGGTATCAGAGCCAGATACTCAGCTATGTCTGCAAACGACAACAAGACCGTGCCTCCACCTTCCACCTATGACACCTTCAGGAACAGTGAAGGAGCATCTTCGGTGATGGAAGGACATTCCTCTACGAGGCCTCCATTCTTCAACGGTACCAACTATGGGTATTGGAAATGCCGGATGGAAACCTTCCTCCGAAGTGCATCCTTATGGAGGACTACAATGAAGGAATACATCGAACCCAAAGAAGAAGACTTTGAGAAATGGACTACCGCGGAGGTCGCCGCGGAGGTAAGCAATGCCAAGGCAATGAACGCCTTGCAATGCGCATTGGAGCCCGAGGATTTCAATAAGATATGCACATGTAAGAGTGCATATCAAATTTGGAACTCCCTCCTCATTCTTCATGAAGGGACGAGTAGGGTAATAGACTCTAAACTCGTAGTCGTAAACAAATATTACGAAATGTTTCATATGCAACAGGGCGAGAAGATGAAAGAATATTACGCTCGTTTTGTTGACATAATAAACGAGTTAGAGGCCCTCGGCAAGTCCTACACTCAAAAGGAGAAGTGCTCAAAGCTTATTGAAGGACTTCCCTCTTCTTGGGAAAAACGTACCTTCGCCATCGAGGAAGGTAATGACATGAACAAATATACCGTAGTTTAACTAATGGGTACTTTGATGTCATACGAGGTACGCAAAGATAGCAAGGTGAAGTTACAAGAAAAGATGAAGTCCTATTTGAACCTAGATGCGCCTAAGAAAAAGGCGATTGCATTCAAGGCGGCTTCATCCACCTCTACCGATGATGAGGACTCGGAAGAAGAAATGGACATGGAATCCATTGCACTCATGGCAAAGAAGTTCAATCGCTTCTTCCGAAAGGGTAACTTCAAACAAAAATCTAAGTTTACTTCTACTAACGCCTCTCCACCTTTGTGCTTTAAATGCAATAAGCCAGGACACATCAAAGCGGATTGTCCTCAAAACAAGCAAAAGGAGAAGTGGAAGGCGCCGAAGTTCGACAAGTCAAAGACGTACAAAAAGGGGTACAAAAAGGGACTTGTCGGAACAACATTCACCGACTCCGAGGATTCCTCAAGCGGAGAGTAGGATGATGAGAAAGTGGAGCAAGCGCACATGTGCTTCATGGCAAGAGAGGAGCATGATCAAGGATCTTCCTCCTCCGATGATAGCGACGACGAAGGCGATGAGGTAACAATGGATGATCTTAGGGATGCTAACTCTCATTTATGGTCTAAATACACAAAATTAGTAAATCGATATACTAAAGTAAAAGATGACCTAGCTAGCATTCAAACCTCGCCTAAGACTATCATCACCAACAACGACACCGTTGTTGAAGAGTTAAGAAATGAGATTGTTAATCTCAAATCTAAACTTGAACATGTTAGCATTGATGATCCGGAAGAACATAGGATAGCGGATTTAACTTCTCAAAACTCGACTTTGAGTATTGAGAACGAGAATCTTAAATCTCGTGTTTATGTGCTCACATCGCAAGTATCCACATTAGATACTTCTATGCGTTCTCTCAAAGAGAAATATGAGAACACATTAGGCCAAATCAATAGATTCAATAAGGGTAAGGACCATTTGGATAAAATCCTAAGTGACTTACTTCCGGCCAATCACCACATTGGTTTGGGGTATACGATGGGATGTCCATCCAAAGCGGCCACTACTTTTATTAGGCCAACTTCCGGTGACTCTACGAGTGGTAGCAAACACTCTATTGGTAGTTCATCTACCAATGGTGCTTCCACCTCGTCCACACCCTCTTTTGGAAAGAAACCCACTTTGGGTGGACCTCCAAAGAAGGGGCATGCTTATATGTACACAAATACCATGCCACGTAGGAACACACGTCCTACTCCACCATCTCACACATATGATGATTTCTATGCTACACGTTCACGGGCACGTGCACACCATGTGAGACACCCTCACGCACGTGTTCCCACACATGCATATGTTCACCCACCTCATCGTATGAATAATTCTCGTCATGCACCATTCCATCATGTTCCGTATGCCTATCCACGTCATGCATCACGTAGAAACCAACAACGCATGCATACACCCAATAGGATGATGGCTCCCAAAATTTTCACTATTTGGAGCCCAAAGGACACAAGCATGGACGAAAAACAAATGTATATGAATGCTTATTTTTCGAATGTTGTGCATAGTAGGAATTATGTGGGGAAGTCAAAGTCCAATTGGACTTGGCTTCCAAAGGTCTAACCTTTGAGGACCTAATGACCTTGGGTACCATGATATGAAAGTTTCTATCTTTAGGTACTCAAGGAAAAGAAAAAGAAGAGGAGCAACAAATTTAAATTTAGCTCCAAAGGGAATTGGATACTCGATAGCAGGTGTTCAAAACACATGACGGGTGACGCTCAATTGCTCTCCGGAGTGGTTCCCATTGCAAATGGAAATCGCATCGTATTTGGAGGCAACGAGAGCGGAACCATCGTCGGTGTTGGTAAAGTGGGTAACCCTTCTAAACCCTTAATTAGTGATGTTTATCTAGTTGATGGTTTAAATCATAATCTTATTTCAATAAGCCAACTTTGTGACAAAGGTTACAAAGTTAGCTTTGCGAAAGGATTGTGTCATATTTCAAATGATAATAATAAATTATTATTTTCCGGCACACGCCATAAAGATATTTATATTTTGGATCTTCCTAAGTCATATGAACAATGTCTCGTTGCCAACACAAGTGAACAACAATTATGGTATCGACGCTTTGGACATGTGAACTTTGGAACACTTTATAAGCTTTCAAAATTAAATTCCATTAAAGGTTTTCCGAAGCTCGTTTTCGAAAAGAAAAGTTTTTGTGATTCTTGTCAACGTGGCAAGCTTCCTAAATTTTCATTTAAACCTAAGAAAAGCATTTCTACGAAACGGCCACTAGAGCTATTACATCTAGATTTATTTGGGCCAACTAGAGTTGCTTCCTTAGGAAATGCAAGATATGGACTAGTCATCGTTGATGATTATTCAAGATTTACATGGGTATTTTTCTTAAGTAATAAAAATGAAGCTTTTGAAAACTTCACAATATTTGCAAAGAAAGTACAAAATCTCATCGGAACCACCATTGTCACTATTCGTAGTGATCATGGGGGTGAATTTGAGAATGAGTCTTTCTCAAATTTTTGTGATGATCTTGGAATTACTCACACGTTTTCTTTCCCTCGCGCACCTCCTCAAAATGGTGTTGTTGAGAGGAAGAATAGAACGCTTGTGGAGTGTGCTCGCACTATGCTCGAAGATAGTCAACTTGGTTATCAATTTTGGGCGGAAGCGGTACACACCGCTTGCTATGTGTTTAATAGAATACTTTTGAGGCCCGGCACCAAACAAACTTGCTATGAATTGTTGTTTGGTAGATTGCCTCAAGTTAAACATTTTCGTGTTTTCGGCGCAAAATGTTTCATTAAAAACACATATGATAATTTGGACAAGTTTGATCCGAGATCGGATGAGGGGATATTTGTTGGGTATTCCTCACGTAGCAAAGCCTACCGGATATACAACAAAAGATCCTCTACGATCGAGGAATCACTTCATGTCTCTTTTAATGAGAATTTTACTACTTCTAGAATTTCAAATGATAATGATTCTATGGATGTTTTATGTGATTCATTTGAAAATTCTAAGTCTATTGATTCAATTGATTCTATTGAGACTAACCCGACTAATGAAGTTGTTGAGAATGTGCCTAATGATCAAGGTATTCCCAAGCGGCTTCATACCATTCGCGACCATCCCCATGAGCAAGTTATTGGCAATATTAATGATAGTGTCAAGACGAGATCTCAAGTCCACCACTTCGCCAATTGTGCCTTTGCCTCATTGATAGAGCCAAAGAATATCGTTGAAGCGTGCGAAGATAGTGCTTGGATCCTTGCCATGGAGGAGGAACTCATTCAATTCGAGAGGAATGAGGTATGGGAGCTTGTTCCTTTGCCATCGAAGAACCACACCGTCATAGGGACAAAGTGGATCTTCAAGAACAAAACCGACGAAAATCATGTCGTCGTCCGGAACAAAGCT
Source organism: Scilla litardierei (assembly GCA_030789695.1). Taxonomy (NCBI): domain Eukaryota; kingdom Viridiplantae; phylum Streptophyta; class Magnoliopsida; order Asparagales; family Asparagaceae; genus Scilla; species Scilla litardierei. The sequence goes on from CM061142.1 coordinate 254,275,543, forward strand.
CGGTTAGTAGCTCAAGGCTATCGCCAAGAGGAAGGTATCGATTTCGAAGAATCCTTCGCTCCGGTAGCTAGATTAGAATCGATTAGACTCTTATTGTCTTATGCATGCCATAAAAATTTTAAGTTATTTCAAATGGATGTTAAAAGTGCATTTTTAAACGGAGATGTCGTTGAGGAAGTTTACGTTTCTCAACCTCCGGGCTTCATAAATGAAAATTTTCAAAATCATGTTTTTAAACTAAAGAAAGCTCTTTATGGTTTGAGACAAGCTCCTCGAGCTTGGTATGATCGCCTAAAGAATTTTCTTTTGGATTTGAATTTTAAAATGGGCGAAGCCGATTCTACACTTTTCGTTAAGCATGCGAATAATGATATTTTATTAGTTCAAATTTATGTTGATGATATCATTTTCGGTGCTACTAACTTCACTCTTTGCGAAGAGTTTTCTAATGTTATGAAGGAACAATTTGAGATGAGCCACATGGGCGAACTCAAATATTTCTTAGGTCTCCAAATTCGCCAATTGAACGATGCAATCTTCATCCACCAAACGAAGTATACGGTGGAGTTGCTTAAGCGATTTGGAATGGAAAGTGCTTCCGGGAAAAGGACTCCAATGAGCACGACTACGCATCTTGACAAGGATACGGGCGGTAAGGATGTAGACATTCGTCTATATCGAGGTATGATATGTAGTTTGCTTTATCTTACCGTAAGTAGGCCCGATATTATGTTTGCCGTATGCGTATGTGCTCGTTATCAGTCTCAACCTAAGGAGTCTCACTTAGTAGCGGTAAAGCGTATTTTCCGTTATCTAAGTTACACTTTAGATTTTGGATTACTTTATCCGAAATCTAGCACGTATGAGTTAGTCTCATACAGTGATGCCGATTATGCGGGATGCAAATCCGACAGGAAAAGTACTAGTGGCACTTGCCATTTTCTAGGAAATTCTCTTGTCTCTTGGTTTTCCAAGAAGCAAAATTCCGTATCACTTTCAACCACCGAGGCGGAATATATTGTCGCCGGTGCCGCTTGTGCCCAGGTTCTTTGGATGAGACACACTTTGAAGGATTTTGGTATTCACTGTGATACTAGCCCTATCATGGTGGATAACCAAAGTGCTATCTGTCTTTCAAAGAATCCGGTGCACCATTCCCGATCAAAACACATAGATGTCCGACACCATTTCTTAGATGATCATGTTGCTAAGGACATCATTTTAGTGTACGTTGAAACCCAAAAGCAAATCGCCGATATTTTCACGAAACCCCTAAAGGAGGACTCCTTTGTGCGGTTGCGTCGAGAATTGGGGATTATGGGTGAATCCGAGATATATGTTTCATATTTCATTCAATTATCTTGCATGCTATTCGATTTTGCGATATTTTGTTCATGCTAGATTAATTGAATTTTTGGGAATTTTATGTGATATATTTGAATTTATGATCGAATCCGTATTTGAAAGTCGTATTTAAGATTTCGACGTTTTATGGGGTAATTTAGATGACTAATGAGAGTTTTAAGTTGTTTCATCCAAGTGGTTTGTGAAGAAAAATCAATTATCAAATTTTGAACTCTTCTAACCGGTCTAAGTTCATTTGTCAACCGACTAGATGCTCATCTAGTCGGTCAGCAAGTGAACTCAGACCGACTAGATCATGCTCTCATCCATCTCCTATCATTTTCTTTCGTTAGTCGGTCATAGTACACTTTCCGACCGACTAGATTGAAAACTAGTCGGTCAGTCAGTATACTGCGACCGACTAAATCTAGCCCTAAAATTTGCTGTTTGCCTCTGTTTCGACTTAGTCGGTTCAAGCTCATTGACCGACCGACTAGATCGTAATCTAGTCGGTCAGTACTTGAACTGTGACCGACTAAGTGGGTTAGGGCATTTGTGTCTTTTTGATTCCAGACCGACTTATACTCACTTTGGTTCGACTAAAATCATTCTTAGTCGGTCTTCTCCTCTTCTCCTGCCCGATAAACCCCAAAACCCATCTCGAGCCCCCTCGTATTCCGTCGACTCCGGCCATCACTCCGGCCATCCCCGCCGTCCGCCGCCGTCGCCTCCTCCTCCTAGGTATCTTCCCCCTCCTCCTAGGTCGATTTCTTGCCCTAGGGTGCGATTTCATCTTCTAGGTATTCTAGGGTTTCGGAATTTTTCTTCTTAGGGCTTGTGAGTTAGGGTTTGTTTGTTGTGTGCTTAGGGTTTGTTGTTGATCCTCCGTGATTGCTTGCTTGTACTCGTCGTGCCTCGACCATGGCAAAGACGAGGATTCCCATCGCCTCTTCTGGGGCTTCTCCTATGACCGTAGGGCCTTCCGACCCTAGGAATCCCCCGAAGCCTAAACGTCGTGCCAAGTCTACCCAAGCTTCCCCGTCTTCGCCTCCTCTGAAGAAGCAGAGGACGGTGACCGTCAAACCCCGCAAATCTAAATCCAAGAAGCCCATACTCCACTCACCGGCTACTCCTCCCGATTCCGACACTGAATTTGTGCCTGAGGATGAGCCTATCACTAAGGAACCCACTCCTCCACTCCGTCCTAGGACTCGCCAGCCAAAGGGAAAGGGCCCAATGCCAGCGGGGGGTGTTGACATATCGTTGTGTCGCGATGACCCTATGTGTCTCGCGGCCTACAACCGTATTGAACACTGCCCGATGTTATTGGAGCACTACGTCCAGTTTTCAGATTTCCTTGGCTTAGCCGATCTCCTGTCCTATAGTGGTCTCCTTGATTATCTCCGCTATGATCCTAAGGCCAATCCCAAACCGTATCCTCGCCTTGTGAAATTGTTCTATGCCAATCGCGTTCGAGGCCAGTACGATGCCAGCCACTCCATTGAGACGACTGTCTTGGGAACTCCTATAGTTCTCACGGCAGAAATCTTGGGGGAGATTCTTGGTTGCTCGTCGTGTGGTCTCCTTCCTTCGGACATTTCGGTCGATGATATTTCCTCCTTGGATCAGTCAGTTCTTGCAGATATCTTCCAGGTTATCCCCTCCGCATTCATTGGTGTTCCATCGAAATCTTTCAAGCCGAATGCGTGGGTCCTTAACCTGATCTTGAAGTCATGTCTTCTACCTAAGTATGGATCCTCTTCACTTCCATCCCAGCCGTTCTTGAAATTGATCTACGCTCTTTTCTTGGGATGCGAGATTAATTGGGCTCGCGTGATACTCGATAAGATGGACTCTTTCGAGTGTATACGCAAGACCAATAAGTCTGCGCATATTCCATATCCTTGTCTGTTGACTATTGTGTTTCGTCATTTCCGAGTCCCTCTCCCTCCTGACGATGAGCGTCCCTTGGGTACTCCTCTGAACGCGACGGCCGTGAAGAAATCTCTAGCGGCGCTTCGTCACGTACAGAGGTCTACCACATCTGCTTCTCAGGCGACTCCCTCTGCTGCTGGTGCCCCCTCTCGTCCTGCTACTTTGGATGATGTTGTACGGATACTTCATCGGCACGAGTCTCGCTTGGCTCGTACCGAGGAGGTAGTTTGCCGTATGGCTCGTCAGATGGGCATTGATCTTCCTCCGTCCGTGTCTGAGGACGAGGAGATGGACGATGAGGAGCTTGACGAGCTTGTCACTTCTTTAGCCCGTGGCGATGAGGCCACTGCTGCTGCTGCTACATCTTCTGCTCCTGGTGTTGGCACCTCTACCGGTGCTCCAGAGACCTCTGTTGCAGTAGTTCAGACTTCTGAGCATGCTGCCTCTCCTGCTGACACTCCTGATGTGCCTGCTGATGTTGAGCCTGTTGCTGTTGCTTCCACACCTACCCCGACGATCCCGTCTGTTGAGACACCTCTACTCCCTGCAGAGCCTGAGTCCACTCCGTCGACTGGACCCACGGAGACTGCAGATCCAGCCACTTCCTCGTGATTGTCAGTTTCGAGGACTCTCCACTACACTTCGGATGATATTTTTTTTAGTGAGAGTATTTTGGGTTTGGATGGGGTTTGAGAGTTGTTTTGATGTATTTTTTAGCTTTCAGGGTTTCGGTGTTGGTTGTTTTGATACACTTTGGATGACGTTGCTGATGGTTATTTTGTTGTATTTTGATGTTGACGATGATGATGTATCTTTTGATGTTTATATCCATGGTCGTTTGTATTTTGATGTACTCGCTGGGATATCTCTTTGGATGTACTCATGATGTTATCATTTATATATATACATCATCGTTCTCTTTGTCTTAATTCGTCGTGCACATTTAATATTCGTTCAATGCATATAATGTGTGAATACGTTGTTCGACGCATGAAAACGTGGTTAAATAGATTTAAATTCTAGAATTGTATAGAATTGTTTTCCATGCACAAATTTAACCAAGAATATTGAATATTGAAGAGTATGTTTCATTATTCAAGAAATGAATAATTATTTGGTATTTTTGATGATTTTTGATTTTTTTGTGATAATGGACATTTTGGCACACCTTGATTTGATTTCCACATTTTTCCCTTGGTGTCAATTTGGTCCATCGTCATTGTCTACGACTCCCGATGTTGGATTTTCCATTTCCTAGTTGTTGTCGTTGTATGCCCCCCATTTTTGGGATAATGCCAAAGGGGGAGAGATAATGATAATAAATAGCGCAAATGAAAATTTAACTCAATTTCCAAGAATCTAGTTTGATATGTTAGATTCAGGGGGAGTTAAGATATATATAAGGATTTTCAAAATCCGATATTTCGAAAATTGATTCTATTTATTTATCTTACTCGTCTGCTTGATGCAATTCATATATATTCATTTTGGAATTAACGTGTCATCAATGCAGGGGGAGTAAGTATTTTACATTTGAATCATTATTTTTGATTATTATTTATGTTGGTTTGTCATCACCAAAAAGGGGGAGAATGTTGAATATTGGACTCCCCGGATTTGGTTTTGATGATGAGCAAACATAAATAATCCATGAACTAACAATTTGTGAGCGCAGTATTAGAGATCGCCGCCAATTTCACGAGAACAATCAAAGCGACATCTCAACACTTCCCAAAGCTCGTATTCATGCCTAAAGCTTCGTTGAAGCTCTTGCGCCGTTTTGGAAGTTATGAAGATTCAATCGAAGCTCTCGAAGACCGTTTATTAAGGTTTTATTTATAGTCTTTTAGCTTCGATATATAGAATGTTAAGCCTTGAGTATATCTTACGTTTCTATCTTCATTACGCTCATTTCGTAGCTCTAGGATCCTTGCACAAGTTCATTCTAACTTCCTCGAAGCGTCGTGCTTCGATTCGGACTTGTATGTGCATGTTAGTTGGTACAAGAACAAGTACTGACCGACTAGATGGTGATCTAGTCGGTCGGCAACTGTTCTTGAACCGACTAGTTCGATTCCTTAATTTCTTGGACTTTACTGTTTACAGTTAGTCGGTCTACGTTGACTCACCGACCGACTAGTTTGTGAACTAGTCGGTCAGTGATGCTTCTTTGACCGACTAGTTGTGACTTACTGTTCATGCTAAAATTCTCCTAAGCTACTGTTTATCGTTAGTCGGTCTAAGAACGTTTGGTGACCGACTAGTTGACAATTTAGTCGGTCAACTTTTGTTCTTGGACCGACTAAGTCACTTTGTACTCAGACTAATTCTTTTTGCTCTTAGTCGGTCTACGTTCATTGGCTGACCGACTAGTTGTGAAACTAGTCGGTCAGACAGTCTTCTTGGACCGACTAGATTTCTAGGTCTGAAATTCTATCTCTTCTCAGATCTTCACTTAGTCGGTCCACGTTGTTTGACTGACCGACTAGTTGATGAACTAGTCGGTCAGTGACTGTTCTTTGACCGACTAATTCTCACAGATTTCTATCCGTTGGTGAATGACCTAACTTGTTTTTATGGGACCCTATAAATACGAACCTAGGTCATTTCTATCTAGGTTAGAGCTGCCATTAAGAGATTCATTGAGTTCTAAAGAGATAGCCATTCTCACTCAAATCAAAAGCTCTCTTCCTCACAAGAAACCCATTCTCTCTCATTTCTAGATCTAGAATCCATCTAGAGAGAAGGTTGTTCTTGGTGAGCTCTTCAAGCTATTGCTTGATCCAAGTCTCCAAATCATCCCTAGGCACCGATTGCTGGTCATTTCCTTGGTGCTAGGTCTTGATGACTTCATCTTCCTCAAATCCTTCATTTCACCATTTGGGTAAGAAAAACTCAAGGTATAGGATTTTGTGGTAAGTTTGTTTATTTCATATTAAACTCTTTAATATTGCTTTGTGTTTCTATCGGTTGTGAGAGAAGGTTGTGATCCCGGGTTGTGGGATTCACGTTTGCTATTGCATGTATGATTTGATCTTGTGAAGGTTTTTCACAAGATATTCATAGTGGAAATCTTAGGTTAGGGTTTCTAACCTAAGTATCCGGAGGGGAACCGGGTGGTTGGGACGTAGGATCACCGGGAACAAGTCGGGGAGACTTGGGTGGATCCGAACCCATTAACATCATTTGTTTGCATTGGTTAATTTTGTGTTGTCATTCAATTTAAGCTTCCGCAAATCGATTTGGTAGTTGTTTGCAATTTAATTTGGAATTATACTCCTTATTATTTTAAAGTATTATTCACCCCCCCTCTAGTACTTGTGCAGTAGCTGGTAGGGCATTACATTTGGTATCAGAGCCAGATACTCAGCTATGTCTGCAAACGACAACAAGACCGTGCCTCCACCTTCCAACTATGACACCTTCAGGAACCGTGAAGGAGCATCTTCGGTGATGGAAGGACATTCCTCTACGAGGCCTCCATTCTTCAACGGTACCAACTATGGGTATTGGAAATGCCGGATGGAAACCTTCCTCCGAAGTGCATCCTTATGGAGGACTACAATGAAGGAATACATCGAACCCAAAGAAGAAGACTTTGAGAAATGGACTACCGCGGAGGTCGCTGCGGAGGTAAGCAATGCCAAGGCAATGAACGCCTTGCAATGCGCATTGGAGCCCGAGGATTTCAATAAGATATGCACATGTAAGAGTGCATATCAAATTTGGAACTCCCTCCTCATTCTTCATGAAGGGACGAGTAGGGTAAGAGACTCTAAACTCGTAGTCGTAAACAAAGATTACGAAATGTTTCATATGCAACAGGGCGAGAAGATGAAAGAATATTACGCTCGTTTTGTTGACATAATAAACGAGTTAGAGGCCCTCGGCAAGTCCTACACTCAAAAGGAGAAGTGCTCAAAGCTTATTGAAGGACTTCCCTCTTCTTGGGAAAAACGTACCTTCGCCATCGAGGAAGGTAATGACATGAACAAATATACCGTAGTTCAACTAATGGGTACTTTGATGTCATACGAGGTACGCAAAGATAGCAAGGTGAAGTTACAAGAAAAGATGAAGTCCTATTTGAACCTAGATGCGCCTAAGAAAAAGGCGATTGCATTCAAGGCGGCTTCATCCACCTCTACCGATGATGAGGACTCGGAAGAAGAAATGGACATGGAATCCATTGCACTCATGGCAAAGAAGTTCAATCGCTTCTTCCGAAAGGGTAACTTCAAACAAAAATCTAAGTTTACTTCTACTAACGCTTCTCCACCTTTGTGCTTTAAATGCAATAAGCCAGGACACATCAAAGCGGATTGTCCTCAAAACAAGCAAAAGGAGAAGTGGAAGGCGCCGAAGTTCGACAAGTCAAAGACGTACAAAAAGGGGTACAAAAAGGGACTTGTCGGAACAACATTCACCGACTCCGAGGATTCCTCAAGCGGAGAGTAGGATGATGAGAAAGTGGAGCAAGCGCACATGTGCTTCATGGCAAGAGAGGAGCATGATCAAGGATCTTCCTCCTCCGATGATAGCGACGACGAAGGCGATGAGGTAACAATGGATGATCTTAGGGATGCTAACTAATGAGTTTGATTTTTTATTGTAATCACATGAGGTGATCACATCCCTAACTAATGAGTTGATGTAACTATCCCTCTCTTGTATACTAACCTTAGTGGGAATCCAAAGACTCAAGCATTTCCTATTCAAGGGTTTTGCCTTTGCAAGAGGGGTGGATGTGGCATGCGTAGGTGTAGAAAATATTTTCTTGGCATGTAAAGAATGAGGATTTTGCTTCTGAGCAAAAAAATGAAATATTTTCATTTTTCCTCATACTTCTTGTTAGTGTTATTATTATATAATAAGGCATGGTGATTCTTTTTAGGTTCTTTAGTAATACTTCTTGAATTTACACCAAAATAAGAATTAAAGGTAGGTTTGAGTACCACATTTTGAATATAACCCAAACCTCCTCTATGATTTACCGGATGTTGTTTTTCCAACAAATCGTAGAGTGAATCCCGAGAATGAACAAAGCTTTTGAGCTTTTGAGATTCCTCGTCGCATTTCAAGGTAAGATGTTGAATACGAGATTCTAATCTAAGGTTTTGAGCTACTAAATTTTCATTAATCATGCTCAAATCCTTAACTTGAGAGAGAAGTGTGTCTCTCTCACTAGTGTCACAGACATGCAAAGCATCATTATTATTATTTACACTAGTAGACTCTAATTCATGCATCATACTCTTAGCATTCTTAAATTTAGCTTTCAATTTAGCATATGAGTCAATGCACTTACTTGCCCCATTGGAGACCACATTGAAATGATACTCAAGCTCCTTGTAAGATAGCTTTGGCTCCTCCTCAACTACATCATCACTTTCATCCTCACTAGAGCTTCAGGAAGACGCTTCCCCTTTTGCCATGAAGCACACTTCTTCATTGGGGTTGAGCCACACCTCTGCCTCTTCATCGCTTGAGCTTGAGGAGATTGATGAAGAATCCTCGAACACCGTGAAGCACATGTAAGAAACCTCCTTGTCATCTTTATCTTCATCACTTTATGTGTCCTCATCGGATTCATACATCCTACTCATAGCATTCTTAAATTTAGCTTTCAATTTAGCATGAGTCAATGCACTTACTTGCCCCACATTGAAACGATACTCAAGCTCCTCGTAAGATAGCTTTGGCTCCTCCCCAACTTCATCATCACTTTCCTCCTCACTAGAGCTTGACGAAGACTCTTTTTCTTTTGCTATAAAGCACACTTCTTCATTGGGGTTGAGCCACACCTCCACCTCTTAGTCGCTTGAGCTTGAGGAGATTGATGAAGAATCGTCTAACGCCGTAAAGCACATGTGAGCAACCTCCTTGTCGTCGTCTTCTTCATCACCTTATGTGTCCTCATCAAAGTCATCAAATGTGTCGACAAGTCCCTTCTTTTAGTTCTTGAATTTGGACTTGCCTTCCAAATGTGTCACACCCCACTTCCCAAAAGATTGAGCAGTGAGGCATGGCCAGCCCGCATGGACTATAGTCGTTGAGGCTCGGGGTCCAATAAGCGTCCATGGCAAGTTATGATACGGAGGGGAAGGTCCGATCAAATGATTTAGCATGAAACAATAGAAATAGCAGTAAAAAATATATTATTCAAACGCAGAAGGAAACCAACAAAGAGTTTAACATAAAGACTAAAACTGTACGTACCGGAGGCAACTAAAGAGGTAAGAGTCTGCGGGGGATCCTCAGGTTGTGGCGGCTCTGTCAAGTCTGTGACATGTGCAAAACACATGTTAGCAACGAACTAATGAGACCAATAAGTTAATGCAGTTATACAATTCTAGCAGTTCTAAATGGAATTTAAAAGACAACTACACAGGCAGTCCTAGAAAGCAGGAAATAAGTAATGGTTATTCTAATCGATCTGCTAGGGGTGTCCATCTAGTCAGATCGTCTAAGAGTTGTTCATGTAGTTCTGTCAATCTGCCAGGGGTGTCCATCTGGTCAGATTGTCCAATTCTAGAAAGGTCAAACGACCGGAATGCATCCCTGCGAAGCAGACAGGAGTGCACCAACTGTGATACAAAGATAAAGCCTAAGGACTCAAGCTGCGTAGGCGGAGGGGAGCTACCCCCCAGGCCCAGCTAGACTCTTTTGTCCAACCCCACCCGTGAGTCGTTTGTATTATGGACACGAGCCAACAAACGCTCCATCTAGACACGAGACAAGACAAGGATCACGAATGATACGGCGTATCATACCGGAGCGCTCCAGTCACGGGTGAGCCAAAGCTGGGGAGCACCAGTTCTCATTGGTCACCCCTATCGTCGATCCGAAACAAATCATTAATCATGAATGATACTACGTATCATACCGGAACGTACCAGTCACGGGTGAGCCAAAGCTGGGGAGCACCAGTCCTCAATGGTCACCCCGTCATCGATTAACTATCCGTAAGTGGGACATTTCTGGACGAGCTAGCAAACGTTCCACAAGTCTGTAAGCAATCCGTCTCTGGGCTAGCCAGCAGATGCTCCACAAGAGTAGTGCCAACCTCCGTATAGGAGAGGCCCACGCCTGTGATCTTCTACAAAGATCCACACAATTATGATGTCCGGCTTATTAATTAGCATGTGAGGTTTAAGTTGCATCTTAAAAGTGGGTTCGAGCAGAAAGTAACATGCGATCATTTTCTAGTATTTTGCAGAAATAAATCTAGCAGTTCTAACATCAATTCTAGAAAAGCATAAAAGCAGTAACTAAAGTCTCATTCCTTGCCTGAAAGATTCCGACAAGGATGTAGTCCAGCAGGGTCTGGGTCAACCAACACGACGCGAAAGCTACACTGGCGTCGGGTAGCGACGCCAGGGGTTGGAATCCGGTTTCGTGAACGGTACGGAACCACGGTTTCTCTGTGATAAAATCACGAGCACAAAAGAGTTCGTTACGAAAGGACAAGAAATTATAAGACAACCTGGGACGTCTATAAATCAATTTTAATTAGGTTCTCTATTCCAGAATTGGTAACACATCAATACTAATGGTCACTAAAATTATAAATATGATAATAACGACACGTTGCTAGCGCAACAATATATAAAAATAATTAACCATGGCTAAAAGTTTGTCTAAACAAGTTATTACCATATAATCATCATTGGCAACGAGATAACAAGATTATTAAAAGGGTAAACAGTCAAAATAAGATCATCTACAATCCTTTTTAGACTCAATCATTATTTGAATTTTGTTTTAGACATTTTTGTTGCTGCAAATTGCCATTTTCATGACTTAAAAAAATGCATCATTCTGAAGATGCCATCAAAGGCAAATCAGAGTGAGGAGGCAACAGAACTAGGGGCCAGGGCATTAAAATATCGTACTGTGACCTACCCTTATAAGTTGCTAGCATACCCTAATAAATGTTAACCAGTACCTCAATATTAAACTGGTGTTTCACAGGCCAACCTATATTATAAAACTAACTAATAACTTAACATATAACAATAACTATCAAGCTGTAGCATCATGTGCTAACTCTCACAAAATATAACAGATCACAGGCATTACATATAGCATGCATGAAGGCTTACGTGTGCAGATGCCCCCCACTGCCTGCGGCGAGGTCGATGTCGAAGCTTGGCACCGGCGGCTGCTACGCTGCAAGGGCCGAGCGGACTTCCGGGGCGGTGCAGCTGCACCTGCGCCGGTGATGAAGGCTGAAGGAGGTCAGGTCGACGCGGCAGCGTTGGTGTTACGGCCGTCTCCGGTGAACTGCGGGCTTGGGTGGAGACAGGGGAGGAGACCGGCGTCGATGGGGTTAGGTCAGAGGCGGGGGTTTCGTTGTTGTTACGTGCGGAAGAACGGCGGATGGCGGCGGGGAGAGGGTGTGTGGCCATGGCGACAGCTGTAGGGGAGGATTTTAGGGGGTTTCCGGCGTCCACGGTGGGTCAGCAAGGAGGAGAAAGGTCGGAAAAGAAGGGGGCGCCGGTGCTTGGGTCTCGGGCTGAGAAAGCGCGGAGAAGAGGCGTTGCTTGGGGTTTCTTTGTTGCGTGCGTGGGTTTCTAAGGGCTGGCGGCGGCTATGCTTGTTGGGAGATGAGATAAAAACTTAGGTTAATATTTATAAAGGGCAGAAGGGGAAAAAAGAGCACGTGAGTGCCTAACCTAGGCTCACGGGTTAAAAGGGATGGGGTTTTTGAAATGAAGTAGGTTGCTATGGTTTTTTTACAAGTTATATAATAATAATAATAAACCCTCACCTTCCTAATTCTGGGTGAGTGCGGGTCTTGGAGGCAGAGTGGGCCTGCTCCTCATCAAATATATATATATAATACAAAAGCCTAACCCATCAACTATGTGTGTAAGGAGCTGGAGACGCACGTGTTGTGTACTCACATGGCATCAAGCGTGACTAGGGTCGGCCAAGACAAGTTGGGCTAGATCAAAATAATTTAAGATGTACAGTAATACAAAAGATTATTAGGGGATAGAAGCAGGGTGAAACATAGGGTTTGCATGTGCGTTACGTGCACGTGCATCGAGACATGGGTCCGGGGCATGCACAGAGCTCCGAGACACCCAAGTGCACATGCGTGCGGGGTTGGTTGGGTCCGGTTATGCTGATACAGCGGAAAACGCCGTATCGGATCAATACGCGTGATACTGCCGAGATACACGTTCTGTTCGTGTACGCGGGGTCTCACTGGTCTACGGGGGTCGCTTGTAGGTTCCTGGCATAAGTACGGTCATGTACGTGTGGTTCGTCCCAGAATCGCCCGTCGTTTTGCGTGTATATAGTGTGTTGTTCAAACGGTCAGTGCATAAAGCAATTCCAGTGTGAACGAGGTGTTGGCTTGGGTTGACACGTGTTCCCAAGTCGGACACGAGTCACAGAGGCTATCTATAGGTTTAAGCAAGGTTCTAGGGTCCTACTGCGTGCACAGACGACATCTGCTATGCACACAGACCAAATCACTTTACGCACAGACCTAATTGATGTGCACACACACAAAATTCAAATTGGCCCGAAAATAGGCCGTTACATCCTCCCCAACTTAAAAATAAATTCCGCCCTCGGACTTTCTTAGTTTAAGTCATGGCTAGGCTCTTCTAGTTAACTATAGTAACCACTCCGATCATTCCTAGCACAGTACTTCAACCATCACAACCTAATACATCTATCTATATACATGCTCAGTAATAATATACATCAATTATTTCCCAACCATTATATCTTGTACTTATAGCTAGGTTAATATTATTCACACATACATTTCTAACTCATGGAAGTGCCTCCGCACATCCATACCTACGCACAATCATATTCCAACATTCAATAATCGCCCCATCATATACAACCATTGTATTATACATATAGTACACATATACTAACCAGTGTATTTAAATTCATCACGAATTTAAAACCGAAAAATACATATCTCTACTCAATATAACCTCCAAAAGGTATATCCCCTAGTATACATTCAACACATCAATCATAACAATAATGCCTAGCTATATTATAACTATTCGCCACAACGCCAAATGACAAACAATTTCTTATTACAAGCAATACATAATCACACTATCATGTTAATCTATTCTTACATACACAATGCATCCGGCCTAATAACTATGCATATAGTACACTTCACTCCTAGTTTAACTAACACATACTCATTCAAACATGTAAACCCTTCATTCATAACTATAGAATAAACCTGTATCTATATATGGTGTAATTATGTACGTCCAGGTGCGTAGCGTAACCCAGCACAAACACCTATATAACTACATTCACCATATCCTATCATGCACGGATATATATAACACTATACTCACATCCGCAAACCACAACCACATTATAAAATACTTACTGAGCATACTCACTCGCTCTCGAGTGAGACTCCAAGATACATACCAAACAATATACAATCTATGTACTTATACACACACTCTTATATATCTATATGACACGACTCATCATATGTAGCCTTAGTAAATAGCTAGACATCACTATTCAATCATTCACACATCAGAACGTGTAATTTATACTTATCCCATATATACGTATATACCATCACGCAACACATTCTTATCCTAGTATCTATAAGCATGTCCACTCGTACTTGAGGGAACACTAAGACTTATATGTATTCACAGGCTTTATATATTCACACCTATTATCTTACATAAGTATATATACTTATTCATGTACTATATACACATAATCATTACATTCATCGCAATACACATATTCCATTATTCATCCATAAGCCCACATATACCTAAGTAATAATACTAAGCATGCCCGACAATGATATATATATTCATACGAGCCGGGTAATCCTCCTCATGGATCTACGGGGAAGGCAGAACAAACACAAGGCTCTAATGTGCAGACACTTCCAATATTTGACATCTAGAGTGGTTAAACAACCTCCAACTAACCAGCCCTAATTGGCTGGTCCCAATAAAATTTCCAACTCAAAAGCCCGTTCATGAGAACCTGTTATAATGTTCCTGTTGTTCTCCGCTTCAATTGGTTCTTGGCTCAGGCGCCTCTAGAAATCTCTAAAGTGAAACTACCGACCAATTCTAGATTTTTGGGCGTCGGACTTACTTACGATTTCCTTTTCAATCCAAACAACCAAGGCAATCTACTAACTTTCTTCCCATATTTCCTGATCATTGAGCACTCGCAAAGCCAAATATGCTCACTTGACTTGATTCAGAATTTTCATTGACACTTAAACTGCTAATCACTGTTGACTTTAATCCATCTACATGATCTGGAGAAGTCATCGCCTTTCACCGTTTCGTAAACTGCAATTGGAATCCAGTGATCAGTACGCACTCGATGCGTATCCAAACGGTCGACTTTGAAACTCCCATGACATTCCGAAGATCCGTAATTCCTTTAAATCACTGTGTCCGAAACAGTTCATGTTGTCGATCTTATACAATCCATCATAAGATCAATCTCGTCTTCACATTATCACTCTGAATCTCTTCTGTTCATCTCTAATGATCATATTATTTACTTCAACCACATTACTTCAAAACCCAGGTTATACTGTTGCTACTATGCTTATTTATTTATATATATATATATATATATATATATATATATATATATATATATATATATATATGCTCATAATATCCGATGCATAACATTTCACTTGATCGATGTAGGTCTACGCCTTTGGTCGTTAAGATAAGACTTCCAATCACCACACTTCTATCACGAGCAACATACTAAGAGTCGTTCTCATTCCCTCGATTCAATGTTCTCACTTCCGCGGTTCCTTGTCAAGTCGAGAATCCAACCTTATAACCATCAAATGTGTTAGAAATACATCACTATAAACTTCATCTTATTCTTGTATTCTCACTCAAATCCAAACTAGAGGGGGCCAAGGAACTAGTCTAAACCTAGCTAATTTATGTTAGACTCAATTATTGTTGGTCGTTTGAATAGTTACTATAGCACTATTGTTTCGATAAATCATTCGATCAAGACCTGCATGGGCCACCACAAAAACTGTCACGCCCCACTTCCCAAAAGATTGAGCAGCGAGGCATGGCCAGCCCGCATGGACTAGAGCCGTTGAGGCTCGGGGTCCAATAAGCGTCCATGGTAAGTTATGATGCGGAGGGGAAGGTCCGATAAAATGATTTAGCATGAAACAATAGAAATAGCAGTAAAAAGATATTATTCAAACGCAGAAGGTAACCAACAAAGAGTTTAACATAAAGACTAAAACTGTACGTACCGGAGGCAACTAAAGAGGTAAGAGTCTGCGGGGGATCCTCAGGTTGTGGCGGCTCTGTCAAGTCTGTGACATGTGCAAAACACATGTCAGCAACGAACTAATGAGACCAATAAGTTAATGCAGTTATACAATTCTAGCAGTTCTAAATGGAATTTAAAAGACAACTACACAGGCAATCCAAGAAAGCAGGAAATAAGTAATGGTTATTCTAATCGATCTGCTATGGGTGTCCATCTAGTCAGATCGTCTAAGAGTTGTTCATGTAGTTCTGTCAATCTGCCAGGGGTGTCCATCTGGTCAGATTGTCCAATTCTAGAAAGGTCAAATGACCGGAATGCATCCCTACGAAGCAGACATGAGTGCACCAACTGTGATACAAAGATAAAGCCTAAGGACTCAAGCTGCGTAGGCGGAGGGGAGCTACCCCCCAGGCCCAGCTATACTCTTTTGTCCAACCCCACCCGTGAGTCGTTTGTATTATGGACACGAGCCAACAAACGCTCCATCTAGACACGAGACAAGACAAGGATCACGAATGATACGACGTATCATACCGGAGCGCACCAGTCACGGGTGAGCCAAAGCTGGGGAGCACCACTTCTCAATGGTCACCCCTATCGTCGATCCGAAACAAATCATTAATCATGAATGATACTACGTATCATACCGGAACATACCAGTCACGGGTGAGCCAAAGCTGGGGAGCACCAGTCCTCAATGGTCACCCCCGTCATCGATTAACTATCCGTAAGTGGGACATTTCTGGACGAGCTAGCAAATGTTCCACAAGTCCGTAAGCAATCCATCTCTGGGCTAGCCAGCAGACGCTCCACAAGAGTAGTGCCAACCTCCGTATAGGAGAGGCCCATGCCTGTGATCTTCTACAAAGATCCACACAATTATTATGTTCGGCTTATTAATTAGCATGTGAGGTTTAAGTTGAATCTTAAAAGTGGGTTCGAGCAGAAAGTAACATGCGATCATTTTCAAGTATTTTGCAGAAATAAATCTAGCAGTTCTAACATCAATTCTAGAAAAGCATAAAAGCAGTAACTAAAGTCTCATTCCTTGCCTGAAAGATTCCGACAAGGATGTAGTCCAGCAGGGTCTGGGTCAACCAACATAACGCGAAAGCTACACTGGCGTCGGGTAGCGACGCCAGGGGTTGGAATCCGGTTTCGTGAACGGTACGGAACCACGGTTTCTCTGTGATAAAATCACGAGCACAAAAGAGTTCGTTACGAAAGGACAAGAAATTATTAGACAACCTGGGACGTCTATAAATCAATTTTAATTAGGTTCTCTATTCCAGAATTGGTAACACATCAATACTAATGGTCACTAAAATTATAAATATGATAATAACGACACATTGCTAGCGCAACAATATATAAAAATAATTAACCATGGCTAAAAGTTTTTCTAAACAAGTTATTACCCTATAATCATCATTGGCAACGAGATAACAAGATTATTAAAAGGGTAAACAGTCAAAATAAGATCATCTACAATCCTCTTTAGACTCAATCATCATTTGAATTTTGTTTTAGACATTTTTGTTGCTGCAAATTGCCATTTTCATGACTTAAAAAAATGCATCATTCTGAAGATGCCATCAAAGGCACATCAGAGTGAGGAGGCAACAGAACTAGGGGCCAGGGCATTAAAATATCGTATTGTGACCTACCCTTATAAGTTGCTAGCATACCCTAATAAATGTTAACCAGTACCTCAATATTAAACTGGTGTTTCACAGGCCAACCTATATTATATAACTAACTAATATCTTAACATATAACAATAACTATCAAGCTGTAGCATCCTGTGCTAACTCTCACAAAATATAACAGATCACAGACATTACATATAGCATGCATGAAGGCTTACGTGTGCAGATGCCCCCCGCTGCCTGCGGCGAGGTCGATGCCGAAGCTTGGCACCGGCGGCTGCTGCGCTGCGAGGGCCGAGCGGACTTTCGGGGCGGTGAAGCTGCTCCTGTGCCGACGATGAAGGCTGAAGGAGGTCAGGTCGACGCGGTAGCGTTGGCGTTGCGGCCGTCTCCGGTGAACTGCGGGCTAGGGCGGAGACAGGGGAGGAGACCGACGTCGATGGGGTTAGGTCGGAGGCGGGGGTTTCGTTGTTGTTACGTGCGAAAGAACGGCGGATGGCGGTGGGGAGAGGGTGTGTGGCCATGGCGACGGCTGTAGGGGAGGATTTTAGGGGGTTTTCGGTGGCCACGGTCGGTCAGCAAGGAGGAGAAAGGTCGGAAAAGAAGGGGGCGTCAGCGCTTGGGTCTCGGGCTGAGAAAGCACGGAGAAGAGGCGTTGCTTGGGGTTTCTTTGTTGTGTGCGTGGGTTTCTAAGGGCTGACGGCGGCTGTGCTTGTTGGGAGATGAGATAAAAACTTAGGTTAATATTTATAAAGGGCAGAAAGGGAAAAAAGAGCACGTGAGTGCCTAACCTAGGCTCACGGGTTAAAAGGGATGGGGTTTTTGAAATGAAGTAGGTTGCTAGGGTTTTTTTACAAGTTATATAATAATAATAATAAACCCTCACCTTCCTAATTCGGGGTGAGTGCGGGTCTTGGAGGCAGAGTGGGCCTGCTCCTCATCAAATATATATATACAATACAAAAGCCTAACCCATCAACTATGTGTTTAAGGATCTGGAGACGCGCGTGTTGTGTACTGACATGGCATCAAGTGTGACTAGGGTCGGCCAAGACAAGTTGGGCTAGGTCAAAATAATTTAAGATGTACAGTAATACAAAAGATTATTAGGGGATAGAAGCAGGGTGAAACTTAGGGTTTGCATGTGCGTTACGTGCACGTGCATCGAGACATGGGTCCGGGGCATGCACAGAGCTCCGAGACACCCAAGTGCACATGCGTGCGGGGTTGGTTAGGTCCGGTTATGCTGATACAACGGAAAACACCGTATCGGATCAATACGCATGATACTACCGAGATACGCATTCTGTTCGTACACGCGGGGTCTCATTGGTCTACGGGGGTTGCCTACATGTTCCTGGAATAAGTACGGTCATGTACGTGTGGTTCGTCCCAGAATCGCCCGTCGTTTTGCGTGTATATAGCGTGTTGTTCAAACGGTCGGTGCATAAAGCAATTCCAGTGTGAACGAGGTGTTGGCTTGGGTTGACACGTGTTCCCAAGTCGGACACGAGTCACGGAGGCTATCTATTGGTTCAAGCAAGGTTCTAGGGTCCTACTGCATGCACAGACGACATCTGCTATGCACACAGACCAAATCACTTTACGCACAGACCTAATTGCTGTGCATACACAAAAAATTCAAATTGGCCCGAAAACAGGCCGTTACACAATGTTTCTTCCCTTTCCATTTGTAAGTCTCTTTGGAGGGTTTGGAAGGGCATTCGGTAGAGAGATGACCTTTGCCACTGCACGTATAACAAACCTTGTCAGATTTAGAGGTAAACTTTGACAAAGATTTACCTTGCTTGCCCTTGTGGAAGGCTTTGAATTGCTTGGCATGCTCCAAGAAATCATCATCACTACCCTCATCTTCTCCATCTTCTTTACTAGAAGCTTCTCAATGAAATTTATTTCTCTATTTGATTGGCTACTTCTAGGCATGGAATGCAACCCCCTTTTGCTTCTCCAGCTGCTCGGGCTTGGTTGATTGAATCTCCTTCTTGTGTTAAAGCTTGACTTCATACACCATGAGATTCCCAATACACTCCGCAACAATGTATTTGGACATGTCATTTGACTCCAAAATCCCGTTGGCCTTTTACTCCCATTAGGGTGTAAGAGAGTCAAGGATCTTCTCCACACAATCCTCTTAGGAAATCACCTTCCCAAGTCCTTCCAAGGCGTTCATAATATCCATGAACCTTGAACATTTCCGATATGCTTTCTCCTTCCTTCATCTTAAACATTTCCTATTTAGATCAAAACACAATTTGTTTAGATTTCTTTAACTTTGAAGCCCCTTCATGAGAATCTCCAATGTATGTCAAATGTCATTGGTTGTTTTGAACATGGATATGTTGTTGAACTCATTTGAAGTGACGGCGCAATGGAATGCATTCATAGCCCTCGTATTGTATTTGATAGAGTCCTTCTCTGCCTTTGTCCTTGAGGCCGCGAGCGTAGTAGGCTTCTCAAAGGGCTACTCTGTGATGTCTCATAAGTCTTGACCCTCCAAATAGATCATCATCTTGATCTTCCAACTTGAGTAATTGGTTCTGTTGAAGAGCGGGTGTCGAACGGTTAAGAGACATTCTTCATGTGACATAGATAAAGCGTTGAATGACATCGTTGTTGTATGCTTCAACCTTGATCTGATTCGAATTGTACGGACCGTCTATGCCTTGTAATACTAACAACAAACACTCTAGAAGTTGGTGAATATAGTAATGGCAATAATTGTGTAATTAAAAATTGAACTTGCAAATGCAGAATTATAAATGCAAGAGGAGAATAATTCACACAATCAAGCAAACATTAACACAAAGATTTTACCCTGGTTTCCCAACTTGGGCACTTCCAACCACACAAATATCCACTATAATCCTACACAAGGTAGTGAATACAATCTCACACAGAGATACCATATACAAGGGATTTTCGATTCTCACAAAGATATATGCTTGCTCTCACACAGAGATACTTTAACTCTCACAAAGAGAGTACTCAACCAACCCTACACAAGGGTTAAACTCTCACAAAGAGAGTAACTAGCTCTCACAAAGAAAGCTAGGGTTTTACTTCACAAAGATGAAATAAATACTCTTACATATGCCTTGAGATGAACTTACTCAATATGAAGATGAAGGCATGAAAAAGGATCTCAAAGTGATGAGATGAACTTGATTGCATTTGGATGATTTCCCTTGAGCTTGCTTCAAAGCATGAAGAGGAATGTGCTCATGGGAAGGGAAATGAGAGATTAGAAGTGGCTTAATTAATCTCTAAAATTTTCAATGTTAACCAAGAGTTCTAATAGAACTAAGACCTCTCTTATATATAGGAAGCCCAAAGAAACCCATAAAACCCAAGGAAAAAGCCAAGAGAGAAAGCTGCAACGGCTATAATCTGGGATTTTACGGCAACGACATGTGATTCATATTAAAAAGTGTATATTTATACCCCCTAACTACCCCCATTTTGTGCTAAGAATTATACTTATTCTTGCTCTTTTGTGTATAAACTCACTTTATGTTTTATATAAGGAATTATTTGCATTCTTTGCACAAAACATCATTTTATGGACTAATTTCTCATTCTCATATTTTTCAGGTACTCCTGGGAGTCTTGGAGATTTTCCAGAATTTTCTGGGAGTTTTCTGGAGTCCCAGAGGGGACAAAATCAAGTGAATGGACAAGTGAGTCTGGAGCCAGGATAGTCTACTATCCTTACAACGGCAGTCGACTGTTCTTTCAACTATAGTCGACTGTTTTTTCAACAACAGTCGACTGTTTCTTCAACAACAGTCGACTATTTCTTCAACAACAGTCGACTGTTTCATCCTCTCCTGAAGAACAAAAGAATGCCAACTCTCTGTTGATTTGAAACATCTGCAGCAGGCGACTGAAGCACAAAAGACAGTCGCATGTGGATCACACAGGCGACTGTGATTTTCAAGACAATCGCCTGTCACCTTTTGGAAGCTATGCTGCATGACCAACGACAGACGACTGATGTTTGTTCATCAGTCGACTGTCGCGGGTTTTTTCTACCAAATCTGGGTTGCGAGAAATGGGTTTTTCTTAACCCTTTTTCTCCCTAGTCGATGTGGGCCGGTGGATTTTTCTTTGGAGGGTTAGGATGCTATCCTTTAGGGGTTTAAAACCCCTAAACTCTGATGTAATGGGGATCAATTCGGCCAGTGTGATTTTACTGTTCCATTGGGGGTTTTAGACACCCATCTTCTTTCCAAAGGCTATGTCTAGGGCTTGGAGACCATTGGAGGCTAGGAGAGCTTGGAGGAGGAGCAAGAGAGGGGAAAGCTTGGGTTTCTAGGGCTTCTATTGGTGATCTCTCTCCTCTCTTGTAAACATTTGGTTTCTAAATGAATTGTATGAAAATTTGAATGATTATTGAATGAATGTGAGAATCATTAAATAGTTATTTGATTATTGCTTGTAATGAAGATTGGTATGTTCATCTTGCATGATTATTACCTTATTTTCATAATGAAGGCCTAGAACCATTTGTGTGTGGATTGGGTTAATTAGGGTTTGTGTGGTTGATTATTAATTGCTCATTTCTTGCATTTAATAGACCTAGCATGCCTTGAAATGGATGCTAGTAGTGTTGATTTATGGGTTGTGCCCTAGGTTTAATTGAGTCATGCACCACTCTTGGCGGTGCCGTAGAACGGTGGTGTACCTTAAGGGTCACACCTACGTGCACCATCCTTGCATTCTATTGACACGGATGCAAGGATTGACTCACGAGCTTAAGTTAGGGATTCCAACCCATGAATCAACACTCGAATGAATCGTGCATTACCCTTGGTGGGGCCGTAGAACGGCGGTATGCCTTAAAGGCATTATCTACGTGCACAATCCCGCATACCTTGAAATGGATGCGAGGGTTGATTCATTTGGAGTGAACCTATTGCTAATCAACTCACAACCCAATGACACACCATTCCATACACTTCTCCTTGCTTGACTAGCTCCACACTTTGGTCTCCACTCTACCTACCTTGGGTTTGGCTCGACATTGTCACCCCACACTTCAACTCACCGCACGTGATAGTTTAGTTTGTTGTACCAACACCTTTGGCCTTTCCTTAACCAATCGATATTGTGATTGTGAAACGAGTTGTCTCTGTGGATTCGACCCCGTACTCACCGGATTATATTGCATCTGACACTCCTACCCTTGGGAGGCGAGCGTGTACATCCTACTTGGATTGTGCGCGCCTTGCGGTCAATCAATTTGACGCTGTTGCCGAGGACAACTGTTTTTACACTCACATTGTTGGTTTGTTTTGGACACTTTAGGTGTAGTACTTCCAGCTTAGTGTTGAGTATTTTTGGTTGTTTATTTTATACTTTTTTGAGTCATTTTTATTTCTTTATTTCTTTTGTTTTAAAAATATTTTATAAATAAAATTTTTATGGAATCATTTTCAAACTTTAGTGATGTTGATGTGGAGGATTCTCAACTCCCACCGTTCTTTCACGGTATGGGGTTGAAAAATCGTAGTTCATTTATGCCAAAGTTTGAAAAATGGTGTAGAAAAGAGTTTTCGGATTTGTTTGATGAGAACACTTGTACAAATTTTGTTTATTTTCAAGTGTTCCCATTTACATTGAGAGATGATGCTAAAATTTGGTTTGATGCTTATCCTCAAAATTCTTTTTCTACTTGGCTTTCTTTTCAAACTGATTTCCTTTGAGCTTTATTTCATATTTATTACAGAAATTGGGTACAGTGGCACCAAGCATTTGAGCAACACATGGCGAGCTTTGTCCAGTTTGACGGTGAGACTTACTGTCAGGTTTTGGAGAAGTTCGATGATTTAGTGCTTGGGTGTCCATGCCATTCTTTCAGCGTAGAGGATCTACTTCGGATTTTCTACACAAGGTTCCAGCCTTTGACGCGAGATTTTGTGCAGATGAGCAGCAGTGGAGATTTCTTTGCATATACGACAGATGATGCATGGTTGTACCTGAGGGACCCTGCAGAGTGGGAGCAGACTGCACCATCTGGAGAGCCATCACTTGGATATGATGATGATGGCCAGTACCCACTTCCACTTCAGGATGCAGAGTAGCATGTCCAGTGTCAGTTTGAGGAGCCATCTTTGGGCTCTTTTTCTTGCGACCCCATGGGATACATAGCAGAGCAGGATGATGGGTTGCAAGAGAGCCAGGTAGAGGATGTTGAGAGACTACATGTTGCGGATCAGGATGTCGTTTCGTTGGATACACGATGGAGATACGATGCAGTTTCGTTGGGTTGGTGGTGACGATGAGATTGAGATGTGTCCAGGCGAGAGTGAGATAGATGACATCGAAGTGCCTGAGTCACATTGCCCTTCTAATCTATTACCACAGCTGGAGGTGTGCGAGCATCTTGGGTGGACTGTTGAGATGGTTTACTACGGTGGTATTAAGGATGATGAGTGCACATGATACAGCCTACAGACTACTTTGGAGCCCGAACCCTTCCTCTCTTCTGATTCAGTTCAGCAGCCATCACTTCAGACCCCTCGGGGCACGCATCATTCCATCAACCAGGACAATGATATTCAGGGTGGACCACAGAGTCCAAGGATAACTGCAGAGGCCATTACTTTCGATGATGAGGATGCGACAAGCGACAGTGACTGCGAGATGATCTACATTGAGCCTGCGCTGCCTTCTCCTACATACTTGCCCCTGCAGCCATTTCACCCTCCTCCTGAGGATTCGCATCAGCCAGGCGATAGCATCTCCATTCAGGGAAGTTCTCATCACACTTTTCCCTTCATTTCTGAATCTAAGCTTCATTTCCATATACCTTAGGTTCAGATTGTCGTCATACATATTCACCTCCTTATTTTTATTATGACGACCCTATTTGGACTTCCTTCATTGGAAGTCATACTTATTCTCCTTTTATTGACACAGCTTGTCTCCCGCAGGACACATGAGTATATTCTAGGGAGATGCTGGGAGCTGTGTTGCTAGTATCCAAGGATGCTGGAGGAGCTTCATTTCCAAAGCAGCTGGCTGAGGAACGAAAGGATATGTTAGAGCAACTGCCTCCACCATTATACATTCGGGATCCGACTTTTGCTAAGGTGTATTCCTTCCTTTACTTAGTGTAAATAACTTAAAATAAAAAATTTTTAGTTTAGTTTGCTTTAGTATGTGTGTTTTCCCTCTAGCATCATTGAATAATACCTAGTTTCACTTCAACCATTGAGGACAATGCTCATTTCTAGTTGGGGGAGTGGACTATGAAGTTGGATGCTAGTTTTGGATAGTTTTAAAAATTTTAATAAAAAAAATTCTCATTCATCATCATCATTCATTCATTTTGAGCATATCATTTTGATGCCTCCATCCTTGCTTCCATCACATTTTTTTCCTTAGTCCTTACAAGCTTAATGCAGGTAATTTTTTCGGATTAATACTTTGGTATCAAATTTATAGATGTTTGATTGGCGTGTTTTACTTTCTTTTCCATTTTGGAGTCAAATGTTAATATGCCATGTATGAAAATATTTTATATGTTGTGATACTCTCTTTGAAATAATTCGGGAATAGTTTGGTGTAAGTAATTGCATGAATTGGGATGAATGGATTAGTTTTTGATTGGATAAGATGGGGCCAATGGTTTATGTTTTGTTTTCCTCTTAAGGAGTGGGTGGATGAGTTGATAATTCATGTTTAGAATGAGAAATAAAATTAACATAAGTGAATGGTTTTTCTAATCAAATTGAGTAGCTGGTGCCCCCACGAAACATTGGGGAGGATGCCAAAAATGAGATTTAGGGGATCATTCCATCCCTTTGCCTATATAGCGGTATCACGTGTATGCAAAGGTGGCGGCGTTTGCATTTCATAGCATTATTGCGTGAATGCAAAACATAAACATAAACATACTAAAACAAAAAAGGCATACAAAAAAGAAAAAAAGAAAAGAAAATGAAAAAATGAATGAATAAATTAAAGAATAAGCAACATGAGTGATGCAATCTCATCTCCCACAATTTAGAGGAATTTATTTTGGTTTTGGCCATTTCCTTGAAAATTAGAAACTTTGCCATTTGCGCATCTTCCCAAAGAATGTGATACGATGCTTATTTCCTTACTTTTCTTGGAATTGGATTAATGAGAATGTCATTTGTTATTTCATTTCTTACATTGTGTATATTGGCTTTGAAATCAATTGAAAATAACATATGAAGTAGCCATGATGATATTTTGAGTTTGGTGCATGTTTTTCATTTAATCTGAATTTTTATTGCTTATTTTACTAGGGACTAGCAAAATGCTAGTTGGGGGTGTGATTTGTAGTGAAAAGTGTATATTTATACCCCCTAACTACCCCCATTTTATGCTAAGAATTATACTTATTCTTGCTCTTTTGTGTATAAACTCACTTTATGTTTTATATAAAGGCTTATTTGTATTCTTTGCACAAAACATCATTTTATGGACTAATTTCTCCTTCTCATATTTTTCAATTACTCCTGGGAGTCTTTGGGATTTCCAAAATTTTCTGGGAGTTTTGTGGTGTCACGCCACTCTCCCCAGCATACCCGGCATTTAAATTTTTTTTCCAACTCTCCTGGAGAGCGAGGGTGATGAGAAAGGAAAAGAGAGAGAGAGAGAAAGAAGAAACTGAATATGCAAGCCACTGCGCACATGCTGGGATAGTACAAAAGCATGCTTCATTATAATATCAAACAACTCATAAATAACATAGAACAACAACAACATATTTATATAACAACTTTCATTTATATACATAACCCAGATCCATCATTTCACATACACCAACACTTTCCCCATCCCAAGACAACAATTCACTTCACATTCTACAGCTCACACCGAGTACTACCCCTGAAACCCAACTCCATGTCACCTCCAGCCAAGTTAACACTGCTACCTGAAAATGGGGAGGAGCACGTCAATGCGTGCCCCAGTAGGAACCAACTTGGATTTGGAACACCGTGTTAAGGTTATCAATCCACAAGCCAAGGCAAGAGACATAAGACAAGCAAACTAAGTAATATGGCGTAAAGTAAATAGCCAAGGAAGAGGATAATACTTGCGGTCCAATGTCGAGCTACTGCAAGAAAAGGGTTAGCAAGAATAATAAAGCAAGTGCTTATACCAACATAATTTAAAAAGGAAGGTATTAATGCCACAAGTGCAATTCAATATACGTCATCACAAGCATAGCAGATAAGGACAAAGGAAGTACAGTAAGCAGAAGAAGTAACATGCAAGACTTTTATTTTATTATTGAATTAATTAGAACTTGGTTAAACTGTGCGATACCAGGACCTGGACATCACCCTAAATTTGGGGTGAATATAGCACACGGCGCAGTGGACACCGGCACTGTACGACATCGGGCCTCTCAGCTCCCCGTCCCTGGCAGGAGTGAGGCTCTCCCACAATAACACAGCCTCCGTATGTCCCCTCCACTACCGGTAAAGGCAAGTGGGTATAAATATCACATATCACATAATCATTTCCCCCAACTTCTCAGTTCAGGCCTCATATCCATAATTTACTCAAATCCCACCTAAAACCCGGGTTTTGCTAACTCACCCTCCTTAGAGAGGATTGAGACATTCTAAAACCTCATTTAACATTATTTATAGCACTAAATGGGACACGTTACAAGGTTTCACATTCCACACTCATAGCAACATGGGTCATGTACCGAAGTGCCATGCCCTCCATCGTAATCAAATCACATATCAAATGGGTCATGCACCTAGGTGTCATGCCCTTCAACATAGCCATTTCAATTCATCACTCATAACATATGAAACCATGCTTTACATGACCCCATCATTACTATTTCACAACATATTTCATAACACAAGTGTTTACAAGCCCATTTCTCATATTTTTTAACTTTCGTTCCATTGTGGAATTTTCACAAACACGTGGTGAACGTGACGTGCATGTCCATAAGAACATTAGCAAGTCCATTGAAAAAACATATCATTAGTCTACCTTCCATGTAGACATAATAATCATGTATTATGGGGAGTGGAATAGCAAGAATTCAAAATTTATCACACCATTTAACCATTTCAGCTTACAAGAAATGTATATGCAGTCCTACAAGATGGATGTTATCAGCCAATTATAATCCGAATTTAACAATACTTCCCAAATGAAAGTTGTAGGTATGGTAGTTTTGGACTTACAGATAAAAGTTCTGGCAAAAATATTAAGTACGTGATTTGTGGTGAATTATTTGGTGAAGTGTGTCAAATCTATTTTTAAGACAGATTTTAGGGTCTGTATTGGAATCTAATTTTGGGCATGTTTCAGCCAGTAATTCGAAATATAAGAACTATGATGAAATTATAGATAAACTTGTTAAATTTTCAACAAGACCAAGAATATAAAATTCCATTATGTGCAGGTGTTTAAGTCAATTTTTCTAAACTGTGTCAAGACTAAAGATCCAACAGACATGCTGTAAAGATGGAATTTTGCTCCTAATTTCCGAATTAAACATATATTAAAATTTATATGATTTTGGGGTAGAACTTCAAGATCTACAAGCACATATTTTTTTCGAAACCTAATTCAAGCTACAGTAACCAGGATTACAGAAACAACACACAACAAAATTTTAGGATTTCAAAGGGGTTATTTTTACTAAGAATTTCAAGGGATAATTTGTGAAATTAAAACATAGCTCATGAATTTTCACCATCCCTAATTCATATTAAGTAAAACATTCTATAAAAACATAGTAGCAAGAATCAATTTAATGGAATTCCAAAACCAAGAGGGTTCCTACCTCAAAACTTGAATTTTCCTCTTCTCTTTCTCTTCTTTTCTTCTCCACCTTCTTCCCACTTGCAACCACTTGAGGTTCTTGATTTTAGGAGTAAGTAATTAGGGTTTTGGAGTGAAGAAAATAGAGAAAAGGGAGGGGATATGGCCGGCCTCATTTGTGAGAAAGAGGGGAAAAGAAAAAAATGAAAGAAAGAAAGAAAGAAAAAGAAGGATAAAGAAGAACAAAGAAGCTTCACTCAAAATAGCTCTCTAGAATCCCCCATTAGATAAACATGCTTCTTTTTAAATGACTAAAATACCCCTCCATCATCTAGGTATTTACAAGTTTGCCATTACTTTATGCACACACAACTTTAGTATGTACGCACAGCAGCTTTAGTCCAAATGACCATTTTGCCTTAACCTTTCTAAAAATTTACGGGGGTTGCCATTGACCCCTTACCCCTTTCACACTAGCATGGCTCTTCTTACACACATCCACGCACATCCATGCATTCATACATGCATCACACACACACGTCTAATACATACACGTTAAATAATACGCACAACGTCATTCACAATTCTCCCTCATTCTCATTTCGCATTCTCTTCCCTTAGTTACATACTACGGCCCAATCCCCCTTACACTACGTCGCCTACATCGATATCCTCGTTTATTTCTTGCCCACGTATGCATCGTAAGTAGAAATACCGCGTGTATTTAGTAGAACACATGTATAGTGCAGAATAGGAAATGACAACCTACCCACCTTAAAATAAAGTCCGCCTTTGGAATTTTTAGGGTATGAACCCTGGCAACGTTAGCTTGGTATGATGGTCTTTCTACATATGAAGTACAAACAAGAATACATATCTCCCCACACTTATATAAACTATATGTTTCATTGTCATCCATACACACCCGCATGGCACAGATATCACAGATACACCCCATTATTCATCTAGGAGTACATCCACATCACTATGTGCACTCACTACATACACATACATATATGTTCTTCACATAAACATCTAGGCACATGTATTCACACACTAACATACACATCACACACCATATATAAGTCTATATATGTATTATTATACGTATTTAGATTACTACTCATATCCATGTGCATACGACATCAAATCGTATCCATATCACGATACCTTCAAGTATAACTACTTATGTTCTACTAACTTATATATATACATATATATATATATATATATATATATATATATATATATATACATATACGTCTGTATGCATGCACAGATGTACGACTATACACATCAATCTACATACATAACTTGACAAACAGGGTCACCATCATGGTGTCACATCATATGTACACCAGATTCCTATACACTCAATACTTAGCCATATAAGTTCATCCACAATCATATGACCATAAACATCTACATACACACGATAATTAGTCATATCCAACATACATAGACGTGCACGCGCTATCACATGCATGATCAAGTCACTTAGGTCTGCAATCATAATTATAGGTAAATTTATACATAATCTCACATTTATAGTGATGCACCTACTGCCTCACACAAATAGGCACATATACCACACACAATACACACAAGAGTGCACAAACATAATATGTTCCCCGCTATATGCTATATATATAAACTACCTTTGCACACCCTACGCACATACTGCCATTATAGTCAAGTAAATATAAATATCCATCTACACACTACACACGTGTATACATATGAATATACAAACAAGCACACACATCCCAATACCCACATATCAATCAGTTTCATTCACTTACATTTATCAAGCATATATTCACCTATATTCCATATCTATCACATTTACATCCACATTGCACATGTATATACATACATACATGCTTTAGTACAGACCTATATATATACATGTATACAAACAAGAATACACTTCTCCCAGATACACATAGATAGGCAACCATGTCAGGAAAAATTCACAGATAAACAAACAAGGACACACACACACACACACACACACACACACACACACACACACACACACATATATCTATTCAACCAATATACACATAACCACATATGCTTCCACTGCACACTACACATGCATTTTCACATCCCTACACTCTGCTATGACGCATATAATAAAAATTCATACAACCATACTACCTATTTACATATACGCATCAACCAATGCACCGCAGAGATACTCCATATAACCCAATTATATGCACATACTCATTATGTTCACAAAGAGGTATACATATCAATTTCATAAATAAATATCTAAGCCCATACACAGCCAAATACACGTTCGCTCATACACACCAGATTACTATTCTAATAGTATGTATGCACACAGACATGCATATATACCTATTAGGATCCATGCAACCATGCACACACATTCCTATGTATGGTCACACACACATACACATATTATACATATCCTTCTATTACACACCTATACAGTCAAGCTTCTCTACTATACTAGTAGGTAGTCGGTAGCCACCCATACCACTATATACATAACATCCAATATATCCACACTTTTACTAGCATACTAGTGCATACACAAATAAGTGTATTTCAATATTCATACACATTCAGTAGATAGTCACACTCCATATACGTACACATTCATATACTGATACATGCATATCATAATATGGATCATTCACATACATATACATATAACCACTCATAAGACATACATCAATGCACATTCAATAATAACAACACATGCACACAATCACAACACGCTTGCTACAACATACATATATATATACAAGTATCTCATATACCAATACACAATCACCGCATGCCACTATATACGGATGGGTACATGCACTATATATATATATCCAAATGGTCCTACATGCACCATTCTACGGGTAAGCGTATACACACATATATACATATACCATAACTCCACTTAACCATGCAAACCTATAGCCATCCCACTTATACATGTACTGTATAATCTCAAATCCTTACATTCATTACATTCTGCATATGATACATGTCA
Source organism: Scilla litardierei (assembly GCA_030789695.1). Classification (NCBI taxonomy): domain Eukaryota; kingdom Viridiplantae; phylum Streptophyta; class Magnoliopsida; order Asparagales; family Asparagaceae; genus Scilla; species Scilla litardierei. The sequence continues at coordinate 254,306,602 of CM061142.1, forward strand.
CACTTATATCCCTATCCCATAATAGGCACGGTATAGGGTTAAGAGTCTAAACCTAGAACGAACGAGTCAAAAGCAATAATACTCACCACAGGACGCATCTATCCCAAACACTCGGGAGCATTACTTGTGTTGTTCATACATCCATTACTTATCTATATTGCTACATACACATCATATTTGGCCATAGCATAACACCTATCTTCACGCAATAATACAACCCACAACCATATACCAAAATTAAGAAAATATATCGATTTATATAGGTACATAGACAGCACATACACATATTCACATCTAACACATTAGGAATCCATACACTAGCTATGCAACACTAGCGATATATATACACACACAATAATATCCCAACCTATATCTACACCACATACCCATACAGGCACACATCTATTCACACACATGCACTTTTCCACATACGTCCAGAGACCATATGGACACTCCACTACTCTATCCATACAGACATATGCACATTGGTACATTACTTACATGGGAATAGAACTATAACACAATAGATAGGAAAACGCATATATGCACTCATATCACATACATGCATATCCCCACTCACACATCTACAAGGATAGCAGATAAGGACAAAGGAAGTACAGTAAACAGAAGAAGTAACATGCAAGACTTTTATTTTATTTTTGAATTAATTGGAACTTAGGTAAACTATGTGATACCAGGACCTGGACATCACCCCAAATTTGGGGTGAATATAGCACACGGCGTAGTGGACACGGGCACTGTACGACACCGGGCCTCTCAGCTCCCCGTCCCTGGCAAGAGTGAGGCTCTCACACAATAACACAACCTCCGTATGTCCCTTCCACTCCCGGTAAAGGCGAGTGGGTATAAATATCACATATCACATAATCATTTCCCCCAACTTCTCTGTCCAGGCCTCATATCCATAATTTTCTCAAATCCCACCTAAAACCCAGGTTTTGCTAACTTACCCTCCGTAGAGAGGATTGAGACATTCTAAACTTCATTTAACATTATTTATAGCACTAAAGGGGACACGTTGCATGGTTTCACATTCCACACTCATAGCAACATGGGTCATGCACCGAAGTGCCATGCCCTCCATCGTAATCAAATTACATATCAAATGGGTCATGCACCCAAGTGTCATGCCCTTCAACATAGCCATTTCAATTCATCACTCATAACATATGAAACCATGCTTTACATCACCTCATCATTACTATTCCACAACGTATTTCATAACACAAGTGTTTACAAGCCCATTTCTCATATTTTTCAACTTTCATTTCATTGTGGCATTTTCACAAACACGTGGTGAATGTGACGTGTATGTCCATAAGAACATTAGCAAGTCCAATGAAAAAACATATCATTAGTCTACATTCCATGTAGAAACAATAATCATGTATTATAGGGAGTGGAATGCAAGAATACACAATTTATCACACCATTTAACCATTTCAGCTTACAAGAAATGTACATGCAGTCCTACAAGATGGATGTTATCAGCCAATTATAATCAGAATTTAACAATAATTCCCAAATGAAAGTTGTAGGTATGGTAGTTTTGGACTTACAGATAAAATTTCAGGCAACAATATTAAGTAGGTGATTTATGGTGAATTATTTGATGAAGTGTGTCAAAACCATTTTTCAGACAGATTTCAGGGTCTGTATTGGAATCCAATTTTGGGCATGTTTCAGCCAGAAATTCGAAATATAAGCACTGTTATGAAATTATAGATAAACTTGTTAACTTTCCAACAAGACCAAGAACATAAAATTCCATTGTGTGTGCTGGTGTTTAAGTCAATTTTTCTAAACTGTGTCAAGACTGAAGATCAAACAAACATGTTATAAAGATGGAATTTTTGCTCCCAATTTCCGAATTGAACATATATCAAACTTTATATGATTTTGGGGTAGAACTTCAAGATCTACAAGCAAATATTTTGTTCGAAATCTATTTCAAGCTACAATAACCAGGATTACAGAAACAACACACAACAAAATTTCAGGATTTCAAAGGGGTTGTTTTTACTAAGAATTTCAAGGGATAATTTGTGAAATTAAAACATAGCTCATGAATTTTCACCATCCCTAATTCATATTAAGTAAAACATGCTATAAGAATCAATTTAATGGAATTCCAAAACCAAGAGGGTTCCTACCTCAAAACTTGAATTTTCCTCTTCTCCTTCTCTTCTTTTCTTCTCCACCTTCTTCCCACTTGCAACCACTTGAGGTTCTTGATTTTAGGTGTGAGTAATTAGGAATTTGGAGTGAAGAAAATGGAGAAAATGGAGGGGATATGACCGGCCTCATTTGGGAGAAAGAGGGGAAAAGAAAAAAATGAAAGAAAGAGAAAAAGAAGGATAAAAAAGAAGAAAGAAGCTTCACTCAAAATATCTCTCTCTAGAATCCCCCATTAGATAAGCATGTATCTTTTTAATGACTAAAATACCCCTCCATCATCTAGGAATTTACAAGTTTTCCATTACTTTATGCACACACAACTTTAGTATGTACGCACAACAGCTTTAGTCCAAATGACCGTTTTGCCCCTAACCTTTCTAAAAATTTACGGGGGTTGCCATTGACCCCTAACCCCTTTCACACTAGTATGGCTCTCCCTACACACATCCACGCACATCCATGCATGCATACATGCATCACACACACATCTAATACATACACATTACATAATACACATAACGTCATTCGCACTTCTCCCGCATTCACATTTCGCATTTTCTTCCCTTAGTTACATATTACAGCCCAATCCCCCTTTCACTACGTCGCCTACATCGATATCTTCGTTTATTTCAGGCTCATATATGCATCGTAAGTAGAAATACCACGTGTGTTCAGTAGAACACACGTACAGTGCACAATAGGACATGACATTTGGAGTCCCGGAGGGGACAAAATCAAGTGAATGGACAAGTGAGTCTGGAGCCAGGACAGTCGACTGTCCTTACAACGGCAGTCGACTGTTCTTTTAACTACAGTCGACTTTTCTTTCAACTACAGTCGACTGTTCTATCAACGACAGTCGACTGTTTCATCCTCTCCTGAAGAACGAAAGAATGCCAACTCTCTGTCGATTTGAAACGTCTGCAACAGGCGGCTGAAGCACAAAAGAAAGTCGCATGTGGATCACATAGGCGACTGTGATTTTCAAGACATCGCCGGTCTCCTTTTGGAAGCTACGCTGCATGACCAACGACAAACGACTGCTATTTGTTCATCAGTCGACTGTCGCAAGTTTTTTCTGCCAAATCTGGGTTGAGAGAAATGGGTTTTTCTTAACCCGATTTCTACCTAGTCGATGTGGGCCGTTGGAGTTTCTTTGGAGGGTTAGGATGCTATTCTGTAGGGGTTTAAAACCATTAAACTCTAATGTAATGGGGATCAATTTGGCGAGGGCGATTTTACTGTTCCATTGGGGGTTTTAGACCCCCATCTTCTTTCCAAAGGCTAGGGCTAAGGCTTGGAGTCCATTGGAGGCTAGGAGAGCTTGGAGGAGGAGTAAGAGAGGAGAAAGCTTGGGTTTCTAGGGCTTCTATTGGTGATCTCTCTCCTCTCTTGTAAACATTGGGTTTCTAAATGAATTGTATGAATATTTGAATGATTATTGAATGAATGTGAGAATCATTAAATAGTTATTTGATTATTGCTTGTAATGAAGATTGGTGTGTTCATCTTGCATGATTATTACCCTAGTTTCATTATGAAGGCCTAGAGCCATTTGTGTGTGGATTGGGTTAATTTGGGATTGTGTGGTTGATTATTAATTGCTCATTTCTTGCATTTAATAGACCTAGCATGCCTTGAAATGGATGCTAGTAGTGTTGATTGATGGGTTATGCCCTAGGTTTAATTGAGTCATGCACCACTCTTGGCGGGGCCATAGAACATGAAGGGTTTTCTATGACCCTTAGGGCACAAAAACTCTATTACCGTCCTAAGTCGGACAGAATATAGACATAAAAATTTTACAGTGGAAGAATAAACAAGTTAATCTAATAACATGTAGTTAAACAATTTAACTTAGCCCTAAGGTACAAGACCCTTAGCCAAGATCTATGTCGACTCGGGATGGAACTGACCATCCCAAGAAGGATCTAACCTATTGCGATTAAATTAAACTAATGCTTATAAAACACATAACAGGAATCTCAACCCTGGGGCAGGCGAGATGTTCTGCACCATCTTCCGAGCCTCTCCCCATCCCACGCCGAGCCGCTCCTCGAACCGCTCCTCGAACCGCTCCACATCCCGAGGCGAGCAATCCTCGTGTCACCGAGCCGAACACGTGCCGAAGAAAGTTTCACGCGAGTGAAAGCCTTCGCCAAGATTTCGGATCCGAATCCGAACTCCTTTGTAGCTTTGCTAGAGCCCTCAGGAGTAAGGCAGAAATTTAGAGAGATAGAGAATTTAAGCCTAGATCCGAGCGTGCTCCAACATTTACGAGAGCCGCTCAGATCTAGAGCTTGGGACGAGTTTTGAGAAGGGGAGCAGACCCCTATTTTTATAGGCGGCTGACCGCTCCCCTTTACTCAAAATCCGATGTGGGACTAAATTTGGAGTTAATCAATTCAATTTAGTTTGCCTTTCACAAAGGCTAAACTTCCGTGAATTTTAACTCTCTCACCATTGAGCTTCATGATTGATACAACCTATCAATTCGAAGGGCGTTCAATGGTGAACGCATATGAAAAAACGGCTCATCAATCCGAGTCCGTTTGACCCTCCAATCGAGTGTCCAAAGATTATCCCAAAAATTCAACCTATTCTGAATTCGTAGCCACCAGTTTATGCATAGGGTTCTGAACCCACGTGGGCCCCACCATGAGGCCCACATTTTGCTTTGCTGGCACGCAGAGAACTCAGGCCCACCCCGCCCACAATAATGCGGATGGGCCCAGCTACCCGCTGATGCAGGCGGCTGCATTGCTGATGCAGGTGCACCCGCGTCAGCGGGCTGCTGCCCTGCATCAGCGGGTGGGCCTGTTGACATGGGCGTCAGCCGGAGTCAGACCGCAGGCTGACACCTATGTCAGTGGGCCGGGCCACACAGGTTGGCTTTGTGTGTTTTGAAACAAATAAAAGGGCTTTTGGGCCCTTACTTATTTGGTCTTCTATTTAAACACTTTAAATAGACTTATTTGTTCTTCTGAAGCGGTTTGAACCTGCGTTAGACCGGGACGATCCCGTCAAATAGGTAACCTTTCCAATGTGTTAATTTTATTAAATATAGTCTTAAACAATTTAAGACACATTTAATCTCTTTTGCATCATATGTAAATTAGTCCCCTATTTAAGCTTAAATTTTCATTTGCATCAAAATGCAATTTTCTCTTCCTTTGTATCAAATCCAAATTATTTTCCCTAACTAATTTCTACATATTACTAGACGAAGGTCGCACTCTGTGTGAGACCCTACAACCTGACCCTTACAACAGGTTGGGCTCAAAGCCCTATACGGCAGTGACCACGAGCAGTGGTTACCGTCCCTGCTTCAGGAATCATCATTATGTGGTTGACTCATTGACCTGAGTATTGTCGGGACCACCTTGACTGTTTCCGTGATGAGTTCTGCAGTTATAGTCTCTTCGTCTAAACTATGTCGTGTAGATCAAGTATAGAGTACGGTCAAACTGTCAACCCCAATAACTTGACTCTGGTTAGCTTCTATCGATCTTTAATCAATTAATGTTAGAATTCTTCCAACATACTCTGCGCAGAGATTTTACTAAAGACCGAACTAACTCTACGACACTAACTCACATTGATCGGGAGAGACGAATCCTCTCTTGGTCATTACTCTCCTCGTACGCTTCAAGTGACACCCAATCAAAGACCTTTCGACAGGCCTAGCCTCGAAGCTAGGTCAGTGATCTAAGTGACACCGTTCACTCACAGGTTCGTAAAATGACTTCAAGTCAAAATACCAACCGGCCTATCATCACTAAGAGTTATCATTGACAGATTGGTCAATATAACCATATGATAACCCTTGTGGATCGTTCATAGAACACATTCTCTAATGAGCACCTGTGTCTCGTCTCTGACTTCACCAAGTCAAACGATCATGAGATCATCGCCACCACTAAACGGTGAAGACTAAGACACAATGTTCTATCCGATGTTTCGATATCCTTGTCTTGAAACATCTACGACCACGAACCCTTTTAGACTTATGCTACAGACGGTCAAACATTTCTCCATGATTGAGATACTGTAACGGTCGGTTTCCGATCGTACCTTCTTTGTGCACGTGCTCTTGATTGTGCACGTGCTTATTTTTGACTTTATTTGATTTTGAACATTATTGTGTGATATATCGACGTGATCGTCTCTGGAAGTATTAGATAGTGGAATAACCTTGTAAAAACATATCTCGAGTCGTTCTTCAGCGACGCTATCTTAATTGACGTGACGTCGCGACTTTCTGTTTTGATGCGAGACGTTACGAATTTTAGTTTCGTCTCTCGACATCGAAATTTAGATCCGTCTTCTCCACTATCTTTCTTTAGTCATCTAGAACACCCCAAAATTATTTTATAATTTTTGGACTTAATTTGATCTATTTTCCATTTTTTTGAAAGTTTTAAATAATTTTAAAACATATTTTTATAAAATTTTTAATTACAATAAAATTACTATATTATAATAACGTATTAAGGAATTTTTAGGCAAAAGTTTAGAATTTTTGGCCGCACCAATTTCGCGTGAGGGAGAGGAGAGTAATTTTAACTAATTTAATTATTTTAAATTATTTTAATAAAGTTTTTCCGAACCCAAACCCTAAACCTGGCTCTAACCTATTTAAGTTAGCCCTAGGAAAAGTATTTTCGTCATTGCTCAAAACCCTAGCCGCCGTTTCCTCTTCCAAAGCTTCGTCGCAACGTTGCGACGATCGCAACTTGCACGACCGGAGCTCTCCCCCGCAAATCCCCTTGCACGACCGGAGCAGCACCCCGCATCGCCGCTCGCACAGTCGCTACATCGTTTTCCCCCGCTGTCGCCTGCTCCGACTGAGGCCCTCTCTCGGTCTGACCGAGGGATTTCTCCGCACAGCCGCCCGCACCGCACCGCTCCGCATCGCCAGCGCCCGACCGACCCGCCTTGTCGGTCTGACCGAGAGGCTGCCCCGCTGCATCGCACCGTCGCTTCGTCCGCACCCGCAGCTCGCACGACCGACGGGATCTGTCGGTCTGACCGACGAAATCCCTCGCAGCGCCGCTGCAACCGAGCCCCCCGCATCGCCAGTGCACGACCGAGAGCTTCTCTCGGTCTGACCGAGAGAAACCCTCGCACCGAGGGTGAACGACCGACATGCCTTCGTCGCAAGTGGGTTTCTCCCACACCAACTTCCGTGGTGGGCCCCCCAAGTGCTCCTGAGGTGTTGTGGGCCCCCTTGGCCCCCTAGCACTGCTGTGGGCCCCACTTGGACGTGCCACTTCGCGGATTTGCCGTCTACGACGTTGCGACACGTCGTAGGCCTTCGTCGCAAGTTCGAACTTTTGGAGAGACGTGCGAGGACCAGATCTGAAGCCGAGGAGTTCTCCGATCAGACCCGACATCTAATCTACAGCAAACTCCGGTTCAGGTTGGTTCCCTGAAACTCGTAGAAACCCCCACAATAGCTGACTGAACCCTAAACTAAAAACCGTCAACTTGAACTAAATTTAATTTTCAGCTCCTGTAAAACGTTGTACGAACATAGAAAATCGATGAACGAACTAATTTGACTGTGCACATAGGATAGATCGTCGATTAGGTTGATACATCAAAAAGTGACTTTTGACGAATAGGATAGTCCCGAAAACCTAGAAACGAAACCTAATAGGATTTGACGAATTCGCGACCTGACACCATCGCCGTGACTGTTTCAGACGGACTACCGCGGACGCGACGACTGGACGAGACGCCCCGGACGGACGACACACTCGCCATCGCAGGCAAGTGTATCCACTTGCACTTTTGGCCGTGTTTAGGCCTGAGTTGGTTAGAACTGTTAAATGTGAACAAATAGAACCGGACGTGAAATGATAGCGTCCAGGACGACTCTTGACGGCTCAGACTTGACGACGAAGTCTGAGCCTGACAACAACAACTTTTTCATGCTATAGGGCTATCATGTGTGTGCGTGTGTGTGGACACCCTAGAATAACCCTTCCCGTCGTGTCACGTCACGTCCCGTCTTGCACAGCCCGCTGGGCAATAGGGCACTCGCCGAGTGATCCCTTGTACTGATTCACAGCCTGCGGGCAATAGGGCACTCTCCAAGTTGAGAGGGTGATCCCTTGTACTGATACACAGCCCGAGGGCAATAGGGCACTCTCCAAGCTAGAGAGAGTGATCCCTTGTACTGATTCTCAGCCTGCGGGCAATAGGGCACTCGCCAAGCTAGAGCGAGTGATCCCTTGTACTGGTGTCTTGTCTTGTCTTGTCTTGTCTTGGGGTTTGGGGTTGGGTTGAGCGTGTGCACGGCAAGAGGGTCTGATCCCCCTCGAACTGTAAGGCGTGAACCCTTTTTGTGTCTTACTTGTCTTGTCCTGCCTTGCTTCCGTCGCGTCACGTCTTGTCCTGACACCTGTAGGCTAGTCCCGTAGTTGGTAGCACACGCTACAACTACTACTTGTTGCGCTTTACTTTCCTTCTACGTTACTTCTCTTGTACTTGTTGTAACCCCAGCATGCTAATCAACCAGTAAAACGTTGTCTAAAAAGTTGATACACTTGCAGTTTGGTCTAACCCTTTTTGTAGACCTGACCTGACGTACAGTTCCTTCTTTTGGTGCTGTACGTCAGGTGTTGAGCCAGAGTACGTTGACGAGGCGGACTTGCCAGCTGACGGAGAGCCGGAGGACGTTGATCCGGAGTACGACCTGGAGGAGGACCAGAGTTAGAGGCCTCTTGTTGCTGATCCAGATTTCTGTTCCAGTTTAGATTGGGTGGGTAGCACCTGTTGTTTTCCTTGTCTAGGTTGGGTGCTTGCACCAGTAGTTTCCTTTTCTACAGTTGTAGCCTTCGGGCGTTTTAGACTCTCAGTACTTTTGGATGTTTTATTTTGAATAAAATGAAATGATATCTCCTTTCAATACTTTGTTGTTTCCGTACTAACTTGCAGGGACCTGTTTCCTTCGTTTGGAATATCACAGACGCTTATTGGGTCCGGGCTCTTAGCCCTGGCCTAAGCGGGCCTTAGTCACGCTTCGCCTCCGACCTTTTTGGGAAGCGGGGCGTGACAGATACTCATCTCGATACCTGTTTGACCTTGTATAAAGTCTCAAAACTTTACCTAAGATAATATCTAATGTTTACTACATTATAACTTAGATAAATCATTACCAAAAAGCTTACTATTATTTCGAACAAGATGTTTGTGCTATGCACACAGAGATAAATAGCCTCGATGGCATCATATCCCTATATAACGGTGGTGTACCCTAAAGGTCACACCTACGTGCACCATCCTTGCATTCTATTGACACGGATTCAAGGATTGACTCATGAGCTTAAGTTAGGGTTCCAACCCACGAATCAACACATGAATGAATCGTGCATTACCCTTGGTGGGGCCGTAGAATGGCGGTCTGCCTTAAGGGCATTATCTATGTGCACAATCCCGCATACCTTGAAATGGATGCGAGGGTTGATTCATTTAGAGTGAACTTATTGCTAATCAACTCACAACCCTAATGACACCCCATTCCACACACTTTTCCTTGCTTGACTAGCTCTGCACTTTGGTCTCCACCCTACCTACCTTGGGTTTGGCTGGACATTGTCACCCCACACATCCACTCACCGCATGTGATAGTTTAGATTGTTGTACCAACACCTTTAGCCTTTCCTTAACCAATCGATATTGTGATTGTGAAACGATTTGTCTGTCACGCTCCGCTTCCCAAAACGATGGAAGCGAGACGTGACTAAGGTCTGCATGGGCCGGGGCTGTGAAGCCCAGGCCCAATAACCGTCTGTAGGGATACTGACGTGTGTGTATATTTTATATATTCACACACGTCTTCTTTGTGTTTTTCCGTTGTTTTCTGTCGTCCCGTGCCCATTTTCTTGGGATTTTTAGTTTTCTTTCACTTTTTGGTGTTTTTGTGTATTTGCAGGAGATCGCCAGTGTAGGGGACACATAACGAAGATATCATAAGTCCCCGGAGCAATGGGAGGTGTCACACGTGATCCAGGGGGTTAAACGACGAAGATGGCCATTTTTCAGCCCCCACCTGATCGATTGGACACAGCCAACTGATCGGGTGATGCACGTGTGTCCGACCCGGACGCAAGCTGAAGCGAAGAGCAGCATCAACTGACCGATTCGTCGACCGGTTGAACGCATCAGAGTTCTCGGGAATTTGGAGCTGAATTCCAACCGATTGGGTGACATCTCACCCGATCGGTACATCTGTACCCGATTCTTCCAAAAGACGACCCGGAGAGCCCGACCGACGGTTCGCTGAACGTGTGAAGTCGACGAAAGTCTCTGTCAAATTTGAGGACAATTCCAACCGATCGGTTGAATGATTCAACTGATCGGTTCATCTGATGCCTCAAGATCCAAACGACGACCCGGAGCTGCCAACCGGTCGGACCAAGCGAGCGGGTGAAAGCTTTAAACATCGATGCCGAAGCATTGTAGCAGCTCACCCGATCGGTTGATACTTCAACCGATCGAGTGACGTCGTTTTCTATATATAGTTGCCTAGGTTTTCTAAAAATGCAGCTCTGTATTTTTTCGGTCTTTTTCTCTATTTGTGACGACTGGAATTTTATTGTTATCTGTAAGTTCTCTGATCTTTGTCAAACTTTAATATAGTCTTAATTGCATTGCTACTACCGTGTTTCAATTGTCTGATCATGATTTTTATGGTTGATTTTCATTTCGATTGCTTTTTAGCTATAATGTGTGAGTAGTTCCCAAATCTGGGATTTTGGTGGAGACCCCTTCGTGGGTTCTCCCTGATGCATTCATAAGACTAGGATTTTGATAGGGATTAGGAATTTAGAGGTTACACGGGGTGTTTCATTGTCATCGATGGGAAAAAGACCGCCTTTGACCGTTGGGCCAAGGAGGAATAAACTTGGCGGTTGACTCCCTAGCCATAGCTCATGCCCTTAGCGTAGACATCGAATCCTAGCGCACGGGAGCGGCAGGATGAGATGTTAGGAGTTATCGTTGTGAGCTTAGTGCTCCCGGAGTCGGTCGGTGTTAATGGACATGGGAATGCCCATTGACCGAACCCGGGTAGTCCGGCGTATCATCCTGGGCACCGACCGGAATATCGGGCCCATGGGACGCTGGTATCACTCTTAGAGGCAATGTCTCACCACTAAACCCTAATTCCAATCGTTTTCCTATCCGTAGGGCGTAATAGCGAGAACACATGATAGGGTGGAAACCGAAGTTCTAGGTTTCCCTTTATATTGTTTATCCTCCGTATTTACATTCCGTGACAAAACATCGATCAATCGGGCTAGCTCACCCGTAGGGTGAATTGGTTCCTCTTAGAAACAAGCACAACCACGCCTCCCTGTGTTCGACCTCCAAGCCACACTACAACACCGTGCGCTTGCGGTAAAAATATTTTAAATCTGGTATCCCCCAATCCGACTGCACTCTTTAGAGTCAAAAACACGGGGGACGTCAAGCTTTATGGCGCCGTTGCCGGGGAGGCAACGTGCTTGTTAATTTTAGGACCTTCGAACCCTTGAGTCTAGCTCACATCCCTACCTCACGATAGTTTTCGCATTCTTCATTTTCATTTTTTATTTTCTATTTTCATTTTTCTGTTTTTATCTGTTCCTATCCCATACTTGCTTCACGGGTATTTCTTGTTTTTCATGCGCAGGAATACAAGGAGTCTTGACGACTTGATTCCTATTGACCTGAAAATTAACGCCACTCTGAGTCGTCTGGCCGCAGAGAAGAGAAGAAGAGAAGAGTCTGAAGCCATGAGGGAGAATACCCCACTGCATAAGTCCCTACTGGAGTACTCGATGCCATCCATCGGGTCCACCTCCTCCATTCAACCTCCGGCTATTTTAGCCCAAAGCTTCAAGCTTAAGCCGTCACTAGTGACGTGGATCTAGCTGGATAAATTATCTGGCGCACCCATGGAGAGCCCTATTGAACATCTGGACTCCTTTCTCGAGAAGT
>CM061142.1:254319290-254342465 GCA_030789695.1 Scilla litardierei
TGGCCCTGGCAGCGGCCAGGGCTGGCCTCGGTCGGGCCCTGGCCTCTGTCAGGGCCGGCCGTGGCCCTGGCAGAGGCCAGGGCCGGCCAGGCCACTGGCCTGGCCCTGGCGGGTCGGAGGCCAGGGCGCCGGCCGTGGCCTCTGCCAGGGCCGGCAGGGCCCTGGCTCCCAGCCAGGGCCGGCCAGGCCCTGGCCTGGCCGCGGCCAGGGCCAGGGCGCCCTGGCCTCTGCCATGGCCGGCAGGGCCTTGGCCTCTGCCAGGGCCCTGGCTCCCAGCCAGGGCCGGCCAGGACCTGGCCCTGTCCGAGGCCGGCTAGGGCTGGCCAGGGCCTGGCCAGGGCCCTCTGGCCATGGCCTGGCCAGGGCCCCCTGGCCCTGGCCGGGGTTTGGCAGGGCCGGCCTTGGCCATGGCCGGCCAGGGCCGGGCCATGGCCCTTTGGCCATGGCCGGCCATGGCCCATATGGCCATGGCTGGCCACCCCCTTGCATGGGGTTACCGCACACCCCACCGGAGGGGTGGCCGTGGTGGTTTTTGGCCGTAGCCAACCCCCTCCGCATGTGGAGGGGGGATGCATTCCCTTCATGCACCAAAATTGTCATCTTCTCCGTTGAGAATAACCACCATCTTCTTCTCCGATGAGACACCCGTTCGTCGAGAAAGTAGTTATTCTCTAATGGCCGTGTGCCAAAATGAAAAATAACATACTCTAAAGTTCGCAAACTACACGCTCCACATGAAGAGAGCGCCCATTCCCTTTTGAATGGAGACTCAGCATCCATGAAGAGTGCGAGTTTGGCGATATGAACGGTCGGTTCTTCCCGTCACAGAGAGTTCCTGCCATATCCGTAATGATAGAAGACCCTAACGTGAAAAGAACAACCGCTGCGTCCTCTCCGTCACGAAGCGTTCCTACCATATCCATAATGGTAGGATACCCATTCGTGAAAAAGACAACGCCTCGTTCATCGGTTCGACGGGTCGACGGTTTGACCGGGGCGAACCCGTATGGCTCTGATACCAATGTAGGATCCTGTCAAAACAACGACATTAGGATCGAATAATAAAGTAGAGACTTACGTTTGCGTACGCGGCACCATAATCTCTGAACTTTGCCCTCGGATTCGCCACAACGGTCGATACTTCGTCACGGAGGATCGAAGTAGAGTTTCACCGTCTAAATCTCTATTTAGAAGAGGATTTTAATGGAAGGGAGAAGAAGAACATAAGATGCCTTTTGCAAACTTATGGCATGGAAAGTGTAGTATGAATGCCTTACCCTTGGGTCCTATTTATAGGCTTTAGGGGTAGTTATTGTAGGAAATAACTAAATATAAGCTTATTAGCCTATATTAGCACATTCATTTATCCTCTTCTTCATTCACTTATCAAGTTCCTTTATGCACTTATAAAGTGACTTTTTCCACTTATCGAGTGGCTTTTTCCACTTATCGAGTGGTCCTTTTCACACGAGAAAAGGTTCCCTCTGTGCATACTTTCGTGCACGCGACATCTGAGGTCCGTATACCCTTATACATCCTCTCATGGGTGTATTCATGTCGTCCATATCCAACAGTCTAACCTAACATCTAATCCCTATACTCTTAGGGATCCTCCCTAAGCCCTAGATACTCACTACTCTACCATGGCTACGGCTACAAAGGTGAGAACAATGGAGAAAATCATAATTACTTGGGTAAACGTTATGAAATTAATATCAATACGAAGAGGGAGCAATATAGAACAACATAGCAAAAAATCAAAGAGAAAGTAATACCAAGATTTAGATTGCAAAAATAAGATCCCAAGAAAAAGAGCCTCTCCAATAGCTCTTAAGTTTCCAGCAGTAAAATAAAGCATAACCTAATCCAAAAACTGTTTGGGTTATATACAAAACCCATAGGTTTTGGGTTTTGCAGCAAAACCAACCCGAAACCCAATAAAAAAGCTTAAAATGTAGTCTGCCATCCTAGCGCTCGGTCGAGCGGGGTGCTCGCTCGGTCAAGCGCTGCCTTGTGGAACTTAATCCTGGGGAGCTTGAGAGGGGGCCACTCAGTCGAGCGGGGAAACTGATTGACCGTGTGCCATCTCGAAAATTGATGTCACTCGGTCGAAGAAGAGGCCGCTCAGTCGAGCGGGGAAGCCGCTCGACCGAGAAAATTAAGCACCATTTTAACAGAGAGTTGAAGGGCAAAAAATGGGCTCTACTGACGACTGGCTCAGGCGAGCGACTTGGACCCTCGGTCGAGAGGGTCGAGTCGCTCGCCTGAGCAACTCCTTTGCAAATTTGGCCTCTTCGTCTTGGTGCCATAGCTCGGTCGAACGCATCATCTGCTCGATCGAGCGATCTGTAAATCATCCTCCTTCTTCACTTCTCCTTCTCCTACTCCTTCTTCCTCTTCATCTTCTTCTCCTCCTTCATCTTCTTCTCCTCTTCCACCCATAGGTCGACGTGGCGAGGCGATGCACGCTTGGTGTCGAAGTTATGTCCAAAGTCACATATCACTTCGAATGCACCGAATTCCCTGAAAGTGTATAAAACATCGCAAGAATCAAATATATCGAGAAAAGCACGATATAATACGAAAATATGAAAATACGAATTCGGGCATCGAAACGATATGGAAATGCGTGATAAAAACATGGAAATATGGACACAACAAAATCCCCCAAGCTTACCTCTTACTTGTCCTCGAGGAAGACGAATAAGAAGTTCACCGAAGGGAGAAAATAACGAAGTGAAAAAGAGATCCAAAAATAAGAAAAGCGACTATATCATCTCCTTAACTCATAAGCATGCATCAACACTCCAACTTAATAAAAATGAAAGCACACGACTCACGAGTATTCATTACGTCTAGCATGGATTATATAGAATGGATTTTTCGACGAATAAAGTGAACTCGAGTATATCATATGAAGTCAGAGGGGAATTCCTAATATAACATGCAATCAATATACAATATCCATGATCCGGATCCAAATCTTCACAACTCATTCTCTAAGCAGCGTATAGTGTCATGATCAATCATTTCAAGTATGCAAGATGATTTTAATTAACATTTCATAAATGAAGATGGTATATTCAATGAAATCTAGAAATCTCCTCACTAAACTCTTTCACGAATCCTAGAAATCATCGACCTTGCCATGTCCATACTCTATATAGAAAGTGAGGTAAGGATGTGGGATTTTTCTTTTTACAATTGTTTTTGGCTATACAATTTTCTTTATATATACATACTTTTATTTCCTTATATTCACGAGATAACTCAAAATATACAAGAGGCGTCCTATGCATCTCAGACCAGACGGTCTTAGGGCATCGTGTTATGAAGAACCCCTCGGGCCTTTTATTTATGTAATATATTTTTTGGTTTTTTTATTTTTCCAATGTTTTTGGGATATTTGCAAACTCACGTAAACGCAATGGAATGCAAAGCACGATGAAAGATCGTAATTGGCTATATACAAAAAGAAAAAGAAAAAGATAGAATTGGGACATGGCTCGGTGTCAGAATATCTAGTAAACGCTACTTAAGTGTTGTGGGTTATCCAAACTTCATTGAACTACCATTCATTATGAAAGTACACGGTTTCACACAATCATGCAATTTTTCATTCAATTATCAATTAATTAAGTAATTTTTAGCTTAACTGTTACAAGAATACTTATCGTGGAGAAATGGATCTAAATCATGGAAAAGCATATTAATATACAACCTACTCAAGGAATATCTCTAACTCATGGAAGCATAGAGTTCAAAATCGTAATCCATTCTATATATATGCAATGAAGCGCAAATAGACTTTGATAAATTCTACGTGAATGTGTAGAGCAAGTAAGTTGAGTATGCAAAGCTTATAGTGCAATCAAAAGAGAATCATTGTAACAGCCGCTTTTCGACCGTTCGTTTTTTTTCGCGCGAACGTTCCTCTTTCGTACGCGTATTTTTCTTTGCCCTTTCTTCTATCCGGAATATGCGTTGTGATGTGTTGTGATCGTATGGAAGAGTAGTTATTTGTAGGATTTTTAGTGAACGTCATGTCACGGGTCGTTCTCCCACCAATCAACTTTGAATGAAGAGGTGTCTTGACCGTCAAACTTCGACGTATGGTTTTCTATTTTTGTTATCGTTTCCCATGAACCTAGCGCGAGACCGAACTCCGTATTCTCAACCCTCTCGGAGGCGCGATCACCCCTGTACCTACATTATAATTTTAGGACGTCGAGGGACCAAACTGCATGACTCATTTTAAGTATGGAAAACATTTTGTTTATTATACATTGAAATGGGTCTGAACATGTCTTTTCTCAAATCAAATCTTTTCTAAGTTTTTAGCACTCAAACTTTGAATACTTAGTTTTTTTAAAAATAGGAAATCAAATAACTTTAAAATCTTAACCTAATAGTTAATTTAATAATTAGCTTATCCTAACTACATGACAGTGCTGTTAATTTTATTTGCTGTTGAATCGATCATAATAACAACCCACACTTTATCCCCTTAAAATCCTCAACCTCAACCGTACCCACACACACACACACACACACACACACACACTCTCTCTCTCTCTCTCTCTCTCTCATCCCAACTACCCCCCCCACGATTTCCTCTTCCCACTTGAACTCTATCCCCCTAACCTACTGTAAAACAAACACCCCAGGGGTTCATTGTTAAAAAAAACCCAAGCTATCCCAATGGTTTCACATGCTGAGCCTATCCCGCATTCTAAAACTCAAAATAACCCTACAACCCCAGGCCTGTATCTTTCCAGCGTGCTAGCTCAAACGAGAGGTCGCACCTCGCCTCACCTCCTTCTGACGCGAGCTCCCCCAGGCCGACATCCCCATCTCCAAGCCGCACCCTCGTCCCAGTTACTTCCCGCTGACCCATAATCCGACAACCCTCGCACTCGTGCACCCTCCCATCTATAGACCTTGTGTGCGACTCTCCACAGTTCATGTGTGCCCAAGTTCTCAGGCCACCACTTCAGGCTGCTGACAACCACCTACAGCCGCCTTTCTCCCTGCTCCGAGAATTCCCAGGCGCACCGCCGGCCTTTCCTTCCCCCTCTCTAGCCATCTTGCCTTGCGCCCAGCCCTCTGCTCTTTCCGACGGCCTCATCTCGTCGCCCTCCAGCCACTGATGGTGCCGCCTCAAGGACCTCCGTCAACAAACTGCCGCCGTTCATGGTGTCCAAGCTGCGGGCTCCCCCGACAACCCTACGCCAAGCGACGAACCTCTTTCAGCTGTGAGTTAATAATGTCTACACTCTTCGTTCAGTTGCACTATTAGCCTAGGCTATATGTGTTATCATATGACTATATATTAGTTATTATACATTTATCCCAGATGGTAAAGAAATTTTGTTATATGAATGATTGTATAATGATAGCTCTGTTAGTAATAAAGTTAGTAAATAATTAACTTTGTTAATCTGTTGATAGGTTATTAAAAGAGTGTAGTAAACGAATGTTAGTTTATAAATGTACAAACTTCGCTTTACATATGGGCTAGTATATGAAAGAGCAGTACTTCATGCTTAAGCTATTATTTTCATTATATGTTTATCATAGGTAATATGCAAATTATAAGGTTATGTGAATTAAGTTAATAGTAATTAAATTGGTTAAGGATCTCTTAGCTTGATATCCAATATCGCGGGTAGACTCGCCCTCGTTCGACCACCGGAACACCTCCACGACCTCTTCCCAGTACGTTACCCGCAGTCGAGGAAATGGAGCCGTGCCGCGATTCGTTGTCGTTCCAGATTCCATATACGCGTGACTGTCAAACTAGGTTGGTACCCCTACTCGTAGTAACCCACATGTTATGTCACCAAAACTTAATCTAAAAATCGCCAACTTTAACTAAAGTTTACTTTATGCTCTTTAAAACTTTGTTCAACCTTAGACATTGACGAAGGACTTAATATCTGTGCACATAGGATAGTCGTCGATTAGGCGTAACGAATCAAAAACTGTGACTTTTGACCGTTAGGATAGTTCCGCCAAACTTAGAAAATTATCATAATAGGATTGATGAAAATGCGATCTGACATCGCCGTTGATCCGTTTCAGATGGACCCTCACTGACACGTCAATTTGACGAGACGATCCGGACCGACGATGCACTCGCCACCGCAGGCAAGTGTTTCTCACTTGCGTACTTTCGGCCACGTTTAGGCCATTTTTCCTTAAACTGTAAAAGTACGACTAAAGAGAACCGAACGCAAAATGATAGCGTCCGGGACCCCCTTGACAGCTTAGACTTGACGACGAAGTCTAAGCACAACACACAACAGCAACTGACACCCTAGGTTCTATCTGTGTGTGCGTGCGTGTGGACCCCCTAGTATGAACAACTCCTTGCTACTTGTCGTGTCATGGTCCCTGTTACAAAAAAAAGCCTGCGGGCGTTTCAGATGCTCTCCCCGCGAGAGTGATCTCCGAGTTACAAAAAGCCTTCGGGCGTTTCAGATGCTTGCCAAGTGGTCGGGCCCCGGATATACACCCGGAGAACGATTGTAGTTTTACCGCAAGCGCACGGTCAAGTGGCGAGCGGGTATCGAACACGAGGAGGTGGTGTTGGCTCCAATCTATCCTAGGTTGGTTTGACTACGAATGTTTTATTGGTGGAGATGGTTATGGAGTGATATAATGGAAATGGTGGTGGATGTCGGTGTCGGAGATAAAGAAGTCGGATAAATATCGATTCAGATACAATACAATAAAAGAGTCTAGGGCTAGGGAATCCCCACTACGGATCATCATTCGTCATTGTGAATAGTGAATCTCAATATTACTAGGCTTGTGTCGAGGTGAACTAGTCGTAACTGAATATAGAACCAAGCTCACGCTCTCACGCTATTGCCGGTCTATAGAAACCTAGATTAGGGCTCAATCTCTTGCAAACCCTAACCTAAGCCGCTAGCATGAAGATCGACATCATCGTCCAATCGCTCCTCGAGCCCACTCTCATGCAAACTCGAGTTACGATCTAGGTTGTGATAGTTCGTATTCGTCCAATCTCTTGCAAACGAATATGGGTATAGATTTACAATTAAAAATCCTAGCTTTGGTCCAATCTCTTGCAAACCAAATCTAGAGAAATCTAATTGTAAATCTAAATCGAATATCTAGGCCTTCCCATCGATTAGAATCCAATCTCTTGCAAATCCCAAATCGATGGCAATCCCTAGCTATCCGTAGTAAATCAATCACAACCTAACCTCCTAGCAATTCTAGCAATTTAGAAATTCATTCATCACAAATATGAAATTAGATCCATAGGGTTCATCCCCAAACCCTAGAACAACAAATCTACTCTAGCATAGCAATAAGGATATGAGAATCAATAGAAATCATTGCTTGCATACAAAAAGATAGAAAAACAAAGATTCAAATAAGAAGAAGAAAATACTTAGCTAGATGAAGATCTTCAATCCAAAATACAAGCTTTTAGATCCAAGAGGGGGCCTAGGGCATGGCCTAACCTCTAAAATAATCCTAAGAAAAACATATGGGGGCTAAGAAAACATAATGGGGATCCCCCTCTAATGGTGGCTACAAAACCCTTAAATACTCCCCCAAAACCCTAGCAAAACTGTCTAAAAAGCCCCTGAAATTCGGGCCCAAAACTGAATCTGCGCGTGCCCAGAAATCTGCGCCAGTTACGACTCGGCCGAGTGGAAATCTCACTCGGTCTAGTAGACAGCTCACTCGGTCGAGTGGAAATCTCACTCGGTCGAGTGAGCTTTCCTGCAGAAACTCCAGAAAACAGCACTCTGTCAAAACTGTCAAAAACTGTCAAAAACTGGTCACTCGGCCGAGTGGAAAACTCACCCGGTCGAGTGGAAATGTCACTCGGCCGAGTGACACTGACATGCGAATTCCAGCACTGCAGCAGAGACTTGCAGAAATTTCTCAGATTTCATCCGACCTCCGATTTGCGCGTTCTTGGCGGCGTTGGAATCACCATGAAGTCTACTATCCATAAAAAATATGAGAAAAATAATTTACCCACTGGAATGATAGCAGATTTCAAAATAATGGGAGGATGTCTGAAAATCTGGGCGCTTCGTGTCCTCGGCATCACTCGGCCGAGTGGCAAATGTCACTCGGCCGAGGGGCTTTTGGAACTCGGCCGAGTCGGAGCTCGTAGTCGACTGACGGATTACAGAGAGTTGGACATTTTGGCTTGCCGTTGTCTGGGTGCCACTCGGACGGACGGAGTTTCCGCACTCGACCGAGTGGGCGTGTGATGCTCGGCCGAGTGCACGCTGATACATCTCTGTTGCATGTCCGATCTGGCCGGCCGAGCGGGGTCTCAATGCTCGGCCGAGTGACTCCTTCACTCGGCCGAGTGGCATGCTGAAAATACCCAATCTCTATCTTTTCGCTTCCTCGTCGCTCCTACGACGTTCTTTCTTCTTCCACTCGTCTTCCATTGCAGAATAACCCTCAAAAGGGCCATGGTTGACACTCCGGAGTGGGTGCAAATCCTTTAAGATCATTTTTGCTCCCGATCGCTCCATATTTCCTGAAATCTGACAAAAACAAGAAATAGTGAAAAGCATCGCAATATTGTCGAATAATCTTGAAAAACGCAATATGAGCAATCGAAATGGCGTGAAAACATGCGGAAAAAAGGTGTAAAATATGGAGTGATCACAATCCCCCAAGCTTACCTCTTACTTGTCCTCGAGGAAGACAAGTAGAAGGCGAACCCGAAGGGTAAAAATAAGGAAAAAATGAAAAAGAATACGAAGTGGAAGGGGTCGCTAGATTATTCTCTCAGATCTCAAGCCATAAGCTACACATCACGATAACTTGGGAAATACGAATCACATGCTATAAAGATTTCATATCTTACTTAAACATGGCACTTGCAAGCTTTTCAGATCAACAAAAGGGATTCTCTAAATTCATACAATCAATTCATATCCACATCATGCGTTTCATAGAATTTAATATACAATTGTTGGCGATGTACTTTTCAATCAAGAGTTATAACAGAAGCATATACAAATCACACCAAACATGCAATGGAGAATAGAATAAATCATGGCATTCACATATTTATATCGATTCATAAGAAATCTCCATAACTAAGGTATTGTGCTAAGTTTCAGCATTATCAAACTTCCCCATTCGTGCACCTCTCCACTCTAATGTCACACTCACTCATATGGTCAAATGAGTTCACCCCCCAAGCTTAGCTTGAGGCATCGCATCTAAAGGAATATGATAGTGGAAAATGGGATTTTTGCCTTGGTTTTCCCAAGTATTTTGTGGCTCCAATAATGAGATAGAGAAACATTTTTTTTCTTTTTTTTCTTTTTGAACTTTTTTGTTTCTCACTTTTCTTTTTGGATTTTTGTAGGAGCTATTTGATTTGTATTTTTGGTTTTTGGCTCCTTTTTGGCTTTTTGGACTTTTTGGAGCAACCCTTTTTTGTAGGGATTTTTGGGAAATAGATGCGATATAAGCAGCTTTAGGAGGTGAGCTCAAGTGACATGTAGAGAATAAAAAGATATATGTGGAGAAAGAAATAATGTAACACTCGGTTCACTCTAAGATGTGCACGAACGGTTCAATAAAATAATACTTCAACTAAAACTCATATGTAAGCATGGATATTCTCAATCATCTCAATAAAAAGTGAAGTCAAGCGGTAAAGAGTACTTTCATATCAAGCATGCAACAGAAGGTGAATAAGATGATAAGGCAGATGCTTCCGTTATACAATTGATGCGTGAATCTTGGTGCACTTCCAACAAAAGCATACTAAACATTAATCCATACATTCAGCTTCAACTAATATCATGCATTCATATATAGAGGAACCATCAAAAGAAAGAGATTTGCAAGCATATGTGAATAGCAAGACTCTGAAATACTCTAAATAGCATGGCAAGGAATAATAAGCATCGTGATGGTTACTAAAGCAATAAGAGATATCATCATAAGGAACAAATCTAGCAAAAGAGGAGAAAGGAAAATAAAGAAATAAAAAATAAAAGAGAGGAAAGAAAAGAAAAACAAGCACACAACATGATGCATGAACACACATAAAAGGAAAATAAGATGGAAAAATAAAAAGGATGATGCAAAATTTTTGAAAAATTAAAAAAAAAAACTAAAATAAAGTAAAAATGCAACTAATGCATCTAAATGGCATGGAAATGCACTCCCCCAAGCTTAAACTTCACATTGTCCTCAATGTGATCATAGTGGAAGAATATGAGGAGCAATGATAATAATAGGGGGGTGAACGCAAAATGATGAAATGAATGACATGAGATCCTAATGCAACTACATGCACATACAATGATGCATGAGAGCGCCTTCCCCCAAGCTTATACCAAACAATCCTATTCAAATCACTCGATCAATAAAATCATGATTTTGCTAAGCTTGATCAAGTCAAACAAATAAGAAAGTGAGGTTTCACTTGAAAGAAATGCTCGATGGTGGTGAGCAAAAGGATGTGACACATCAAAATATGAAGGGGAAATTAATATATATAATGGGTCTGGGGTGTAAAAATTTTGTTGCCGTCATAAGAGGTGATATTTATTCAATCAAACTATACAGTCCTCTCGCTGTCAAGAGGATTCAGGTTTATTGAAAGCATAAAAATTTCTACACTACTGGATTGATATCACCTATAGCAAAAGGCGGATCCAGTATCTTTGCCGGTGTAGGCAACTGTTCCAACTGCTCTTTCCGTGGCTCTGCCAGATGCGTGTGTCCACGGCCTCCATCAGACGCCAGCAATGCGGCTCCCAGCACCTCTCTAAGGACTCCACCTGTACCCTGCAAGAGATAAGCCGCATCAATCTGATGTGGATAATTCTTCCCCAAAATAAATGTATTCCAAAGAGGGTCATCAACATAAGTATTTAAAATTAAAGACGGGTGACAACACTTCCCTGGAAATAAATCTCCGCTCTCGTGTACCACGTCGATCAACTCCACATTGTTCGCCTCGGGTTGTTCAGGTAGCTTGGGCATATAAGCGTAGGTCTCAACAGGCAGCTCCTCATCGTCGTCAGACTTATCCCATCGCACCTCCTGATCATAATTAATAGCATCCATGGGTGCTAACTCCTCGCTCTCCTCCTCGTATACGTCCCATCGTACCTCTTGATCGTATGTACATGAATCCTGCAAAAGGTGCAATGAGTCGTCAAAATCTGAATCATAGCAAGCATCATATACGGGAGGGGAATCAAATGTAAAGGGCGAGGGAGTAAAGAGATCCCCCTGAAGGGGAGCCATAAGCTCTGTGGGATTGTCCTCGGCGTCAGTGGAAGGGTGGTCCTCTGAGGGATGCTCAGCCTCTGTAGAAAGTAGAGGCGGCTGCGGTAGCTCGAAAGGAGGTGGGTAATGCTCGGGATCCTCATGAATGGATGTGTCCTCGTCCCAATGCACGGCCTCCTCAGTGACAAGCTCTGGCTCTGCATGTAAGGCCTCCTCAAAAGCAAGCTCTGGCTCATGTGGGAGACAAGGGGGAGCGACGATGGCACAAGCTGACTCTGCAGTATCGGGTGTTATGGTCTCGTCGGGGGTGACAATATCAAAGCGCATAATACCTCCCCCAAGCTGAACGTGGACATCCTCCTCAGGCTCCTCAGGTATAGAAGGCAATGTAAACATCATCATCTCCTTTTCATGCCTCCTTCTTTGTTTCTTTCCTGGAGCTCGAGGCACCCGATTGAATGGCTTGGCCTCCTCAATAGTAGGTGCAGGTGGCTCTATGGGCTCATGTATCTTGACCGCGGTATAAAAGTGGGTCTTGTGTCCCTCAACTAGAGCATAGACTCCATCGTCAATTTTCCCTGTGGAAGAGATACAATGCGTAATAAAGTTTTGAAATTCGAGCTCAAAAGGATCACCTGCCGTTATTGTCAATGGACCGGAATTTCGAACTATGTCGACAATGTTTCTCAATAGGTTCGTGTACGTGTCCTCCTTTGGCAACTCAGATGTCTCTATTTGTGGAGTGTTGATGGTATAAAGGTGGATATGATCACCTTCAAGTGAAGCATACACTCCATCTATGATAGTACCTGCACTAGAAACATTAGCCATAACAAAATCGATGAATACTTGGTCGTATGGTTTACTTACCGTAACGGTTAGTGAACCAGTAGATCGAGCATCATCTATCATTTGCTCCAAGGCTGCTGCCAACTGCAAATCACTGAACTTTCCCACTTGCATCCTCTTCAAAAACTCACGCGAGGGTCCCTTTAGCCTTCTAGTGAAGATATCAAATAGCGTGGAGTCATTCCACTCATAGTCTGACTCCGTCTGGAACATTTCTAACATTCCTTCAAACCTAGACAAGGCTTCCCCGAAGGATTCTCCATCAGCCTGATAGAATGCAGCGAGATATATGTAGGATTGTATAGAGCCCGCTCGCATTTTCTTTGGAAGCACCATCGCTGCAACAACTGTACCTGATCAATCAAAGTAAACAACCTGGAAAAGACGTCAGTGGTACAAAGAGAGATAAAGATAATAATAACAGGTGGTGGGAAAAAAAAATCTCTCTCAATGTTTTTTTTAAATGTAATCTAATCAACCTAATTGTGACAAATTGGCACCCAACGGGAAACACCTCCCCGGCAACGGCGCCAAAAACTTGGTCGGGCCCCGGATATACACCCGGAGAACGATTGTAGTTTTACCGCAAGCGCACGGTCAAGTGGCGAGCGGGTATCGAACACGAGGAGGTGGTGTTGGCTCCAATCTATCCTAGGTTGGTTTGACTACGAATGTTTTATTGGTGGAGATGGTTATGGAGTGATATAATGGAAATGGTGGTGGATGTCGATGTCGGAGATAAAGAAGTCGGATAAAATATCGATTCAGATACAATACAATAAAAGAGTCTAGGGCTAGGGAATCCCCACTACGGATCGTCATTCGTCATTGTGAATAGTGAATCTCAATATTACTAGGCTTGTGTCGAGGTGAACTAGTCGTAACTGAATATAGAACCAAGCTCACGCTCTCGCGCTATTGCCGGTCTATAGCAACCTAGATTAGGGCCCAATCTCTTGCAAACCCTAACCTAAGCCGCTAGCATGAAGATCGACATCATCGTCCAATCGCTCCTCGAGCCCACTCTCGTGCAAACTCGAGTTACGATCTAGGTTGTGATAGTTCGTATTTGTCCAATCTCTTGCAAACGAATATGGGTATAGATTTACAATTAAAAATCCTAGCTTTGGTCCAATCTCTTGCAAACCAAATCTAGAGAAATCCAATTGTAAATCTAAATTGAATATCTAGGCCTTCCCATCGATTAGAATCCAATCTCTTGCAAATCCCAAATCGATGGAAATCCCTAGCTATCCGTAGTAAATCAATCACAACCTAACCTCCTAGCAATTCTAGCAATTTAGAAATTCATTCATCACAAATATGAAATTAGATCCATAGGGTTCATCCCCAAACCCTAGAACAACAAATCTACTCAAGCATAGCAATAAGGATATGAGAATCAATAGAAATCATTGCTTGCATACAAAAAGATAGAAAAACAAAGATTCAAATAAGAAGAAGAAAATACTTAGCTAGATAAAGATCTTCAATCCAAAATACAAGCTTTTAGATCCAAGAGGGGGCCTAGGGCATGGCCTAACCTCTAAAATAATCCTAAGAAAAACATATGTGGGCTAAGAAAACATAATGGGGATCCCCCTCTAATGGTGGCTACAAAACCCTTAAATACTCCCCCAAAAACCCTAGCAAAACTGTCTAAAAAGCCCCTGAAATTCGGGCCCAAAACTGAATCTGCGCGTGCCCAGAAATCTGCGCCAGTTACGACTCGGCCGAGTGGAAATCTCACTCGGTCGAGTGGACAGCTCACTCGGTCGAGTGGAAATCTCACTCGGTCGAGTGAGCTTTCCTGCAGAAACTCCAGAAAACAGCACTCTATCAAAACTGTCAAAAACTGTCAAAAACTGGTCACTCGGCCGAGTGGAAAACTCACTCGGTCGAGTGGAAATGTCACTCGGCCGAGTGACACTGACATGCAAATTCCAGCACTGCAGCAGAGACTTGCAGAAATTTCCTAGATTTCATCCGACCTCCGATTTGCGCGTTCTTGGCGGCGTTGGAATCACCATGAAGTCTACTATCCATAAAAAATATGAGAAAAATAATTTACCCACTGGAATGATAGCAGATTTCAAAAGAATGGGAGGATGTCTGAAAATCTGGGCGCTTCGTGTCCTCGGCATCACTCGGCCGAGTGGCAAATGTCACTCGGCCGAGGGGATTTTGGAACTTGGTCGAGTCAGAGCTCGTAGTCGACTGACGGATTACAGAGAGTTGGACATTTTGGCTTGCCTTCGTCTGGGTGCCACTCGGGCGGACGGAGTCTCCGCACTCGGCCGAGTGGGCGTGCGATGCTCGGCCGAGTGCACGCTGATACATCTCTGTTGCGTGTCCGATCTGGCCGGCCGAGCGGGGTCTCAATGCTCGGCCGAGTGACTCCTTCACTCGGCCGAGTGGCATGCTGAAAATGCCCAATCTCCATCTTTTCGCTTCCTCGTCGCTCCTACGACGTTCTTTCTTCTTCCACTCGTCTTCCATTGCAGAATAACCCTCAAAAGGACCATGGTTGACACTCCGGAGTGGGTGCAAATCTTTTAAGCTCATTTTTGCTCCCGATCGCTCCATATTTCCTGAAATCTGACAAAAATAAGAAATAGTGAAAAGCATCGCAATATTGTCGAATAATCTTGAAAAACGTAATATGAGCAATCGAAATGGCGTGAAAACATGCGAAAAAAAAGGTGTAAAATATGGAGTGATCACCAAGCTAGAGGGAGTGATCTCTGTTACGGTTTCACCTATGGAATGTTCGTTGCCCACCAAGGGAGTGGGGGATACACTACAGACCGTGGGGATAGAGGCACTCGTCAAGCTAGAGCGAGTGGACCTATGTTACAGTTTCACCTACGGAACGTTCGTCACCCACCAAGGGAGTGGAGGATATGCTACTGACTGTGGTGATAGAGGCACTCGTCATGCTAAAGCGAGTGGTCCTATCTTGAGCACTTGGGTTTGGGATAGGGTTGAGCGGTCGCATGGGGAGAGGGTCTGATCCCCCTCGATCCGTAAGGCGTGAACCCATCGTGACACACATGGTATTTCTCGTCTTGTCTTGTCTTGTCTCGTCTACGTTAGTCCCGTAGCCGGTAGCACATGCTACGGTTACTGTCTGTCGCATTTACTTTTCCTGCACCATTTTACTTTCTACTTAGTATAACTGCCATGTCATAACCCCAGCATGTTAATCAACCAGTAAACTGTTGCTCTTAATTACATTACACTTGCAGTAGAGTCTAACCCTTCTTTGTAGACTTTACCTGATGTACAGTTCCTTTTCTCTTGGGTGCTGTACGTCAGGTGTTGAGCCGGAGTACGTGGACGAGCCGGACTTTCCAGAGTACGTAGAGCCAGATGACGTCGACCCGGAGTACGTGCCTGAGGAGCACCAGAGCTAGAGGTTCTTCACGTTGCTGTTTCAGAGATTTACTGCTTTCTAGTTGGGTGCGTAGCACCGCTTACTTTTCTGCCTAGGTTGGGTGCTTGCACCTTTAGTTTACTTTCACCTGTTTATAGCCGTGTTCGGTTTTTGTTTAGACTCTCCGTACTTTTTGGATATCTGTTCGAATAAAATGAATGCATTTCCTTTTTAGTACTTTTATTGTTCCGTTGTCACGACCCGCTTCCCTAAAATGGAGGCGAGGCGTGAAAAGTCTGCTTAGACTTGAAGCTGTGAGGCTCCAGTCTGTAAAGCGTCTGGAATAACCAAGTAGATGTCCTTGCAAATGCGATACAGAACAAAAATAATAATAAAAGAAAAGTGACAGATAATATTTTTCCAATCTCAGAATGTCCACCAACAAAGTCCAACATCACAGAATAGCCACTAGGCTAAAAGAGTCTAAAAGGCCCAAGCATGGCCAACAGAAATAAACGTACAAAAAGAAAGGTGCTACACACCGACAACCGAACAAGAGCTTAGCAGAAGCAACACAAAAACAACTCTCTATGACTGATCACCGGTGTCCTCGAACTCCACGTCAAAAGTGGACCCAGGCTCAACGTCAACAAACACCTCGTTCTCAGCAACGGACTCTGGCTCAGCAACTAACATGCGACTCCCAAAAGAGACGAGGGCGCATGTCAGCAAGTTTACAAGAGACTTGTGCAAGGAAACTAAAAGAAAGTGAAACAACCTAGCAGTTCTAAAATATGCGATGACATGGTAGTTTAAGGAAAGAATGCAACAAGTAAGAGAGTGCAACAAGTATGACATGGCAACAAGTATGACATGGCAAGGATAGCAAAGCTACTAACATTCACATGGATTTACAAGTCACGTAAACACGTCAAGTAAACACGTCGTGCACAGAGTTTACGCCTTACAGCCGAAGTGGATGTACGGGCACACTTCTACGCTGAGTGGTCGCTTAATCCTATCCCAATCCCAGAGTTTACGCCTTACAGCTGAAGTTGCTGATCTGGCATATATCTAAGCTGAGTGGTCGCTTAACCCTACCCCTCCACGTGTAATCGGGCATTGGCTTTTGACTAACACGTGTAGCCCGCTTCTGGATCACGAGCCAGGAAGTGTATTTGGCCTAGGGTTGTGCCTGCAACGCAGGTGCCTAGCCTCAACAAGCAAGTACAAGTAGCGTGTGCAACATTCAAGCATGGATTGTCATCAGGATGCATGGCATGGCATGGGTACAATTAATGTGCGTACAGAAAAGGAAATTAAATGTGTCAGGCAATAATGCATGAATGACATGGCACGGTGATAGATCTAGCTTCGTTGTCAAGCTAGATCTTAAAGTTGCAGCTAGGCGAGTATCATTTCGTCGCCTAGTCTCTTTTACGCTAAAAACGGGGAATGGCCTAAAACATGGCCTAAACACAAGTTGGCAAGTTTCATTTGACTGCAATCAGTCGTACTGAAAATACCGTCCAACCAGTCCAATCTACCTATGTGCTCGAATCCACCAACCTACAGTCCCAGTTTAAATTATCTTCATTAGTGATTTATCAACCAATTAAAATGTCGATTTTTATCTTGATTAGCATGCATTGGTTGGGGATCCTAAGTGTTCAGAAAATTACCCTTACACGACGCGAGAGCTACACTGGCGTCGGGTAGCGACGCCAGGGGTTGGAATAATAGAAAGCGCTCCTAATCCAGATTCCAAAATTAGATTCCGCGCTCGCCAATCCTTGAACAGCGACGAGATTAGTGAATAGATTCCAAACAGCGAGCAAAGTGATCGGTAGACATTTTACGGCTCCCAACGAATGGGGACGAACGGGTCGACGTACACGGAGACTACGACGTTGAGCGCTGTAGGGGATGATCGTGACGTCGGGAAACACCCCTAGGAGAGGTAGAGGACTGTCGAAGAGATCCCACAACGAGAGGGAGCGACGGGAGATGATACGACGCGTTGGGACGTCGTTTGAAACGTGAACAACGAGTACACTCGCTGTTTCCAGGCAATTTCCGCCTGAGGGGGAATCCCAGGTGGCAGCGGGGCCTGGGGTACTCACGACGAGGTTAAGGGGTGGCGCAGTGGCGGTTGCAACGGCGGTAGCGGCGGTGGTGGCCGCTGATGCTGCTGCTACGAATTGCTGTGCGAACAGCGACGGATCGGGGCTTTTGCGGTGGTGCAGCCGGGTCCACGGCGGCCTGAGGGGAGGAGGAAGGTCGGGGTGAGTTGAGGAGGCCGCCGGCGGCGGGCTGAGGGCAGGAGGGCGGTGAAGAGGTCGGCGGGTTAGGGTTACGTGAATAAAAAGAAGGGTTGGCGGCTTTTGTTGTTGGCTGTGAAAGAAATGTGAACCTAGGTTAAATTTATAGAGTATGGGCTGCTACTCACGTGGTTAGGGGCCTGGCTATAGGTTAGGGTATTAGTTAGGGTTTATTTGATTACAAAATTTGTTATTATAAGATTTGTTATAACTATTATTAAAAACAAGAACTCTCACCCTCTCACCCTCTCTCCTCTAGGTGTGTGCGGCCAAGTGCAACAAAGGGCTGAGTCAACTAAGTTTTAGGATGTATAATATATTAATAATTATATTTGGGATATAAGCCAAGAGAACTTGGGGTTAAACCAATAATAGGTTGGGCAAAAAATGAAAGTAGGTCAAACGAAGCCAAAAAATTGTAAGATAAATACAGGGATGACCGCACGGACGTGGGAAACGCAACTAAGAAGACGGATCACAATTTCGACGACGAGAAACGAAACTAAAAATAGAAAGGCCTCACGACAAAAATGAAAATCGCGACGCCTCATCAAACAAAGTCAAATCGTGGGAGAACGACCCATGAAATGACGCTCCAAAATAATTCCACAATTTAAAATTCTTCGAGAGGGTCACAACGGCATATCACACAATATGGTTCAGATGCAGACAAAGTCTAAAATAAATACGTGCATGAACAAGACTACGTGCACGAAAAGCATACAAAGGATACGGGGTCCAAAAGCGACAGTAATCCCAAGTTGGGCACACGTCGGGGGTTGGCTTGCTAAGGATGCAACCAAGGTGCTACGGTCCTATCGATTCAACGACATGACTTACATACACAGCAACGAACCAATCAGGTACCCAAAATTTCTATACGCACAGCCGTATTACGAATAGTGAGTACCGGCCGTTACATCCTACACACCTTAGAACAAAGTCCGTCCTCGGACTTTCTAACATATCTAGTCGTGCTAGTAACTACCCCAATCACATCACATTATAATTTAAACCAGGTATAGTCATTACAAGTGCTTCTATATGCACTAGGTAGTCAAACATTAACACTACTAACATGTATATATTCACGCACATTATACTCTTATACCTATCATAGCCAGTCAAATTCATACACATATTTCAATCATTCATATAATCATGCACATCCCTACATAACTATTAAACACTTATTACATAACATGGTGCACATACTTACAAACAATTAAATAGTTCACACCAGCAAATACCCTCGTAATACTCCACGTTTAGATAACTACCTATGAACAAAACAATAAGGATACACTTCTCCCAATATCTCCTAGTGTAGATCCAATGGCAACATATCAACACAAGTAACCACACCACTCAATATTACATCATGTTATTATATCTAAAATACATTTACCACTACTATAATTTCACAATTATATAGTCATTCAAATGCATGCAAATATTTCACCATATATTCACATCACATACGGTCCTATAACTATATTCACGACACGCCACACATACCATAGTCACCAATACCTATAACTAAGCACATACTTACCCGTGCATGGTGCACACCCACGCACGTTAACATTCCATTCATATATACCAATCATACCACTATATACTTAGCACGTCTACACACCTAGTTTAGCGAGCACACATACGTTCACAAAGGCAAGTCCTTAGTAAATTACTATACCACAAGACCAACACCTATAACTATATACTGGTATAACGACCCACAATCATGTGCGTAACACAACCAGGAACAAACAATCCTATCACTATACATACATCATCCATTGCTATATTCATGGTACTACACGCAAACCACAGACATATGTAACAATATTCTTAGAGTATACCCACTCAAGCTTGAGTGAGACTCAAAACACATATCAGTATACTCTATATACGTAACACGGTATCTATACCTATACCAATACCGCTCCAATGTATACACATCTACCAACATAACCATATACATACCTTAATGTCAAACACACTTAATATTTAGTCAGGTAACACCACATAGTTCAATCACTTTATTTACCATAATATATTATTACAGACATCAGCATACGTATAATTATAATACACTCCCTAATACATGCATTCATCGTATAGTCACACAGATGTAACACACCATATCCCTCTACCTATAATTAGTATACCAACACATCTACCTATCCAAACCTAGTTTAAGACATACCATAACCGTGTATACCTCACGGTATGCACGCACACACACAACATCTCGTAAAGGCAAGCAATACCAAACAAAATTACAACCATATTACCATACGTATATCACATATAATACATAACTACTTACGTTTAAGCAAAATACATATCTAGTACGAGCACACACTCACACGTACTAACATATAGGTCATATAAAAGGCCTACTCACTTAACTATAAGTACACCTATTATCATTACGCCTAACATACACACGACTTACTAATATATTATATACCAAGCTTCTACAAGTATCTTCAAACTACTTACACTACTAGTATATACTCCAATACAATTTCCATTATCTATACAGACATCCCTAAAGTGGTATAGCTATCCGCACATATATAATAACACCACCATATATACAACTTCACACATATATCACGAATAACACTGATTATACATACATAATACAAGAGTCAATTATCAATATCCTAAGGGTAGCATGCTCATACGGGTCCACACACTCTACCTATATGCATACACTACAACGACATAACTACTTATACTAATGGGCCCACCAAACTATACTAAGGTTGACACAGGCAACGACAAGCACTAATGGCTAAACAGGAGGAAAGAAACCGAAGCCAAAAACATAACGAAGGAAAGATCGAAAAGTACGAGTTCAGATAGGACGAAGATAAGGAGCCAGATTGGTTAGGTGAATCAGGGGTATAATTGTGAATGTTTAGGTGGGAAAAGAAAGATGTAATGATGCTCCGTTAGGATACAGGAAAATAGTGTAAATAACATAAGCTAAAATACGAAAAGTTTGAAAACTGTTGTATTTCAAAAGTTGGAGTCCCCTTCTGTTTAAAAATATTTGGAGGTCGATAAAACGAGTTGTCGAGACAAGGTTGAGTCGCATATACCTAATAAGAGAAAATGGTTTATTGGCTTATTGAAAACTTATTATAAGGAAGATGTAACACATTCACACGAACATTAAGGACACATGTTAGAAAATATTATGCGGCAGTAATTTAATAATTTCGGCAAAAGTTTTGAAATTCAAAGAATGAAATCAGATCAACTATAGTGTAGAGAATTTAAGCTCATGCTAAATGCTTTCCAAGTCTTAAAACTGGAGAGAAATTTCAAATGAATAATATTGAAAATGCTTTTAAAGAAACCCGGATTTGCCAAAAGAAACGGATTTATACAAAGATCTTAAAGTACGAGTACAATGAACCTAGAACTGATATATATAAAAATAATTGAAATTCTATTTATCTTGGAAGATATTCTAAAGTATGTATGGTAAAAGGATAAAATGAATTTCGTAGTTTAGAAAAAAAATGGTATATCGAATTATCAAAATAGTAATAAAGTTTTAAAACCAAAATACTAGAAATATTGGTTAGCAAATAGCTACGTTAAAAATTACAACCAATAGACTCCAAAATCTACGAAATGATTTTAACTCATTCGAATAGTGAAGAATTAAATATATAAGAAGGTGGTTTTAAAAAAAAACAATTAAACTGAGCGAAAACTTTTAATAAGGAAAAAAAATCGAAATTGACTTTGAAGGATTCAAGATTTGCAACGGAGAAAATTCAAAAGATTAACGATAATCGCCATGAAGCGATTACGTGAAACGAGGGCAAGAATAAGATCGCGTGGTCTTATACAAAATATGCCGAGGATAAGACTCATGAAACTCTTCGGGGAACTCCTACGGTCAACCAACTAAAGATTAGGAAACTTAGCGCTAAGACTTCCTAAGGAATTAGACTGTAATGAACTGCGTCCGGCTTTGCCCGAAATCGATGAACCCAAGCGAACGACTAAAGAATTTCTAGAAGTCTAATATAGTCAGAGCTAGGCAAGAACCACTAAGGTAACTCCTAAGACGATTATATCAATTTCTAGTAAGGAGTCTAGCTAAAAATCAGGGACCTCTAACTAGCAAGCACAGCCGTCTATCTAAGTCTTAGTATAGTCTTGATCTAATGGATTCCCTACTAAGCTGAGACAGATGTTCGGGCAACACGTCTACCAGCCACCTTAGGACATAGGAGACGATAAAATTAGACTCACGGCTTATGATTTGGATGTTTTACTTTATTTAATGGACATTCTATTTTTTTATTATCGTTGTTCCGATAATTCGCAGTTGCAGTGGACCTGCATGGGCCACCAATAAAACCTGTCACGACCCGCTTCCCTAAAATGGAGGCGAGGCATGAAAAGTCCGCTCAGACTTGAAGCTGTGAGGCTCCAGCCTGTAAAGCATCTGGAATAACCAAGTAAAGGTCCTTACAAATGCGATACAAAAAAAATAAAAATAAAAGAAAAGAGACAGATAATATTATTCCAATCTCAAAATGTCCACCAACAAAGTCCAACATCACAAAAAAGCCACAGGTTAAAAGAGTCTAAAAGGCCCAAGCATGGCCAACAGAAATAAACGTACAGAAAGAAAGGTGCTACACACCGACAACCTAACAAGAGTTAAGTAGAAGCAACACAAAAACAACTCTCTACGACTGATCACCGGTGTCCTCGAACTCCACGTCAAAAGTGGACCCAGGCTCAACGTCAACAAACACCTCGTCCTCAGCAATGGACTCTGGCTCAGCAATTAACATGCGACACCCAAAAGAGACGAGGGTGCATGTCAGCAAGTCTACAAGAGACTTGTGCAAGGAAACTAAAAGAAAGTGAAACAACCTAGCAGTTCTAAAATATGCGATGACATGGCAGTTTAAGGTATGAATGCAACAAGTAAGAGAGTGCAACAAGTATGACATGGCAACAAGTATGACATGGAAAGGGTAGCAAAGCTACTAACATTCACATGGATTTAGAAGTCACGTAAACACGTCAAGTAAACACGTCGTGCACAAAGTTTACGCCTTACAGCTGAAGTGGATGTACAGGCACACTTCTAAGCTGAGTGGTCGCTTAACCCTACCCTAATCCCAGAGTTTACGCCTTACAGCTGAAGTTGCTGATCTGGCATACTTCTAAGCTGAGTGGTCGCTTAACACTACCCCTCCACGTGTACTCGGGCATTGGCTTTTGACCAACACATGTAGCCCGCTTCTGGATCACGAGCCAGGAAGTGTATTTGGCCTAGGGTTGTGCCTGCAACGCTGGTGCCTATCC